>QEPC01000529.1:6076775-6152007 GCA_003113815.1 Sphenodon punctatus | reverse complement strand
AGGGAGTTCCAGGCATGGGGGGCAGCAAGTGAGAAGGGACGAAGGCACTTAGGGGAGCAGGGAAGGCGTGGAAGGGTGAGAGAAGGGACAGAGGAGGAGCGAAGTGCACGGGCTGGAGTATGGAGGGCGATAAGTGCGGAGAGGTAGGGGGGAGCAAGGTTGTGAAGAACATATACCAACAAGTGTCAAAATTCACATATGACACAAAATGATATAAATTAGCAAAAACGAGCAGCCCAGTTCTCAAAAATGCTGCAAAAATCTGTTGCTGCAATCCTCATTTGCTTTAATTGGGCAAGATTGCTGGAGCATTTTGAGAAGTAAGCTGTAAAAAACTTGGACTGTTAAGTGGTTAAGCAATACGCCTTCTGTTTTTACATGTGACACAGACATGTGATTGGCATTAAATGTGCATGTTAGCTGCACATTTAAATGCCTCTTGTGTGTGCTGTGTCTCAAAACATCTGTATTTGTGAGCCTTCGATATCAGGGTTTCCAGAATGCATATTTTAAAACTCCCAGAAGTTGCCTGGACAGGGGGAGGAGGACTGTACACTCTCTTCTGCTCTTGAAAAGAAACTCCCCCCACCCCTACCCTGCTGTCAAACAACTTAGATAGCGGTCTCGTGTCTCTCTCTCACCTCTCTGCTGCCACTGTGAAAGAGGGGGAGGACCTTGTGCTCGCCGAGTGCGGTGCTGGCTGAGAACACTCAGGAGCAGCCGCTGTTGCTGTTGCTGAGTGCGTGCAAGCAGGCAGAATGTTTAAACTGCACTCCCAGTATCTTGTGGGTCTGGGGGGAATGCGTGAGTTTTATATGCTCGTGCATTCCACAGGCATGTCTAAAAATGGCCGTTGGCAGATGAAATTCATGACTGACAAATGCCAAGAAATTGACATCAGAAGGATCATTGGGAACTATTCATACACATCGGTGAGGTTTCATTTAATTGTAACCACATGTGGTGCAATCACATTGAAGGTGTCACTATGGAGATATCCATGAACAATTCTACTCCATTTGCTAAATAAGGTCAAAAGTGCACACCAAATGTTAGGTTGTGTGACAAATGGACTAACAAATAATTGGAAAATATGATGTGGTTAGATAAAGTGATGCTGTAGATCAACCACCTAGCAGGGGTAGCACCCCTCCAAAAATCTGGGACTGTTCCCAGCCAGTCTCTCCTGCCCTAAACTTATCAGGCTCTTAAGGGTGCTCTCTGACTCTCCCCACCTCAACCACCTCCACTTCCTTCCTGCTCACTTTGAAGATCTGCCTAGGTTGTCTGGGCCTCTGGCAAATGAGAAAGGAAAGTGAGAGAGATTAACATTTTGTGACGGCTCAAAATGTGTGGGGTTTTTTTTGTTGCAACCACTAATGTCCCTACTTAATTTGTCTCTGGATATAACTTCAGATATAATGGTGTGTTCATTTCTGCTTGCCTTATCGCAAGGAGATATTGCAGAAACAGAAGGACATCCCGGGACAAGCTCTCAGCTGTCTGCTGAAAAGGAGAAGAAAGAAATCCTAAAATTAAATCATCACTTTCCTTGGTTTATCTTGGAAATATCTTTGGTTAATTTAATATACTGCAACACCATGTTATGATGTACTACCTCTGAATATCATTATATTGGGCTGGGGAAATGTTTTTAAAACAACTTCAAACTATTCAGCCATTTCCTTCCAGAGGCAATGTTTTTGAAGTCAGTGATACAATATGAAAAGGGGGGGGAGCAGATAAACAAGTGTGAATAACAGTCACTAGTCCCCTCCGCGATCGCCACGGCGGGGGTTTGGCGGCGCCCCTTTCCCCTCCCAGCCAAAGGAGGCGAGAAAGGAGCGGCCGCTGTAGGGTGGGACGGGGAGTCAGGCTTTGGTTGCCCGGCAACCATGTTAGGAGCGCGCCCGGGACTCTCGCGAGAGTCGAAAGTCCCGGGCTCCATCTTAGAAATCCCCGCTCTCTGCCTCATTCGGCCAGGCGGGAGCGGGGAGTCTGGACGTGCTTCAAGGCAGCGCCATTTGCCAGGCCGCTCTCCTTGAAGCGCACGGAGTAAGGGTGAGCGGGGCGGGAGTGGAGGCTCCCCCCCACCCCCCACGGCCGGCATAGGAGCCATTTCCCCAAAGCGGGAACTGCGTGGCTGCCGCGGGACGCGGCGGGGGTTTGAGCGGGGCTGGATTGCCTCCCCCCCCCTCCCCTGGCCTACAGGTTTTTGTTGCCCCATGGAGTGGGGAACGGGTCGGGGTGGGTTGGGGATTGGCCCAGTGCCCCCCCCGGGGTTTCTCTCCCCTTCCCCCCCCCACGGCACCATAAAAGGGCACCACATCGGTCGGTGGGGAACGGGGCCGGGCGGGTAGGATTGCCGCGCCCCCCCTCCCCCAAGCAAGCAGAGGGGCCTCTTCCTGAGGCTGCAGGCCTGGATAGGCGGCCAGAGGGGTAAAAAGGGGCCTGATTGCCCCCCCAACATACAAGTTTTCTTCCCACAGAGTGGGAAAAGGGGTCAGGGGTTTTTTGGTTGGGGGACCCCCCCTAGTGCACTGGGGTTTCCCCCCCAAAGCATTACGTGTTCTGATCGGTGGGGGGAAAAGGGTTGGGACAAGGCAGGTGGGATCATCCCCCCACCCACTGGTTGGTACAAGGGGCCACAGGCTGGCCAAAAAGTAGCCCCCTCCTCCTGCAGGCCTGCACCGAGGAGGCAGCTGGCACTGGTAGGCCCAAGCAGGCCTATACTAGACTTAGCCTTGTGGGGTCGGGGGACTTGGGTGGGCTGCCCCCCCTCTCCTCCCATAGTGTATTGAAACCCGGGGTCTGTGGGTGGTTCCCCCCTCCCCTCCCCAGGGCAGCAAAGGGAGTAAGTCCCCTTTCCCCCCCCCTTCAGGATAAAACAGGAAGCAAAGAAAACTCTCCCCATAGCATAGGGGATCACTACAGGACAGCCCAGAGGGATCTGCTTAGTGCCCCAGTGGGTGACTCAGCAGTGCGAGCAGCAGGGTGCTAAAATGCCCCCCCGCCGCAAGGGCCAGAAGAAGGCCCAAGCAAAGAAGGTAAGTAAGCCTCCCCCCAAAAAGGCTAACCCTAAAAAACAGCAGCAAGGCGGGGCCTCGCAGGACGCAGTCCTCAGGGCCATGCAGGCCCAGTTGGAAGGATATCAGGCCCGCATAGAGGAATTGGAAGGGGGTCGCAGTGCGCCCCTGGGGCAACATGGTGGCGATGAAAGGGAAACCGGGCAACCGGTCCTGAGGGAAGAAGGGACAGGTGGCCTGCCCCCAGGCTACGAGGAGGGCCCACGCCGCACGGGAGGCGGGCGGCGTCGGGCTCTGCCTTCTCGTTTCAGGGACGAGGAACCGGGACCGAGCAGGCGAAGGGAAGAAGGCCCCCCCGACTATCAAGCTCAATTTGAGGCACTACGGGAAGGAATGCGGGTTTTGTCAGACAGCATGGAGGCGGCACAGCGCGGACAGAGGGGACCAACGAGCCACATGGGTGGCCCAGGCCCCCGATGCGGACCCGAACCCGTTGAAGGTGAGCAAGGGGGGGATGGCTGGTGGGACGAAGAGGAGGAGGATCATTGGGGGGCAGGGCCCTTTAGAGGCCAAGGGGAGGGCTCCCCGGTGGGGCCAGGTGTCCACCATGAACTCGGGAGGAGTCAGCACTCAACTTGCCCTGAATTGAGTGGGCAAGCTGGGGGGAGGGCATCACGATGCCAAGCCGTGGTTTGTGGGCACTGCCCGAATCTGGGCTACAAATCAGCGGCCCGAGTGTGGGGGGCGGGGCAGTGCTGTCCGCAACAGACTGCACGGTGCTGTGGCCATCGGGAAGAGGCCCCCCCCTTTTCGGGGGGGGCATGTGGACGTGTCCGCCCCACTAGGGGAGCATTTGCTCCAAACTACCAAAGAGAAAATATGGAGTGGCGAATACATTGACATATTCGCCCTCCTCTTCAGCGACCCTATACCAGATCCGAATGATAGGGAAGAGAGGAAAGAAAAAGAGAAGTTTAAAAGGCCAAAGGCCGAACGCACCTGGTCCAACTGGACAGCTGCTTATACTATTTATATGGGGGTGACGCTGGCGAGGTTCCCAGAGCGAGGGCTGGAGATGATCAAATACTCGGACATTGTTCGCCGAGCGTTTGATACGGGAGGACCGGGCGCTTGGCTGCGCTACGATGAATCCTTCCGGCGTAGGGCGGCCAACAACCCGAGACTTCGTTGGGATCTTCATGCTCACGATATCTGGCTGGAGTGTATCAGCTGCTCCAGGTATGCCCCCCGATCAGATAGCGGCCACGTCCTCTCGCGTATGGGGGGCACACAGCAAGGCGAAGGTGGACAGAAAAACAGACCACGGCAGCCTTCAGGGGGGCCTACGTGTTGGGATTTCAATGATGGGGGCAGGTGTTTTCGGACCCAGTGTAAATTCAAACACGTATGCACCCAATGTGCAGGTGACCATGCCGCATCAACGTGTAACAGATTCAGACAGTATGGAGCCAGGAGCAGGGGGCGAGGGGGTAACAGGCAGGCCACCGCCAGCCAAGGAAGTGCCAGTCAACCGGTGGGGAAGGGCGCCAACTCCGGTTCGGCATGAGGCACTATGGTTGGCGACCCGGGATTACCCTGACCGCGAAACCGCCGAGTACGTTGTAGAGGGTTTTAGGAGTGGCTTCAGGATCCCCACCCAAGGCCCCCGCTATCATCTCGGGGCAAAAAATTTGAAATCGGTGACTGGTAACGAACAATTAGTTCAACAAAAGATTGATAAAGAGGTAAAGGAAGGTAGGATTCAAGGCCCCTTCGAAGAATTGCCTATTCCCACACTCCGGATATCCCCCCTGGGCTTAGTGCCAAAAAAGGCCCCGGGGGAATATCGCATGATTCACCACTTGTCCCACCCTAAAGGGGAGTCGGTGAATGATGCAATCCCCCCGGAACTTTGCTCAGTAAGGTATGCATCATTTGACTCTGCAGTCGAAATGGTGCGTTCCTGCGGCAAGGGTGCCCTTCTCGCGAAATGCGACATCAAGTCGGCGTTCCGTCTCCTGCCAGTGCATCCCGAGGACTTTGAGCTCCTCGGCATGCAGTTTCAGGGACAATTTTACTTTGACAAGGCTATGCCCATGGGATGCTCCATCTCGTGCGCAGCCTTCGAAAAGTTCAGCACCATTTTGGAATGGATTGCGCGCCAGCGCGCAGGGCGGAGACTGATGACGCACTATCTGGATGATTTCCTCTTCGCGGGTAGGGCGGGGACAACTGAATGTGCATTAGGGATGCGCGCGTTCCAGAGAGTGGCCGCGGAACTGGGGGTACCGTTGGCCCCCGAAAAAACTGAAGGCCCAACGACCAAGTTGACATATCTGGGCATAGAGCTCGACACCGTGAGCTCTCTATCTAGATTGCCAGCCGACAAGCTCCAAACCCTCAAGGAATTGATAGCGACAACCAGGGCAGCCACCAAAATAACGATCAGGCAGCTGCAGTCCCTCATGGGTAGCCTTAATTTTGCCTGCCGAGTCATCGCACCAGGGAGAGCCTTCATGTCCCGATTGTATGCCCTTACGGGGAGCGACCGTCCCCCGCATCATCATGTCCGTGTGACAAGGGTGATGCGGGATGATTTGGCAACCTGGGAGGCTTTCCTCCAGGGCTACAATGGGGTGAGCTTTTGGCGGCAACGACTCCTTTTGGAGTCGGAGCTTCAAATACAATCTGACGCGGCAGGCGGCCACGGGTTTGGGGTGTACTTCAGGCGAAAGTGGTGTGCTGCCCCCTGGCCCGTGGAGTGGGAAGAACAGGGATTAACCCATGACCTAACATTCCTGGAGTTCTTCCCCATAGTGGTGGCAGTAGAGTTATGGGAGGCGGAATTTTCCAACAGGCGGGTTCTCTTCTGGTGTGACAATATGGCGGTCGTTCACGTCATCAATAAGCTGTCGTCGAAATCGGAAAGGGTCATGCGGCTGGTCCGGCATTTTGTACTCAAATGCTTGCGGGCAAACATTTTGTTCGTGGCCAAGCACGTGCCCGGAATTGATAATGGCATAGCCGATGCCCTTTCTCGATTTCAGACAGACCGTTTTCGCCAACTCGCACCAGACGCCATGGAGAACCCAGAGCCGCTACCGAGGGACATGTGGAACCTTGGATTCTAGAACTAAATCAGGCAGTGCAGGGATCCCTCGCGCTCAGAACCAGGCGGGCGTACGAAACGGCTTTTGGAGAGTTCCAGGAATACAGGTCAGGGAAAGGTTGGGAACTAGGATTCCCCATCCCTGAGGGCCAGATGCTTCAATTTGCCCTCCAACTGAGGCAACGGGGCTTGGCGCCGGGTACGATCGGGGGAAAAATAGCTGCCATCTCTTTTATGAGCCGTCTAGCGGGCCACCCATCTCCCGATAACGGCTTTTTTATGAGCCGTCTTAAGGAGAGTTGGGCCCGTAGCGCCCCGGGGACATGAGGGCCCCCATTACCCCTCAGCTCCTCACAAAGATCTGCCAGGCATTACATACCGTATGTCACTCGGACAGTGAGGCAGTTCTTTTTAGGGCCGCATTCCGCATGGCGCTATTTGGAGCCTTCAGGATCGGCGAGATCGTCCCCCAATCCAGGAAAGATAGGTCAGGTGCGGCGCTGCAGATCCATGATGTGGGTTGGCAAGGTAACACCCTCTTGTTACATCTGAGGAAATCAAAGACGGATCAAAGGGCAAGAGGCAATGTCTTGTGGCTGTGCTCTTCGGGCGACACCCTTACATGCCCCGTCGAAGCGATAAAACAGTATCTAACATCCCGCCCAAAAGCGGAGGGCCCATTGTTCCTCCACAAGGATGGGACTCCGCTGACGCGATACCAGTTTGGGGCAGTCCTTATCATGTGCGTGAAGGAAGCAGGCCTAGACCCAGGTTATTACACGGCGCATTCTTTTCGCATAGGGGCGGCATCGGTGGCTGAAAGCATGGGTCTACCTGCAGAACGTATACAACACATAGGGAGATGGCGGTCTTCTGCTTACCGTTTTTATATAAGGGACACCGAGCCAAGAATGTCGGTGCATTTGGGCACCCGTCAGCAACCGTCTAACTATGATTTCTTTTCCAGACGCGGAACCCCCGCGGGGACGGAAGGTGATGTGGATCGTCGGCCACAGCATCGTCCATTGGGCTGGAAAGATGGCCGCACGAAGTGGATGGGGCACTCAGCTGGGCCTAGGCGATAGGGCAAATATAATTTGGCTGGGCCGACGCGGTATGCTGTGGGAGCAATTGCTCCCGGCGCTGTCTGCGGCGGCAGAGAAATTCCCGACACCGGTAATAATGGTAATCCATTTGGGAGAAAATAACCTGCCCAAGGTTACGGGGCTTTGGCTTACAAAGAGGGTGAAGGCAGATCTGCAAAAGGTGCAGGATCGGTTCCAGGGATGCACTCTGATTTGGTCAGAAATGTTGCAAAGGAGAGTCTGGGCTAATGCCCACCACCCGGGCAGAGTGGACCGGGCGAGAAAAAGGGCAAACTCGGAAATTGGTAACTGGCTGCAGCGAACAGGGGGGTTCGCAATTTCTCATGCGGAGATTAGCCATGATAAGGATGAGTTGTATCGGAGCGATGGGGTCCATCTATCGGATGCTGGATGTAGTATATATCTCGGGGTCCTGAAACGCAGCCTATATAAAATCCTCTCAAGTTGAATTTTGGCGGCGAACCAGCCAAGCAGAGCTGGCGGTTCTGGTGGCGGTAGGCTGAGTTCAGGCCAACGGTTAAAAGTTGAAACGGTTAGGATAGCATAGGGTAGCAACATCTCCTTAAGAGATGGGTATTGGCCAGACATAGCCGCTCAGTGCGGCCCACTGCATGGCCAGCCCAAGGGTGAGAGACGAGCGGCCGAACCTGCTGGGCGGACCATGCACCAAACAGGAGGTTACGGTGTCCTCTTCCTTGTTGTTTAAACCCCTCGCCTCGGTGGGCGAGGGGATAGGTGCGAACAACCCGCCCTCGCCCGGTTAAACCGGTAGTAGGGGTAGGGTGTAAGTTGGAAAAGTTGGTTAAGATAGGGCACAGGAGGATTCCCCTAGGGCTTAACCCGAAGACGGTAGAGGAGGGCACCAGGCAAACAGGACAATGCCTGGCACAATAGGGGAACCTCCTGTTGGGAAGGTTAACAGTTAGGGATAAGAGATTGAAAGGACCCCAGTTCAAAGGGGGAAGTGGGAGGGTTACCTCTTCCCCCTTTTTTGGGATAATTAATAAAGAGTGCGGCCGTTCAAACCCATATATTGTGTCCTCGTCTTCTTTGGAGGGGGGTGCGTCGACAATTCCCTTCCGCGATCGCCGCGGCGGGGGTTTGGCGGCGCCCCTTTCCCCTCCCAGCCAAAGGAGGCGAGAAAGGAGCGGCCGCTGCAGGGTGGGGCGGGGAGTCAGGCTTTGGTTGCCCGGCAACCATGTTAGGAGCGCGCCCGGGACTCTCGCGAGAGTCGAGAGTCCCGGGCGCCATCTTAGAAATCCCCGCTCTCTGCCTCATTCGGCCAGGCGGGAGCGGGGAGTCTGGACGTGCACCCACCCACCCATCCCTCTTATGGGCAACACTCCGAGTAATTACTGGTTGCGAATTAGGACCGGAAAGGAATTTTCCCTGAACCAAATTGGCATAAAGGCGAGGGGTTTTTCGCCTTTCCCGGAGTGATAAACCTAATTGGAATAGAGGATGAGGAGGCAAATTTGCTGGTGCTAGGCCGAAATGTCGCACTCTTGGCGGTAGGCTGAGTTCAGGCCAACGGTTAAAAGTTGAAACGGTTAGGATAGCATAGGGTAGCAACATCTCCTTAAGAGATGGGTATTGGCCAGACATAGCCGCTCAGTGCGGCCCACTGCATGGCCAGCCCAAGGGTGAGAGACGAGCGGCCGAACCTGCTGGGCGGACCATGCACCAAACAGGAGGTTACGGTGTCCTCTTCCTTGTTGTTTAAACCCCTCGCCTCGGTGGGCGAGGGGATAGGTGCGAACAACCCGCCCTCGCCCGGTTAAACCGGTAGTAGGGGTAGGGTGTAAGTTGGAAAAGTTGGTTAAGATAGGGCACAGGAGGATTCCCCTAGGGCTTAACCCGAAGACGGTAGAGGAGGGCACCAGGCAAACAGGACAATGCCTGGCACAATAGGGGAACCTCCTGTTGGGAAGGTTAACAGTTAGGGATAAGAGATTGAAAGGACCCCAGTTCAAAGGGGGAAGTGGGAGGGTTACCTCTTCCCCCTTTTTTGGGATAATTAATAAAGAGTGCGGCCGTTCAAACCCATATATTGTGTCCTCGTCTTCTTTGGAGGGGGGGTGCGTCGACAACTTTCATGTGTCAGTGGATGTTTTCAGATGTGACAGTGGCCAGCTTTAGAGCGCTTTACTTTGTGGGCCACCATCATGTTAGGTTGTTTCTGCCAGATATTAGCATGGGATGGATCCCGACTGTGGGGTAGGGGACTAGCCCAGGCTGTGACTCAGGGAAATCTGTAAGTCACAGTCCAGACTAGGCCCCACCATAGTTGTGATCCTGCTGCCCAACCGGGAGTAAGATGAGCTTTCATGTTTGGAAGCCAGCTTTACTCAGCCTGGTCCAAAGTGCTTCCAGATCCGGGTGCCATTTTTTTATGGTGGCCATCATTGGCTGCCGGTCAGGGAGGGTGGCAGTCCACTGGGAGCAGCGTGGAGATGGCTCCACGCAACCATATGACCACCTGACTCCCTGCCCTCCCCGGCTGGCTGGCCCCCATCATATTAATTCAGGGACCTGGCCAAATCCTGACCATTGTGCTGGTCCCACTCCAGACAGGGTAAGTCCATGGCAGCTCTTCGGCATCATCACATTTGAAAACACCCAATGGCAGTTTTCAAATGAGATGCTACTCCACATGGCCACTCAGCAGCCACGGATCTGACTGGCCATCTGAGAGGAAGTGGCCGAATGCACACTCATGTGAGCCATTCATGGCCAATCATGGAGTTATGCTGGGAAATCCCGAGTGCTCCATGTGGGACCAGCCAAATATATGGTGACTGCTTCCGTGGCTGCAGTAGCCATGCTGGGAGCCACCCAGTTGAATTGCTGCCCAAGCGCTCCACCTGTATGGGTGCTCTGTGACAGAACCGTGTGGCAACCAGGGACCACCACCACCCCCATTGTGTGTTTTACACACACATTTCTCCTGCATGTTTGCTGTTACATCCTGATTTTTCTGTGTGTCTAAATCACTCACCCAGATCTTAAACATCCGGATCTTTGAACTTCTGCAGAGAACTTCTCCCAGAAATTTTGTGTAAAAATTCTCCTGGTAAATGGCTTTGCTCCAGGCAGCTGTGATCACTTACTTGGTTTCCATGGAAGCCCCTGACGTCTACAGTTGTGGCTACTTTAGGCTGCCTCAGGGCAGTGTTTGTGTGAAGAATGCATCCAGGAATTGCCTCAGGGCAGTGTGTGTGTGAAGAATGCATCTGGAACTTACTTGTGGACTTGTAAACCCAGAAGAGTGAAAGACCAGAACTTTAAGGTGTGTGTAAAAATGCCCATTGTCTTTCTCATTTGAAAATCTCCAGTGTTATACTCAGAGGTATCATATGTTTTCAGGTCCATACAGGGAGACATCAAGAGACTTAAATATTCATGGTACAGTGTTTAATACATTGATAGTTTCATGAATCTGATATAATGTAAATGCCTTATCTGCCTTTTCTCTTCTTTTTGCTGGGCTTGAAGAACTATCCAGGACACCTTTAGATGCTTTATAAAGCTGTTTTGATGTTGGTATAGATGCAATCTTTTGCCCAGATAATCTCAAAGATAATCATTTCTATGCTGCAGGCATCACTAATATTCAACACACTAGTTGGGTGTATTTGCAGTAAATCTAAAGCAGGCAGCAGAACTGCAAAACCAAATACAGCGTAGATAAGTGTGGGACACAACGGAAATAAATCACTGCTCTGCCAAAATTAAATTATTGAATGGTAAGAGAGGGTTGTCACTGAAAATGGTGACTGATATTTCAGTACTTGTGCTTAAGTGTTCTACTTGGTAAAAAAACCTTTAAAATAATTAAAGGTGAACATGTGCATCTTTCACTTGGAAATATGTGTTTAAGGAGCTTATTTGAGACAATGGGTGTCTTTGCATGGACACCTGCCCTGCCTCTGCCTCTGCCCCACCCATGACAAGCCATCGGTTTGAAGGTAGCCTGTCAGATGTGGAGGTGGAGAAGAAGTGGGGCAGGCCGTCCCTGCTCCAGGTAACCACCAGCAGAGCGGGCAATCCAACCCTAGGGCAGCAGCCGGAGGTAAGGCTGCCATCTGTCTGCTCAGTGGATGGCAGCTGCAGCCCTGCTCTCGGCTGGGGATAGGCCACTGGCCAGAGCATTCTGGACGCTCCACCTACAATGCTGTGATGTGGGAGAGGGGTGCCGCATGGGCAGACCGTGGGCCTTGGCAGCCACCAGGTTCACTTAAAATGGACCTAGGCTTGACTGCAAGCAGGTAGATATGGGGTTGCACCCCAGGACTTGGTCCAGGATTATGCACCCTTGCATCTGTAGGAATTCAGTACCTAATGCAAAACCTTCACAGTCTTCAGTGAATACTTTCATTTGCAGCGTTAAAAAGAATCATTCCTGTTCCCTCATTTTCTATACGGCATGACAACAGTGAAACTCATTACAAATATGGACCTTTATTTCTCCTCATACTTCTGCAATTTTTATAACTGACTGCATCAGCACTGAGGACCAGTCAGCTTTCACTGCATGCAACAGGGAGAAGACCGTTAGGCAGTCTGCTAACCTGTCTTTGCTATCAACACATCTCCTCCCCTCAGAAGTCTCCAAACTGCATTTTATTTATCCTACTCAGAACTAAAACTCTTAATGGAACCATATCTAGTCCAAGAATGGTTAAAGGTCTGGTTTGTGGATATGTGTGTGGCGTAGGAATAATGGGAAAAGAATTATTTATTCATTTATAGTTACAGCGTGACCTTCCAGCTGCTTGCTTAGCCCCAGTGCTGGAGCTTAATGTTGGTGAGAGTCCCAATCATTTCAACGGGATTTGCACTATTGCTAAGGAGTAATGTTGGCATGAGACAGAGGATCAGGTCTTTTGTTAATTTAGTTTTGCATTTATAAGTTACAAACATTATTTCCTACTTTAAGCTACTTGATTTGGAACTCTCCGTTAATGGATTTAAACTGGCATAACTGAGATTGTAAAATGGCAAGAAATATTTCATGTCTTAGAACAATCTCAAGCTTGGAATTGGAAGAACAGTAAATTTGTTCCCCTAAGCATACCAGCTCACCAGTTTGGTTTAGAATACATTTATTTCGCGTTTCCACTGAATGCCAAGTCAGTGCAAGTTATGCTTGTTGCCATTTCCTGATATACAGCATTATTTACATTGCTGATGATTTGAGAAAAAATTCAAGGTCATGAAGGTCAATTGAAACTGTTGTGCCAAGTATTGTCAAAAAATCAGGCAGGTGCTTGAATATGCACTCCTGAGCCATATCGTTAACTCCTATTTTTGAAAAGGTATTTCTGTTCAGAAATACATAATGGAATAAATGAATATTTAAAATCTTACACTATTTGGTTTTGCAATTTGTTGGAGTTCCAGGCTTCTAAACTAAAGATAAGTGCTGTCCAAGTTAGGCCAGTGATTTTGACATTCTAGCCATGTATAATTTAAATCTTTGCTACTTGGATCTCAGGGAAATGTGCTTTCTGTTCTCCCCAATTTTTCCATAATGAGAAGGAAGTTGATGACTAATATTATTAGTGTAAGTGCTTGGGATCATTACAGTTCAAAGGATTGTTTTTGATAGGGAGAAAGTTCCTTTGCAACTTTCTTGAAGCATTAATTCCTGCTGAGGTTTTCCACACCAAACACATTCAAAATCACCCCCCACCCCCACCCCACTTTTTACTGTGTTGGACTAGAAATGATTCTATAAAGTGCTCATTCACATTTGGTAATGTTTAAATAGGACCCTGCACACAGTGTCTGATCAAGGCAAGTGCAGATTGTAGGGCAGCACAGGGCCCCCCGGATACATGGGGTCAATTAATAAACTTGAAATGACAAAATGAAAGAAGCACTGTTGTAAAATATTGGCTCACAAAGTCTCAAAATCAAGGTGTTCTGGCACACGGAAGGTCCACAGTGATTTTGGAAGAGGATTGTACAACAATTTTAGACATGGCCTAAGACTTCCATAGATCCAGCATTGCTTGGACATATGTTATGTCACATTTTCTTTTCCTGCATCTTTTCTTTGCCCCCGCACAGGAAATAAGGCACAGACACAGAGAGCTTGGGTAAAACTGGCCGCAACCGTTTATTAAAAACAACCAGCATAACCGGAAACCTGTTGATAAACGAGAACCAATTAATAAACCAATCAAATCAATTCGTGAGAACGGTGGATAGCTCTGTTGCCAAATTGATTTCCAATTAATATATATATAATTAATATATATATAATTACCTCAATAGCCAATCAAGAATTGAATAGTAAAGCCGAATTGATCACCCTGGGTGAGACTATAAGGAGAGTGATTGGGCATTAAATCCAACCTTCTGATATCACCTCCGTCCCTAATGCCCCTCACTCCCCGCGTTCAGTACCATAATGTATGACCACTTGGATTGGAGATACCAGTCCAATCCCCGTTTTTCAACTGGACCAAAATTGATCCAAGCCAGGAAGAACTGTCGATCAAGTGAGCATGTCGGGACCGCTTAGATCCTTCCCATATGCCCCTTGACGGCAGTCCTTCTTCTCTGGGATAGCAGTGGGGCACCCATCCCCTGACTGCTTCCCAAGTCCCACCTCCTGGATGCCTATCAGCATCCACCATTACCTGATGTTTTCCATAATGCCAGCCAATTCCAGATACCTGTTTAATTCACCATGGTACTGAACTCTGCCGGTTGCGACAATTAGAAGAAATACAGACACCAAACCCCCACCTCAGATTCCCATAATGGATCAGCACTGTGAGGAAGCCGAAAATCCTTTTCGGGAAAAATTACTTCCTGGTCCCTCAATAACATAGGCGACCGGAGCAAATCCACAGTACCATTCTGAGGGTGGGTGGGTGGGCTTCAGTTGCTCGCCGGCAGCTGAATGGAGGCTGTATGGCCCAGCAACATCACGTGGACACCCAGTGTCCTATCAGAAGGGCGCATTCTCGCGCCAGAATCCCCTTGCAAGCTGCAGCCTCCCGAATAGAGCAGCTTGCAAGCTAGTTGCTTTTCCCACCCTGGCCAGGTCCAAGCCTGCCCAGCAACATCCCGTACCTGATTCCCCTGATGGGGTGGGCACAAATTAACCCCTGCAGTGCACAAGGTGCTTAGCAGGGGCTTTCCCAGGAGACATGCACAAATCTTAGGTTTTAAAAAAATGTCAAAAAAACAACACCTTCCTTTCTGGCCTTTGTCTTTGTTGGTACAAGACATTATTTTGGTAACTACAGTGTAATCGCAGTATACCCACAAGGGATCATGGAAAATATTCACTATCACCCCAACCCAGGGTCCGCACATGTGCCTGAGGCATGCATGCAGACCAATACTGGAATTGTTTGCACACACACAGTCTGCATGTGTAGAGGGACCTGGGGAAGGTCCCTTGCCTCCTGACTCTGCGGTAACCAGGAGAGAGAAAAGGGGGGTTGTAGTGGATACTGCAGTGGTGGTGGGGCTTGGAAGTGAGGAACTTTCCCTGGGTCCTCCCTCTGTGAGCACACTGAATACAACAGGCACTGAAAACTTTACTAGCTTTGGTCTAGATGCATGCACGGACCTTGGATTGAGGTTTATATCTGTGTGTTTGTTATAATAGGGTTTGACAATTTGCTACATCAAAATTATGCCGAAATACCCAATTCAAATTGATCAAAATGCATTATTTTAATGAAGGTTCCATAACATTTATCAACATTTAAATGATAATGAAATTAGAAAGCAAAACATGTACACTGGCATGCTGAATACAGAATCATAATTACTTTTCTATTAAAAATAAATGTCCGAAGTAGACTGCTTATTTTTTGTTATTGTCTTCATGCATGTTGTTCCAATCTTTTAAATTAGAGCAAAAAGTGCTGCTAAGTACCTGAGAGGCCTTTAAAGGGTTCATTGAATCCAGGTCAATCCTGACATTATAGGGGAACTCTATTAAATAAAAACAAAAAAGTTCTTGAAGTTAGGATTGTTATAACCAGGTGTTCATTCTAAACAGGGTTTGATATAACAAAGTTTAACTGTAATGCTGAGAAACTGCAGATTGATGGCATTGATATTACACATGGAAACTTTGACAAAGGAAATACAGTTGACTTCCTTTCTCCAATCAAATAGCAAACACTCCTCCATTTTATCTACATTTCTTATCAGATTGATAACAATCTTTCATTGACAGAGAATAGACTATTTACACAAACCTGGAGCTACTTTACAAATAGATTTACAAGCCACATGTACAGAAACTGCATTAGCCAGACTCAAAGTTCAGCAAGTTCTTTGTTGACCACAGAGCAGTACCACAGAACAGATTAAGACAGACAAAGGAAAAATACAGCGAATTAGTTTGAATTGAAACTGCAAAGGGAATTTAGGTAGGCTGCAGGTTTGGTAGGTTTATTTGACATTTGGCCAGAACACAAAACTTATAAAATGACTTACGTTTTTTTAATAACCTTTAATAGCCAGGGCCCAGCCTTAGGGAACGTTATAGATTAGTGTACTGGCCCCAAACACTATAGATTACAATAATAGAATGGTACATTATTTTTTTAATTTTGTTGTGTCTCATTCTAACAAGAGGCTTTCAAGTAGCACACTGACCCCCTCACACTATGATGAGTCATTGGTTCAATATTGACTCAGAGGGAAGATAGCAAGCACCAACACGACTCCATCAGCATCTCCATTTTCTCTGGAGATATCATACAAGTACTGACCTAGCCTGACCCTGCTTAGCTTATGAGAACCAACAGAATAGTTCATAATTGTATGTATGTATGCAGGACAGGTCATAAGTTAACCTGTCCCTTAATGACCTATCTTTGTGACTGGCTAAATACATTTTCCTTTAATGACTGCTCTTTGTTGATAAAACACAATTCTATACTAAAGAGTCCCAAAGTGCTTTATGTTTATAGGGCCATCTTCTTATTAATTGAAATCAATATCTTCATTAAGAGAACTGTGTTCATAAGCACAGCCACTGAAAAGTGATTATCCCTACAAGAAGGGGTCTACAGAGTTGGAGGAATCCAACAGGGAAATCAAGGAAACTAAATCACAATATGTTGTTCCTTTGAAGATGTAAATATTGCAAGACCCTGCAAGATCCCACAGAAAACTACTCTGTTCAGCAGCAGTTGGCCACAAAAAGTATATTCAAAGCCACACTTCTATCCGTCAAATTGATTTCTATTTAAATTTTAAAAGAATGTGTTTGGGGAAAAGAAGGGGAGAGGGTATACAGAGGCGGGGCACGGGGGGGGGGGAAACTTGTCAGGATATGAGGATGGAGCAGGACCGGTCTTAGAAATTGCAGGACCCAGGGTGAAGATAAAATGTGGGGGCCCTGGGGACTTCTCTCCCTTCCCCATGGGGGCCTAAAGTTTGTCATATTTGGGGCCCTGCTAGGAAAGAGTGCCCCCCCAAACCTTAACCTGGTGAAAATGGGGGTCATTCTGGGGCCCGCAGAAGTAGAGAAAAGTGTGGGGCCTGGGGTGGTTGCCCCAGGTCCCCTTGAGGTAAGGCCATCCCTGAGATGAAAAATAATTTTCTGCAACACTAACAAGCATTTATTTTTGTAGCAATCCTCAGACCACTTAGACCAGCTTAATTACTACGGAAGCTAGCAGGTCTCCTCTGGAGTAAATGGTGAACCTTTATACCAATCAAAGAGACAGATCTTTTTATGTAGGAAATCCCAGCTATTTCTAGAACTGAAACAAAAAATCATGACGAGTGCTGCTTCTGTCAGAAGCAGGGCATTTGTTGAGATTTGCGCAAAACTGAAACTTATCGGCTTTCCCGCTGTTTGATATTTTCCATTATTTTTTACAATGGGGATGAATCAGGTTGCCATTGGCCAGTCCCAAGGCCTGTGTGTACCACACATATGCACCCCATGGCATTGTGGGGACAAAAAAGTACCTGCTAAGCACTGAGGAAGTGCTGGTATATGCTGTAAAAGTACTGCACAACTGCCATAAAACTCAAAAAATTCCCAGAATGTGATGAAAAAGACCCAGAAAGTGACAAAAAGTCCTGTAAAATGATGGAAAGTGAAGAAAAGTCCTGGAAAAACCAAAACATAACAATTGAAAGAGACACCCAATGGAGTATAAATAAATATTGGTTATTATCCAAACTGCCATTTTTGGTTCTAGTAGGGTATACTCAACAGGTTTGACCATTTTTTTTCTGGTGCTCATTTCAGCTCTAGAAAACACTAATTAGATGATCTGTCAATCTCTCTTCTGTATACTATAGGAAACTGCATTATGCTTTCCAATAGGTCTGTAGCTAAGGAGGAACATAAAGGGGCACTGTCCTCCTGTCATTCCCCTTCTTCATCCTGTAGAAATATGTTTCCAGTTTTCAACTCAATTTCTTAGTCTGAAGGAATTGCCCACCCCCCACCTTGTCAAGCAGGCTGTCCTCTCCCAATGCCAATGTCCTAGCTAGGAACCTACTCATTTGTTTCCATCTTGCTTTAAAATGTCACAATCAATGGAGATTATGCTACTCTTTTCCCTTCAGAAATATTTCTTAGTCAAATACATCTCATTTTCAGGAAGTTTTTCCTGATACCCCACCCACATAAAAGATGTTCTCAATTTATTTCCATTGCTTCTATTTAGGACCCTTAATAACACCCTAAATCAGTGATACCCACCATTTTGGGCAAACACCCCATTGCTAATCCCTACAGTTTCTCATACACCACCCCATACCCTCATCATCAGACTTTGAATTGAAAACACTGTAAAAGCAAAAATAAATGGAAGTGAAGTCCTAAGTTTGTAATAGGAGAATTCTTAAAATTTAATCTTTTATTTAGTAATATTAATAAGATGAACATTGCTGTTGGATAATAAATTTTACAATTTTAATATGATTCTGTGGAAGCAGTTATAGACCACTTACAATGGCCTCATGGACCGCCATTACTCAGCAGAGTACTGTTTCAAAACCACTTACCATCCTTGATGCTACAACAGCATGCAAATATTTGAAGGTGTAAATTCTTGCCACCATTTACCCATTAGCTGTCTTTCAACCAAACTCTCTTCACAATCCTCCAGCTTATTGAGGCCAGTACTAATACGTAACACCAATACAAGTCCATCGAAGTTAATAAGGGCATTTCCACACAGGACACTCTCAGTCTCCACCCACTACCCAACCACTATACATGTTACAGGGCACCGATAGGGCAACACTGCAGCCCTGCAATGTGTATAGTGAGTGGGTAGTGGGTGGAGAGTTTCCTGTGTGAAAATGCCCTGTGATTTACTCCAGAAATAACAGTGCCAGTGCTAAGCAGCCAGAGAATCTCACTGCCCATGTGTGTGGTATGGTTACAGAAGGAGAGGGTAGTTGGTATGTAGGTCCCAACTCCCAAATGTAAGAGATGGAGACAAAGTAGTTCAATGATGTCTTTTATTTGTTGGTGAGAATATGAAAGCTTACTTGCTGCACTACATGCCTGAGGAAGGGCCCTGTGTGGCTCAAAAGCATGCATATAAGGGCTGCTCTGAATAAAAAAACAAAACTTGCAAGTATTTTTCAAGGAACCGAGGAGCAGACCAAGTTTGGGCCACTACTCAGACCTTCGGTGAATACTTGGCCAAATTCTGAGGCCAGGGGGTGGGTGGGTTGGTGGCAATTTACAGGAAGTGGGGGCTGTCACGGAGAAACATGGGGTCACACACGTGTAACATGGGACTACATGTTTGGTAAATGTGGGGTGCCAAGGGTTTCACATGTATGTAATGTTACTATACATGTACACTATGTAATGTCAAAGGTTCCACATGTTTGTAATGTTGACTCTGAGAACTGTACAACTCGAATTAGCGCTCTTACACGTCACCAGCCTACAGAAAATACAAAGAGATACCAACATGTGTATTGGACCCAGACGAATGGCGAGAGCCATTAACAATGCTAATTCAGGTAGCCATTGACTACGTGCAGAAAGACAGAGAAACCTGATGAGAGAACAAAGGGAATTCTAGAAGCCTGGAGAACTTACTATGAGTTTCCTCCAGGAGATATAAGGAGAGAGATCCCAGAGGGAAAAAGGCTTCTTTTTGAAAAGCTGCTGCCAGAGACATCTGTATACAAAAGGGACCAGTCTGGCTACAGCAGACTGGGGACAGCATGAACTGAGAGACAGGTTTCGCTCTCTAAACCAAGTGCCCAGCCAGTCACTTTATGGCTGAGAAACCAGAACTTCTGGACTCGCTAGGGTAAGATGAATGACTTAGGAACTCAACAAGTATAAGTTAGGAATGCGTTATGTTTACCTTTTATTTCTAGACCACTCTGTTTAACTATCTTGTTTATGTAATCAATAAACGTACTTCTTAACTTTTATGAAGAAGTGGAAGGTGTCTAATATTGGAACACAAGTGAGCTACAAGAGCCCTCAAGCTCTTGCGAACCCAGAGAGTAAAGAGTCTGTAAACGGGAAGGATCGGGCCCTTGTGTGACAAAGGAGTTTCATTGTGGCACACTTGAATTAACCAGTGAGAGAAACTGATTCAAGAGAACTGTGCACAAGGGAAACTGAGTCACTCAAACCCGGTAAAGTGGGGGTGCAGACGCCCAAACCCGTGACAGTGGCGCCCCAACAAGTAGGAGTAAAGGCTCAGCTTGTGAACCAATGTGTAGACAGTAGAGGAACATTCCCAGGTGACTGGACTCCTCTGAGTGGAGTAAATTCCAAAAAACTGCAGAGCCGGAAAGCCCAGGAGTTGGCAGCTCTGAGAGTGGAATAAGCAGATCCTTGAACAGAGTGTGTTAAGTTTGTTATTTTAATTTTAATTTCGGGCCAGGGAAAGTGTCAAAATTGGGCTACCAAAGCACTTTCATCACCTGAGAAAGTCAGAGCTGATCAGGGAAGTTCGGAAGCGAGGTCTCGAAGCAGAAGGGAAAAATAAGCATCAGCTGAAACAGCTGATACACGAGTTTGAAATGAGTATGAATGGAACAGATGGGGATGGGGCGGTGGCAGCAAATCCCCCACCACCACAGTCCCCTCCAACTGACTAGCAGTTGGAGGGGAGATGGAAACGCACTGCCGAATGTGCCTCAAAATCCCCTCCCAACTGACCAGCAGCCAGGGGGACAAGGCTCATACTCTGAACTTCAGACGACCAGACTGAGGATGGAACACGAACTCAGACTGGAAAATATAAAACAACAAGAACAACAGAGATGGAAACACACTGCCGCATGTGCCCCCAAATCCTCTCCCAACTGACCAGCTGCCAGGGGGACAAGGCTCATACTCTGAACTCCAGATGACCAGACTGAGGATGGAACATGAACTCAGACTGGAAAATATAAAACAACAAGAACAACAGAGGGAGAGGGAAGAAAAAAGAGAGAGAGATAGGACAAGCAGAGCGAACGAGAACATCAGCTCGCTCTCCTCAAAATGCAGATAGATGCAGGAATGCAGCCCACACTACTCTCAGGAAGCATCCCAGAAAGAGACAGGAGGCAACTAATCAGAGACTGTTCAGCACTGCTCCCCATATACAAAGAAACTGAATGTATAGATAAATTTTTCACAACTGCCCAGCACATCTTTCAACGAGAAAAGATTCCAGAGGACTCTTGGATCAGTTTGGTGATACCCAAGATCCCAGAGAAAGCAAGAGATGTGTATAGCATAAAACTTGCAGAAAACGAAGCATTGGCATTTGAGGAATTCAAAAAAGCAGTTCTCGAGGAGAACAGAATCACTCCAGAAACTTTTCGCCTGAAACTACGCAATTTTAAGAAAGGAGATGGTATGTCTTATTCAGATATGGGCAAAATTTTGCATCAGTTCGGGGGGAAGTGCTTGATGAGAAAGGAAAATCTACGAAGGAGCAAGTAATGGACCTTGTAATCCTTGAGCAATTCCTAAATAATTGTACCCCTAATCTCAAATCATACTTGCTTAATCAAGGGATAACGAATGTCAAACAGGCTGGGAGGAGGGCCGATGAGTATATTTCAAATGCTATTTCCGCATATGGGGAAAGAAAGCCAAATACTGGGGAAAAGAAACAACTTAATGGGGAAAAATCTGAACAAGGGTTTTACCATAAGCAGAATGAATACAATCCATAATCTCAACAAACAAACTTAACCCAGAACAAACCAAATGAGAGTGGGGGTGTGGGGAGACAGGGTTCACCCAGACTCCAAAGAGCACACACCTCCCAATTCCCTACTAATGATCCAAGATGATGTTATAATTGTAAACAAACAGGGCATATGGTAAGAGAATGCCCCCCCAAAAGAGAGTTTCATAGCCCTAACAGAGAGGCTGAGGAGATTATTGGGACTGTTAGTGCAAATTTTGTATCTGTACTTCAGCCAGTCCCCAGAAGGGTTAATGACCCACCCACAGCAGATCAGTTACTACGCAAACCTGCTAAAGTTAACGGAATAAACTGTGTAGGGAGAATTGATAACGGGGCACAAATGGTAATGGTGCGGGAAAATTTGATCCCAAAACATAAAATAAACACTCATAGAAAGGTTGTGGTCTCACTGGCAATGGGGATCACAGATATTTTGCCCACTGCCACTGTAGAATTAGAATGGCAAGGTGCAAAAGGACCAATCCAGGTGGCTGTACTCCTGAGAAAGGCACAAAATGAAATCCTAGTGGGGAATGATATAAACAAATGGATGCTGGGATGTTCCCAGGAACACGGGAAGCCAGAAAGCAACCCGGGAAGGGAGGGTGAGGGACAACAAGACGCAGAGAACCCTGAACAAGTTGCACCTCTACCCCTAAACCATGGGGAGACACAGAACAACCCTAGTGGAGGGGAAGGGTTACAGGAAGGCTTTACAGGTCCTGTACCCCACCTGCTGAACTCCACTCAGGGGCAGGAAAACCTCAAACAGGAGTCCCCAAACCAGCCAGAAGGCAGGGGAGGACAAGACTCGGGGAGTGACCTGCAAATCTCTGTCTCACAGGGGAACTGCCGGAAGTGAAGCAAATGGGGTGATCAAATCAGTTTGATTCTGAAGCCCAGGACTTGGCAAGCCACCTTACACAGGAGGGACCCAATCCTGCAGAATCAAACAGAGTAACCACCACAGGGGGAGTGTTAGAGGATGCAAATGCCCCTACTCAAAGCAGGGGGTTGCAGAATGACCCGGAGGTTTGTTGAGGTTAAGAGAAGGTGGGAAGCGGCTAACTGAACCCAAGGGGTTACAGGCAAGTCGGGAGGTGGAGGATTCTATCTCAGGAAGAGGCGGGAAGGTACAGGAAACTTTTCCCTGGATGGAGGGGGGAACGAGGGATATCTCTTCCCCAGGGATAGAAAGGCACCACCCTGTAATCCTACAGAGCCATGGGCAACAGTCTAAGAGTGAACTGTGCACCTCTGCCTTACCTAAGCAGGAGCAGGGAAACACGGCTAAGTTTGGTGTGGGAATGTCTGAAGGGATACTTGCAGGTTCTCACACCCCAGTCACAAAGTCATACTCCCCCAAAAGGAGAAAGACATGGTTATACAGACCCAGGGGATCCTGGGGGTACGGACAGAGGTTGGGGTCAGTGCACAAGAAAGACTGCTCACAATAGCCCCTCCACAGAAACAGTCTCTGCCTGGCCTATTGACTGGAATGCAAAGCCATCAAGGTACAGCATCACAGCCAAAGGGGAAATAAGAATGCCACATGGCAACACTGGGAATTACAACATTAATCCTGGTGAAAAGTGTTTGGAAATGCAGATTTACACACACAACAAAGGTGTGGTGCTCAGTAGTGTAAAAATTACTCCACACTTCCTCTGTTGTATCCTAATAATACTTCTGATGGGCACAGACATACAGCCAGTAAGAAACAGGCTGCCAAAGTCTGTGACTGGGGAACAAAGGTTGTTAACATGGTGTTCCAACCCATTTGTCACAGTCTTAGGCAAACACTTACTGAGGTAACTTGCAAGGTACCATTCACAGTATTACTCCACTACAACATGGTGGAAAACATGGGAACACGATAGTCCCACACAGCTGACAGAAGGTTTGGAAAACCAATGGTTTAACTCTAATGCAACCACATGGAAAGGTACAGAGGGTGCAGACCCCTACACACACTGGAAGGACACGCCAGACACCAGCCTCAGCATGTTACCAGACTCTGACGTGTCTCTTCACGATGCAATCTTACGGGGGAGCTGTCACGGAGAAACATGGGGTCACACACGTGTAACATGGGACTACATGTTTGGTAAATGTGGGGTGCCATGGGTTTCACATGTATGTAATGTTACTATACATGTACACTATGTAATGTCAAAGGTTCCACATGTTTGTAATGTTGACTCTGAGAACTGTACAACTCGAATTAGCGCTCTTACACGTCACCAGCCTACAGAAAATACAAAGAGATACCAACATGTGTATTGGACCCAGACGAATGGCGAGAGCCATTAACAATGCTAATTCAGGTAGCCATTGACTACGTGCAGAAAGACAGAGAAACCTGATGAGAGAACAAAGGGAATTCTAGAAGCCTGGAGAACTTACTATGAGTTTCCTCCAGGAGATATAAGGAGAGAGATCCCAGAGGGAAAAAGGCTTCTTTTTGAAAAGCTGCTGCCAGAGACATCTGTATACAAAAGGGACCAGTCTGGCTACAGCAGACTGGGGACAGCATGAACTGAGAGACAGGTTTCGCTCTCTAAACCAAGTGCCCAGCCAGTCACTTTATGGCTGAGAAACCAGAACTTCTGGACTCGCTAGGGTAAGATGAATGACTTAGGAACTCAACAAGTATAAGTTAGGAATGCGTTATGTTTACCTTTTATTTCTAGACCACTCTGTTTAACTATCTTGTTTATGTAATCAATAAACGTACTTCTTAACTTTTATGAAGAAGTGGAAGGTGTCTAATATTGGAACACAAGTGAGCTACAAGAGCCCTCAAGCTCTTGCGAACCCAGAGAGTAAAGAGTCTGTAAACGGGAAGGATCGGGCCTAGTGTGACAAAGAAGTTTCATTGTGGCACACTTGAATTAACCAGTGAGAGAAACTGATTCAAGAGAACTGTGCACAAGGGAAACTGAGTTACTCAAACGCGGTAAAGTGGGGGTGCGGACTCCCAAACCTGTGACAGGGGCCTAATGGGGTGTCAGGGGTGGGTGAGTGCTTACACCTGTTGATGCTTCCTGCGCCATCTTTGAAAAGTACCGAGTATGTTCAGAAAGGGCTATTCAGACCTTTCTGAATATTTTCAAACTTACCAGTGGGGACGAGGTCACACATCAGCAGGGGACCCCTCTGGAAAGTAAGTCAATCACTCTGACCCCCACCTCCTTGCAAGACTCCCCTCTTCCCCTAAGCACCCCACATCCTGCTAGGCCCCCACCCTCTCTTCCCTGGCCCCCATTGACCTATTCCCTCCCTGGCCATCAGCCACTAAGGAAGGGGGTGCAGGAGCCTAGCGCTGGCCTCCACTCCCCTTCCCTGCACTCATCCAAGGATTTTCCAAGTTCTGAAGTCTTGGAAACTTTGGAACTTGGAAAATCGAGTTGAATGCCCCGGTCCTTAGTGTTTTCCAAGAAAAACTAGGACTAAAGTTCAGCACTAATGCATATTCTCACCAACAGAAGTTGGTCCAATAAAAGATATCATTCAAACTACTTTTTCTCCCTCTCTGTGTATACATGGATATGCATAGTCTTTTATCTCTATCCATTACTCAGCCCTCTGATTTATTTATTTATTTTGCATGTCTCTAATCATAATGCTTACATTTTTTGCATTCTAATGAACTGAGAAATGAGCAAGTAGAGAGAAGAGTTTTAAAGAGACTATACTTGTTCTTACACAATGGCTGTTCTGCAGATAGCATAGATTGCCCCCCCCCCCCCTTTCTAGTTAGATAACAGTTCCCTCTGCTGGAATACATGAAACTTTTTCCCCGCCAAGTGAGTTTCTCTCTCAAGGTGGAGATTCCTCAAGTTTCTGCTGACTGAATAATGTTGTAGTACAATCTCCCTGATTATATAATGCACAACATAAAATTATAGATCAGGTGCCCTATTCTCGTATGGCTTAGATATATTTTGGACAAGTAGACTTATTTTAAAGGTCATTGGTGTTTTAACAGTAATTTAAAGGGGGGGGGGGATTTACAGGATACTTTTCCTAACAGCCCAGCAAATCACCTTATTGTCGACACACCCTGTAAGAAGATGAGGACACATTTCATGGGATTGAACGGCTGCACTCTTTATTCATTTTAAAACAACAAAAAAGGGGGAAGGGCCAGCCTTCCCGCTTCCCCCTTTAAACTGGGGTCCTACCTTTAGTTAACTGTTCTCCACTCCAGACCCACAGGAGGTTCCCATCCCCACCATCCATGCCTTGGCCATCTGGCCCTTCTTATATTCTTATGTTAATTCTAAGGGAAACCTCCTGCGACCTAACTCCCAAACTTGGAACTTACGCCCTGCCCCGATGGCTGGGTTTCCCTGGACCGGGGCAGGTTGTTCGTACCTATACCCCTTTTGAGGTTAAACAAGGGTGAGGGCACCGTTACCTACTGCTTGGCACATGGTCCTCCCAGCGGGTCCGGCCATTCACCTCTCACCCTTGGGCTGACCATACATTGGGCCGCACTGTGCAGCTATGAATGGCCTGCCCATCTCTTAGGGAGATGTTTTCTAACCAACCTATGCTAATGGTTATAACCTTTAAACAATTATCGTTAATCCAGCCCCCCGCCACCAGAACTGCCAGCTCTGTTTGACTGGTTCACTGCTATATCCGCCAATATCTCCCATAACTGGTGTTTTAGAACCCCAAGGTATAGATGACAGCCAGTCTCCGACAGGTGTACACCATCTCCTCTATAAAGCTCATCCCTATTGTGTCTAATGTCCTCATGAACAATTACCTTTCCCCCCTGTCAATTAACCAAGTCCCAATTTCCCCATTAGCTCTCCTTCTAGCCCTGTCTACCTTCCATGGGTGGTTGGTGTTGGCCCATACTCATCTCTGCAGCATCTCGGACCACGTCAAAATGCACTCAGGGAACCGGTTCTGCACTATTTTCAAGTCACATTCTGCCCTCTTCGTCAGCCACAGTCCTGTTGCTTTTGGCAAATTGTTCTCTCCCAGATGTATTACCATCACTCCTGGCCGAGGGAATTTCTCACTTGCCGCGGTCAGCGCAGGGAGCAGTTCCTCCCAGAGCATTCCACGTCTTCCCAACCATACTAACTCTGGCTGGCTACTAAGGCCCAGCTGGGTACCCCACCTGCTGCGTGCAGTCATCTTTCCTTCCCAGTGCACGATACTGCGGCCAACGATCCAAACCACTGTCCGTCCAGGGGGTGCTGCCATGTCTGAAAGGGAAATCACACGTAAGTGGTTGCATAACTCCAGTTCTCTCCACAGCTTGCCGAATCGCACTTTGTCCCCCTACTCATACCTCAGTTTCCCTTATATACATGCGAAATGCCGCTGATCGCCACCAGCCTATCTGCTGTATCTGGTGACTGGTGAACCCCATGCTTGCAGCTGTAGTTGCTGCCCCGATCCTGAAGGAGTGCACACTGTAACGGCCCGGATCAAGGCCCGTTTCCCTCACAGGCATTGCCAGCACTGCCCCAAACTGGTAGCGCATCAAGGGCACCACATCTGCATGCACAAACAGTGGACCCGCCCCTTGTGGGCAAGCCACTAAATACTCCCTCATTGCCCGCACTGGGCAGATCCGGGCATCCCCCAATGGGTACAACCTGATCACCTTACCCTTTCCCCTTTGGTCGGTCTTTGATCTACGAAGGTGCAGCGTAAGGGTCTCCCCCTGCCATCCCACATCCCCCAGCTGAAAAGCCCCACCCGACCTGTTGACCCGAGATTCTGGCACTAATTCGCTAATTCGGAAGGCCCCAAATAGGGCCACCTGAAAAACCGCTCCCAAAAGTGCTATCTCTGCCTGGGAATAACAGACTCGGTGCAACACCCAGGTTAACCGGGGAAGCAGCTGGGGTGTAATGGGGGCTCGCTTGTCCTGCATGGGGGGAGTGTCCCTGGACCAGCTCTCCCTAAGATGACTCACAAAGAAACCGTTGTCGGGAGGAGGATGTCCCGTCAGCCGACTGGTAAAGTTAATGGCCGGCACTTTTCCTGCTATCGTTCCAGGGGCCAAACCTTTGCCTCAAAGCTCCAGCGCAAACCTGATAACCTGCATTTCAGGGATGGGAAAACCTGCTGCCCAACTGTTCAGCCGCCTGAAGTCTTGGAACTCTGTAAATGTCGACTCGTACGCCCACCTGGTTCTGGGGGCAAGGGAACCCTGTACCGCCTGATATAGCTCTACGATCCAAGGTTCCACATGTCGCTTGGGAACGGGTCGGGGTCTTCATTGGCTTTGGGGACAGCATGCAAAAACGGTCTGTCTGGAACCGAGAAAGGGCATCGGCTATGTCGTTGTTAATACCGGGCACGTGCTTGGCTATAAACAAGATATTTGCTTTCAGGCACCTAAGTACGAAAACCCGGACCAGCCTCATAACCCTTTCTGATTTTGATGACAACTTGTTGATAACATGTACAACTGCCATGTTATCACACCAGAACAAGACCCTCCTGTTGGCAAATTCCTTTTCCCACAATACTACAGCCATCACTATTGGGAATAACTCCAAGAATGTCAGGTCCCGTGTTAATCCCCGCTCTTCCCAGTCAGCTGGCCATGCTGCCACACACCAGCTGCCCTGGAAGTAAACCCCCAAGCCATGCCCCCCCCCCCCCACTGCGTCAGAGTGTATTTGCAGCTCGGTCTCCAAGAGGAGCCTCTGCTGCCAAATGCTGACTCCATTATACCCATAGAGGAAGGCTTCCCAGGTGGCCAGATCCTCCCACATCTCCTTCATCACCCTGATGTGGTGATGCGGTGATTGGTCGCCCCCTATACGCACGTACAAGTGGAACATAAATGCCCGCCCTGGGGCAATCACACAGCAGGCAAAGTTCAAGCTACCTGCGAGGGACTGAAGCTGTCTAACCATGACTTTAGAGGATCCCTGAACAGTCGCTATCAACTCTCTGAGGGCCCGGGGCTTGTCCTCAGGTAAACAAGACAGGGACAGCACCGTGTCCAGCTCAATACCCAAATATGTTAGTCTGGTTGCTGGGCCCTCCATTTTTTCTGGTGCCAGCGGCACACCCAATTCCCTGGTGACCTTCTGGAAGGTGCGCATTGCCCAGGTGCATTCCGCGGTCCCTACCCTCCCCGAGAAGAGGAAATCATCCAAATAATGGGTGATATAACTCCGCCTGGTACGACGGCGTGCGATCCACTCGAGCACCATGCTAAACTTCTCGAAGGCTGCACACAAGATGGAACATCCCATCGGCATGGCCTTGTCGAAGTAAAATTTGCCCAGAACTCCATGCCAAAAAGCTTGAAATCATCCAGGTACATGGGCAGTAGTCAGAACGTGGACTTAATGTCACACTTCGCGAGGAGAGCACCCTTCCCACAGGAGCGGACCATTTAGACAGCTGAGTCAAATAATGCGTACCTGGCCATACAAAGCTCCACTGGGATCGCATCATTCACCGACTTCCCTTTTGGATGGGACAAGTGGTGAATCATGCAAAACTCCCCCAGGGTCTTCTTCGGCACTATTCCCAGTGGGGATATCCTAAGGGTGGGCATAGGCAGGGAATCGAAGGAACCCTGTATCCTCCCCTCCTTGACCTCCTTCCTTCATAATTTTCTGGTGGACTAGTTGCTCACTAGTTGCTGGTGGACCTGGGCCCCAGGTGATAATGAGGGCCGCAGGTTGGTATCCTAAAACCCATTTGGAATCCCTCAACTACAAAGCTGGTGGTGGCTTGGTCCGGATAGTCGTGGGTTGCCACCCGCGACCGGGGTTGGTGCCCTTTCCCATCACCTGGGGGCACCACCCCTGCCGGTTGGCCCCACCCAGTGCTGGCCAGCCCCCTGTCCCTGTTTCCGTACTGCCATAACTTGCTGCACCAGGAAGCAGCATGGTCGCCCATGCAGTGTGCACAAGTGCTTAAACTTGCACGGGGATTGAAAACATTTCTCCCCATCGTTGTAATCCCAGCAGGTCGGGCCCACTGGGGGCTGTCTTGTCCTGCCGCTTTGTCCCCTATCCCACTGCTGTCTGCTCCCTACCCAGGAGAGTCCGTGTCCATTGTCTGATCATGGGGCATATTGAGCGCTGCTGATACACTCCAACCAGATGTCGTGTGCATGCATGTCCCATCTGAGCTGGGGGTTGTTGGCAGCCCTGCGCCAAAACACCTTGTCATAACGAAGCCAAGCCCCTCTATGTGAAATGCTTGGCACACTATGAGTACTTGACTAACTCCACCCCCCGCTCCAGGTACTTGAGCAAAGTCACTCCCATGTAGATTGTATATGCTGCCATCCAGTTGGACCACGTTCGCTCTGCCTTCAGTCTCTTGAACCGTTCCCTATCCTTCCTTTCTTCCTTGTCATTTGGGTCAGGTATAGGGTCACTGAAAAGGAGGGCAAACATATCTATAAATTCACCACTCCAAATCTTCTCCCTGGTGGCTTGGAGTAAGTGCTCGCCCCAACGGGGTCGACACATCGGCATTGCCCTTGGACAACGGGCGGGGTTACACCCTTTGCTCGCAGCAACATGACACTCTTTTCATGCAGCACGACTTGGCCCCCCACACCTGTACGGTGGACTGTTGGCCCAGTACCAGGCTACACCCACACCGCCACACCTGACAAGGGGATTGGCTCACCCCCAAGGAATCACTCCACCTCCCACACACATTCTGGCACCCCGGCGCCCACCTCCGATGGGAGCATGATGACATGCGGGTGTTCCACACCTGCCCCCCAGCTGGCACCGCCCCACAATGCTCATGATCACCCTCAAAACAACCCTCGCCTTCCAGCTCACTGTCCAGGCACTCCATCTCATGGTGGGGGGCCACTCCGCCCCCACAGCTCCCTGTACCCGACTGGTGTCTTTGGGTTGCTTGAAGGCTGCTTGTCAGGGCCTGCATTCCCTCTTTTAGTGCATCAATCTGTGCCTGCTGGCTCAGGGAAAATTCAGCTGCGGTCCCACTGGGCATGGGGTCCTTGTCCCTGAAACGAACTGGTAACATGTGGCAACACCCCTGCCGGGGGGGCACCCTCTCGAGAGAGGTATTGCACCCCCACCCCCCACTTCAAAGCTAGCGGTTTCCTCCTCCCTCACCTTTTTCTGGGGTCTTCCCCTGCCCTCCCACTGGCATCCTCCAGCTCCTCGATGTGGGTCTGAAACTCCATGAGCTGGGCCTGCATGGCCTCCAATAATGTAGCAACATGTGCTCCACTCTTTTGGCCCTTCCGCCCTCCCCCTGTGGGTGGGGATGCCCTTGGGACCTTCTTCATGGGGGGGGCAAGATGGGTGCCATTTTTGGGGCGCCATGTCCACCCAAAATATGCCCACAAAACACTGGGCATATGTCCTCTGTCCCCTTCTGTTATTCCCCATGCAGTCCTGAGAGGAGGAGGGGGGTATCCGCTCTAAGGGCTATAGGTCACTGGGCCTTGCAGTTGGCCTAAGGCCTGGCTGTTCCACCTGGCCGTAGGGTTAGCCTCCTAGGGTTAGCGGGAGGCCTGAAGCCCTGTCCACACCGTGGGGCTCTGTCGCCGCCAGGAGCCCCCACAAGGCTAGGGCGAGTAGGTGCCAACTAACCCAACCCCCCCATTGACCCGGGGGCTCAGCTGCTGCCAGGACCCCACGGAAAGGCTAGGCGAGCAGGTACCTCCAAACCCAATCCCACCTGCTGTTTGTGGGCTCTGCCAGTGCTGAGACCACTCGGCAAGGCTAGGGAGAGCAGGGGCCAGACAAACCTGACCTTCTCCACTGCTTTGGCCACTTCTCCCTCCGTGCCGTTCATCCGCATCCTTTCCCACTCGCCGCTACCAACACAGTGAAGCAGCAAGTGGGGAATTCTAAAATGGCGCCCAGGACTCCCAGCTCTCGCGGGAGTCCTGAGCATCCCCCTCAGTTGCCGAGGTGACCACTCAGCCCCCTCCCTGTCCTTAAATTCCACCCTTGGTGGCATAATCTGTCCTCGCCTCCTTCCTCCAGTGAGGAGAGGGTGGCGCTAAACCCCCGCCGTGGCTAGCGCGGAGGGCCAGGCCTTAGTGCTAAAGGGATAAAACATTAGTCTCACAATGATGTGTTGCTCATGAAAATATTTCTTCCCTATCCAAGGCACAAAAAGGCTCAGCTTCTCCATTAAGAAGAAGGCTAGTTTTGTTTCATATCTTTCTATCCTCTGACAACCATTAACTATGGCTAATGCAAGGAACCATGTCTTGCCTATTGGTTGTGGGGTTTATGGTTTTCCTGCACACTCTTACTTAAGAGGTGGAGGGGAGTGAAGTTCTTTTTTTTTTTCTTTTTTTTGCTGGGCTTTTCCATAAAGCAATTGACACTTTCCAATGGCAGGTGTAGATCTGTATTTTGATACTGAGGTGCAAATTCAGCTTGACTATAAAAAATAATTCTGTTTTTTTTTGCTTGTTTATGCCACAGCTGAATTTAGTCATGGAAGTTTTTAGAGGGTTGGTTATCTACTGAAGAGGATGAATGCAGGATCTCCAGTCTCCCTCCTAACTAGCTACGCATGTGCCCTTGCAACTTTGTGGCTTCATGAATGTATTCCTATTCCTCCCTACATGCTATTGTCCATTCTAGATTGCATCCTCATCCCTCCCTCCCTCAAAATCTCATCCTTGTAATTAAGTTAAACGCATGCACGTGCATTTTCTCAGCCTCATGAATGTATACTTGTCTCTCCTGATGCTCATCTCACCCTCGTCTCCCCCTTCCCTGTCTCTCTTAGTTTGTAAACCCTTTGGAGTATCTAATGATTTCAGTGTCAGGTACACCGCTGGTCACAATGGCCCTTTTTACACAGACTCTCTAACACCCATAAAATGGGTGTTACATTTTATTATACATGTTGCAGGGCACCACTGCAGCCAATCACCATGGGCCCTGTGCATACATGATGCCTCCACCCAGTTCCTCTGGGTGGAGATGTGTGTTGGCTGGTGGGTGAGGAGCATTTCCCTGGGTGGAGATGGGTGGGGGCGTCTGTGTACATGCCACTTTCGGTGGGTGTGGTGAGTGTTTACTCCCGGCCAACACCCATCTCTACCCACACCCACCCATGGAGCAACTGGCAGTGGTGTTGGTTGCTCTGTGGGTGTGTGTGGGTGGAGATGGGTGTTGACCGGGAGCAAACACTCACCAACACCCACCGAAAGTGGCATTTACACAGATGCCCCCACCCATCTCCACCCAGGGAAATGCTCCCCACCCACCTGCCAACACCCATCTTCACCTAGAGTAACTGGGTGGAGTCATCATGTGTGCACAGGGCCCATGGTGATTGGCTGCAGTGGTGCCCTGTAACATGTATAATAAAATGTAACACCCATTTTATGGGAGTTAGAGCGTGTGTAAAAAGGGCCAATAATAAAAAAAATACTAATGAATAATTATAACAATGATGATAATAATAATAAATAAATTGTAAGCCTCTTAGGACAGGAACCTGTCTCAAAAATCACAATTGTTAAATGCTAGACATGTTGCTTGAGTTATATAAATAATAAAGTGATAATAATTTGTATAAATCCATTTATTTAATATATGTATAGGTTGGGAAACATAGGCCCTTTTTGCACAGACGTGGTGGGTGGGGATATGGGTATGCGCCAGCGGCAGGTGGAAGTGGGTGTACCCCCTTTTCAACGGGTGCACACCCATCTCCACCCTCTTCCACCCATCACCACCCCTAGAGCATCCTCCATTTTTCTGTATGGCTCCATGGGTGGTCAATGGATGGAGATGGGTGCGCACACCCACCCACCTCCACCCACTGCCTGTGGTGTTTCCACGAGCAGATATGCATCCCCCCACCCACCACCATGCCATTTGCATGAATGTCCCCCCACTGCACACCTGCCCGCACACTCAGTGGGGGAGGGGCATGCATACAAAACAGCCATACTTCTGACTCCTACTTGCCTGAGGAAGGACCCTGTGAGGTCCAAAATAGAGGTCTGCACCAGGGAGCCATGTTGTTGTTTGTTTTCATTTTTCATTTTCCTTATTTAAATCTTACCTTAAATTTAAATCAAATATCAGTTTTTGTAGATATCAAAATTTAGTTTTTGCTTTCATTTTTAATAACAAATTTTTGGCTGTACCTTTTTTAATTTTCATTATATTTTGATGAAACATCGAAAGAGTGTACTGCCAGTGGAAGGAATTATGTGTATCAATTTTCATATAGATTGGATAAAGTAATCAGATTTTATAAGCAGTTGAATTATGTTATTTTAAAAAAATCTGCATATGCTTTCCTGACTGTAACTTCCTTGTCTCCCATCTAATGTACATGGATCTTGGCACATTTATACCCCTCCCAAATTGTACTATTTATGCCAACTTTCAAAAGGATTGGATAAATGGTCCTGGTGGTATAAGCAATTCACTTATAAATATATGTCTGACTGTAACATCTTTGTAGTCTAACCAGTGTATATGATTGATAATCTTTGAGACACACATCATTTCCCCAGGTTTCATGAAAATTGTATGGAAGATTAAGAAGGTGTAGCCAGGAATGCGAATGCATCTTTACTTAAAATCACAAAATTCAATTGTTTATAAAATCAGTTTCATTTATCCAATATTTTTGAAATTGGTACACCTCGTGCCCTCTATTGGGGGTACAATCTTGCTATGTCTCATTGCAATTGAATAAGAAAAAAAAATTATAGCCATAAATATGTTTTCAGTGTTTTCGCATTATTTCAAAAATGAAAATTCATTTTGTTTTTGCTCTCATTATTATTATTTGTTGTTTGAGTTATTACAATAACAAAAATGAAAACTAAAATTTTCATTTTCGTTATCATAACGAAAATGAATTGCACATCCCTAGTCTGAAAACTTTCACATTTCCACCAACAATAATTGGTCCAATAAAAGCTTTCATTTGAACTGCTTTGCCTCCATCTGGGAAATATAGATGAGCGGTAACAGTCAGCTCAAGAAGCATACTCACTGCAATCCCAAGTCACTCTAAAACAGAAGTTCCCAGTCTGCTCAGGTCTCCGCTTAGCCAATTGATAAAACCTCACTCAACTTATGTGTTCTGAACCCAAAACTGGAACAAAAGACACCTCTGTGCAGTGGAGTGATCTTATTGCCTCAAGCCTTAGAGAAGAGAGGAAGCAGGGTGGCTGGGCAGCCTTGGGGAAGGAAGGGTTAAAGGTGCATTGCACCTTTCAAACTGACTGTGCTGTTGCCTAATCTGAGGTTTCTTGGTGGGAAGAAGGCATGATGATGTGCCCCGCCACCCCGAGCCATAAAAGGTGGAAGCGCTGGCAGCAGGGGCAGAGTGGGAGTCAGGCTAGCAAGCTGAACACTCCCCCACCCTCTTAAACTGGTACTATAGGCTGTACTGGGTAGGGGTGGGACATCAGGGCAAATACCGGGTACCGGTTTTACTGGTTCCTGGATTTAAAAAACCCGGTTTACCGGATTAATACCAGTTTACCGGTACCTGATCTTTTCCATTGATTTCAATGGGGAACTGTGTCCCCATTGAAATCAATGGAAAAAACCAAAAACCTCCCCGCTCCCCCTCCCAGACTGTGCAGGTGGAAGGGGGGACACCCCCCACCCACCCTGCCCAGCCTGGATTTAACATTTTTTTCCCCTAAGTCCCCTAGTTCACTGGGCTCTGGGCCACCACCGGTGACCCAGAACCAGCACCAGCCAGCAGCAGGTAAGTAGTACCAGTACTGTACTGATCCCTGTGGTGGGGGGTGGTTTAACACCCCACCCCCACCCCAGGGATCATCACCTTACCACTCCACCCAGGGATCGCCTACCTTGAGCTCTGGGAAATGGCGGCGGCGGCAGTCCAGCGGCTTCAGCACTGGCTGTGGCTTCTGGCTTCAGCACACTACTAGGCCTTCTGGGGAACTTCTGGAAGTTCTCTGGAAGGCCTAGTAGTGTGCTGAAGCTGGCAGCCACAGCCAGCACTGAAGCCACCGGACTGCCACCGCCGTTGCCTGGAGCTCAAGGTAGGCAATCCTTGGGTGGGGAGGTAGGGTGATCCCTGGGGTGGGGGGGTGTTAAAACACCCCCCACCCCAGGGATCAGTACAGTACTGGTACTTACCTGCTGCTGGCTGGTGCTGGCTCTGGGTCGCCGGCGGCGGCCTGGAGCCCGGTGCACATGGGGACTTAGGGGAAAAAAATTTAAAATCCAGGCTGGGCAGGGTGGGTGGGGGGTGTCCCCCCGCTCCACCCGTGCAGCCTGGACTCAGGGAGGGAAAGTGTTTGGGGGTTGGGGTTGTTTTTTTTTACATTGCGGCCATTCATTTGAATGGCTGCAATGTAAAAAAATCCAGCACGGGGCGGGATCCGGTACCGGACCCAAAATACCAGAATAATCCGATACTGCTGGTATACCAAAATACCGGCAGTATCAGATACCGGATGATCCGGTAGTCCCACCCCTAGCACTCGGCAGTGTTTCTGGGGGGCTGGGAAGGAATTTTTCCCTTTTGGGTCTATTGGCTGGGTTTTATTTAGATTTTTTTTGCCTTCCCTATAGCTCAATCACTCATCATATGCAAGTTGTGTGACCACAAATGTGTTCAAGAAGATTGGTTAGATTATTGTTGTCACATCTCAGAGGGACTTGTTCAAGGTTAAGCCTCGAAATTGGAAATTGTGAGGGAGATTATTGATTTGGGGCCCAGGGTCACAGTTAATGCCAATATGGGTAAGTGCAACACATGGCATTACTTCTAACCCCAGTGTGTCATCAGAATCTCACAAGATTCTTGAGAACCCTCCAAAAACACACTGTGCATGCACAAATGGCTGACAGAGGGGTGGGGTGCGTAATGCGCAGAATAGCAACAGTAGCCATTTGTGCATGTGCAGTTTTTCGAGAATCTCACAAGAGTTTTGCGAGAACATTTACAGTTCTCGTTTCAGCCATAGATATGTACTCACACAGAAAGACAGCGTGGAATAGTGGTTAAGAGCGTAGTACTAGCACTGGGAGGTAACGGGAGGTAGGGGGATGCCCCCAGTTCAAGATTCACTTTAGCCATGAATTGCTGGGAGACCTTGGCTCTGTCACAGAATTCTCAGCCTAACCTACCTCACAGGGTTGTTGTGAGGATTACTAGTTGAGTTTATGGTTAAATGTTGGTGGTGTTAAATGTTGTCCTCCTTTTAGCAGTTTTAAAAATGTTTTATATTGGATTTTATTTGTGTTTTTATATTGTAAGCCACCCCGGACTGCCTGATGGCAGGAGGGGCGAAGTAGTAAATTGAAAAATAAATAAATAAATATCTCTGTGAACATATTGGAAACAATTAATCCATGCCAAGTGAGGACCTCATGGGGAAGTGCTGGAGTCTATGGCCATTTTTACATGGACACTCCCCACCACCCACCGCTCGGCGTTCGGGCGGGTGTGCGGGGTGGACAGGCCATGTATATGGCTGCCGGTGGGTGAGGGGATGGGTGTGCGGTGGGTGTGCACCCATGTAAACACCACAGGCATTGGGTGTTTGTGCATGCGCGCCTCCTTCTGCGCACCTCCGCCGCACACCCACCTTCACCCACGGAGTCCTCCAACATAAGGGAGGATGCTCCATGGGTGTAGGTGGGTGTAGGTAGGTGTAGATGGGTGGGTGTCCATGTAAATGGGCACACACCCACCAACACCTGCCACACCAAAACACCACCACCACCACAACTGCATCAGTGTAAAAACAGCCTATGGCTACAGGATCAGATTTTCCTGGGCCTCTGCACAGTTCTAAATTATCCTAATGCTTCTTTAATAATATTGAGATAATTTTTAAACTAAAGTAACTTTCCTTATGGTTTACTGCTTCTACCTGTAATTGGAACATGGAATTCTATTATTCCAAGTAAACTGGAAACCAAACATACTTTATTTCTCTCCTTTCTCCTCTGTCCAGTCTAGCATTTACTCTTACCTCACAGTGATGAAACCCTGCTACTCTCTGGGTGTTTTTACATGTCACGGCACTGAGCACCATCATGCTTTGATCCTGCCTGGAGCAAGGTCCTCAGTGTGGTCAGGATTCACCCGGGCCACCAGACAAAAGTGATGGCAGCCCTTGCTTGGTGATGTGCAGACATGCGTCTCTATGACCCCACTCCTGCGCAACCAGGAGCAGTCTGTCCCCATCCCTGACCTGCTGCAGACCCAGACCGGGGTAACTGCAAGCTGGCCAACATATATTATGGCATGCTTTACCCCAGTCCAAAGACCATTACATGGGCCATGGCAGCACTTAGTCTGGGCTGTTCCTCAGGGATGGTACGGAGGAACAGCCTGGCTAAGCACCGCCACGACCTGTGCTATGGCCCGGGCCAACATCTGGCAAATGTGACATTGGGTATGGATTAATCTGAGCTATGGTGAATTAATCCATGCCCAACATGCCCTGTGCCACCTGTTTCTCATCTGTTACCTGTTGCAACCCCGCCGACCTGAAGGAGCCCACCGCTGACACTGAGGACTGACCCGTGCACCAACCCAGCTGAGCGGTAGGAGGAGCTATGCTCCCAACACAAGTTAAGAGCCCCGCGCTAGCCGGCGGTGCTGAGCCTGCCCTTTCCCTTCCATACCGGGGCCCTGCGCCATCTTTTTTTCATCTGTTGCCTGTTGCAACCCCGCTGACCAGAAGGAGCCCACCGTTGACACTGAGGACTGACCCATGCACTGGCCCAGCTGAGCGGTAGGAGGAGCTACGCTCCCGACACAAGTTAAGAGCCCCGCGCTAGCCGGCGGTGCTGAACCTGCCCTTTCCCTTCCATACCAGGGCCCTGCGCCACCTGTTTCTCATCCGTTGCCTGTTGCAACCCCACCGACCAGAAGGAGCCTGCCGCTGACACTGAGGACTGACCCATGCGCCAGCCCAGCTGAGCGGTAGGATGAGCTACGCTTCCGACACAAGTTAAGAGCCCCGCACTAGCCGACGGTGCTGAGCCTGCCCTTTCCCATCCATACCTGGGCCCTGCGCCACCTGTTTCTCATCTGTTGCCTGTTGCAACCCCACCGACCAGAAGGAGCCTGCCGCTGACACTGAGGACTGACCCGTGCACCGGCCCAGCTGAGCTGTAGGAGGAGCCACGCTCCCGACACAAGTTAAGAGTCCCGTGCTAGCTGGCGGCGCCAGAGGCATGCGCTGGGGTAGTGCGCCTAAGGGCTGCACATGCAAGGGTGCGCCCTTGTGGGCGCGGCCTTAGGTGCAGGGCTGGTGAAGGGTTTTGGATTTTGAGATTGTGCTCACGTGACTGTGACTTAGACTACTGCCCTTGGGGTTGAAATTAGTTTATTTTTAATTATATTCATATTTATTTATATTTACTTAGTCTTTAAAATTTCCTTTTGGTCTCATGCCTAAGCAGGGGAAGAATAAGAGTAAGAAGAAGCAGGGGGTGACCACAAGGGTTCGGGTGGGCCAATTACAAATTGAGGATTGTATTGTTACAATGCCAACAGTAAAAGATTCTAAGCGAACGGCCCCCCTTCAATCGTCCATACACTTCCCTGTGGAATCTCCCGGGGAAGGGTCGGTTTGTTTAGCTACTCGCATAACACCGGTTCCTGGTGCTCCTCCCCAGGCTGCTGTGAATATTAAGGAGGGAGGTCCTGTTATTGGGTCCCAGCCCAATAACCCAATTCTTCAGGCCCCTCTTGATTCCTTGCTGTCCTGTGCTTTGACCTTTAAAAAGCAAGGTGAAAGGTGGCATGCCTTGGCCGCAGGGTCTTGGGAATCATCATATCCTACAGCTAGTACTCAGTCTCTCTCTCTTGGTGACGTGGCTAATCTATCTCAGTCCCATGCCAAGGAGATAGAGCCCCAATACCCAGTTTTGCAAGAATTGGAAGAAGCACCTACTCCATTATTAAATCTACCGAATGGTGAACAACGGGGAGAGAAGTTGCCTGTTGTCCATCCTAGGCTTAACATAGAGACGAGGGGATCCCCTCATTTTGGCCCTCCCACCAAATTGAGCTCTACCCCTCTTGATAAACTGGAGGCTCATGTGCTCCATCAGTACCTGCAGGTAGAAGAGTCCCTTTCATTGTTTAAGGCACGAATTGAAGGCCTTGAGGTACACTTGCAGGACATTTTGCAGCAGTTACTTAGGCTTGGAGAGTGGATGGATGGCTCTGGGGGGGCCAGGGCTGGGTTGGGCCCCACATGTGGGGACCAGGCAACTCAAACATCTATTTCATATAGCTCCAGTTATTCTGGCCCACCAGTCCCAAAGACTGTTGAGGACCAGAATCTTATCCAGGTGCCAGACGTCTTGGTTTTCACAATCTACCCCTTGCTATCGGGGGCACTTCCTGCTTGGGACTCCAAATTCTGGATTAGTCAGCACATTGCTGATATTCTGGGCTCTTGTTTTTTGCCTTCCCATATCAGTCGTTTTTTTCATTTATTTACAAGGGGTGGTGTTATACGTTTGGTGATTTATTTTTGTACACCAGCTATAGTTGACAACCTCCTGTCTTGCTCTCATTGCTTTTCCTCATGAGGGGTATACATGGGTAACTTACATTCTAAAAAGGGAATCTTCCTGCTTTTACACCAAATCCCTTTGAATATTTTGGGTTCCCTTGAGGGAAATTCATATCCTTGCCAGGCACCCAAAAGGAAGACATTTACTCCATAAGAGATCCCAACTGTAAGTAGATCTACAGTACTGACCCAGGAGGAAATTATAATAGCCACACCAGGCCCTGTACTGCCCTGTGGGTCTCCCATATTGTCAGAAGTTAGTTTTCAATTAATGCTAAATCACTTGCCCTCCAGGCTTCTTTCCGCGGCTGACTCAGGGTTGTCTCTTCCTGTGGAGATAGTTTCACAGGTCCCTAAGGAGTCACAATCCCCTGGACTAGCCAAGGATTTGGTAACAGTAGGTCAAATGCCCATCTGTGGGCCTCTGCCTGTGCCCCAGCCTCATTGCCCCATTGTTCCAAGCCCTTGTTTGTTTAAACAGGTTTCTGTAGATGAAGGGGGATTTCCTCCTAGAGGGGCCTTGATCTTTGCTGAAATTATGGCTGCAGATGCCACATGCAGAACCGCTGTCCTGGGCTACAAGGGCTGATAGTGGGTGCTTCCTTTGCTTCCCTGGGTTCTGAGCAGTATGTTAGAGTAAGACACCAGGTAACCTTTTAGTTTTAGTTAAATGAATTGTATTGGGTTTTTAATAGGAAGTTGGGTTCCTGGTTTAACTAGTATTTATCAATGACCACGGTCTTTGGATGTATCTTGTTGTTTTCCTTTAGTGGCTGTATGTGTTTATGTTTGTGTGTTTATTGTTCATTTAAGTATGTTAAAGCAATGGCCTATGGCCACGCTAATAAATTATTGAATTGAATTGAATTGAATTGACTAAATCTCTTGGACTCAATTGCCTGGTTGCCAAGTCACTTTTTTTGTTGTCATGCACAAATATTTTTGTATGCATGAACATGCACAGATATTTTAAGGATCAGGGCCTTAGTTGCTTTCTGTGCTATTTAAACAATATGCTGTTTGGGGAAGGAACTGGGATTTTTTCCATGTACATTTCAACAGTGTCTGACCCTATTTCCTTCTCATTTATTATTTTCTATCTTGCAGGAACAAATAGAGCATCCAGCTGAAGTTAGGCTATGAAGAATTTAGAATACAGAACAGAAAAAGGATGAGAGAAAGGCAGCATTAGCACCATTGCAATTTTATTATGGGCAAAGGTATAGGATGAAGGACTGAAAGGGCTGAATTGAGTACTAAAATAATTGTTCTCAGGTATTCTCGGGTATATCTGAGTTTCCAAGGATCAGACCGGAGTTTTCGGTCCGCTCCTCAGTAACTTGGCAGATACTCAGTACTCGGGCATGGCGAGGCAGGAAGGGGGCAGAGGGCAGGAGGGAGCAGGGAGCAGGGAAGGGGAAAGGAGCAGGAAAGGGTATGGGGGAGAGGGAAGCAAACTCACCAGAAAGCGGTGGGAGGCAGTGCACTGCTGTGCAGTGGATTCCATGTTCTAATGCTCTCTGGAAGCATTCTCTCTAATGTTCTCTTGGAGCATGCTGGGAAATGTAGTCATGTGTTTTACGCACATATCCTTTAAGAGCTTCCTTTAGGGTTGTGGGTGGGACTGAGGAGGCAGCAGGGGCATGGAGTCAGACCTGTTTTCTGGTTTTGGTATGTGCCCTTGTTCATATGGGCAGGGGATGCATGGGCATCTGTCCCCAAACAATTTTTTGGCTTCCCCCACACAGGGCACTCTGGATTTTTTTGGCTGTGCCCCATGTGTGACCATGATTGGGTGCTACATGGGTCATGGTAGCACATATCCCCTCCCCCCCGCCCAGTACCATCTTCAAACAAGCATTTGCGTGAGTGGTTAATGGATGGCCATATGTGATAGAATCTCATTTAAAAACACCCTGTGTGCCATTAATCTATCCATCACTACAAATGGAATAGACAGTGAACATGCAAACTTTGCATTAATACTTTTCCACAGCAACAAACTTCGTTTACAGTTTCAAATATGTTATGTTTAGTTTTCAAGTGCTTTTTTTGTTGTTGGGCATTTCTGGTTAAAGGGGTGGAGCATCTGAGAGTTGGATGCTACCACAGAGGCATTCCATATAATATTTATTTATTTATTTATTTATTTGCTCAATTTTTAAGCCACCCCCTGCTGCTGCTGCTGCTGCTGCTGCTGCTGCTCCGCTCCCTGCTGCCATAGCCCGGGGATTGGGCCCTTCCTCTAGCAGTCGGGGTGGTATCCACCAGCCCTGGACTGCTGGGGATCACCTCAAAAATGGGGGTCAGGGACATTGGTGGCCCTGGAGGAACATCCAACCCCAAAGCACCTGCACCTGCTCCTTCAGCTCACAGCCTCCTGGACTGAAGGCATTCCAGTGCCCTGCATGGCAGTGGAGGATGCTGGCAGGAGGTGACAGCGAACCACACCCCTAGTGCCACTGCTGGGAGCCTCTGAGGCCTGACTGCCAAAATCAGCCCTGTGCAGTTTGGGGCATGGTGATGGGCTCGGACTGCTGCTGATGCCTGCTACCAGTCCGCTGGCACAGCCCCTGCCATATGTGCCACATGCCCCTTTGCCTGCCTTATGGGCAGCAGACTGGTCTCTCCTGCTTCCCTTCTCCATTTCTAAAACAAATAATGCACACGAAGATTTTATTTATTTATTTATTTATTTATTTATTTATATATATTGTATCTCTTATCTGCAATGGCCTCTGTCATGCAGTAAATAAATAAATAAGTAAATAAATAAATAAAATATATTTATTTATTTATTCAAAATTGGATTATATTAATATCTACACTAACTCTAAATGCTATTAACTATTCTAAAACCTATGGAACTAAATGGAATATTATATCTACAAAGACCTAGTCCTACAAATACACTATAATAACTGAATCACTACACACTATCTCTATCTATCTTTATAACTAAGCTAACTCCTACAACTATCTATCTATACTAGTATCTAATATCTATATCTATATCTATATCTAGATAGATAGATAGATAGATAGATACACAGGGATGAGGGCAACAAACAACACAGGGAGGGGTACAAAACTGAAATGAAAGTTAAATCAGTCTAATGCTAACCTAAATTAATCCAAAAACAGGGGAAAAGAATCAGGGTTGGAATATATACAGGGAGGAGGGAAGAATTCAATGGAGGGGAGGGAGAAACAACACAGGGAGGGGTAAAAAATAAAAATAACACCTAAATCCATCTAATGTAATCTAAATAAATGAAACTATGGAGGTAAATGTGTGGAAATGGGTGAAATAGGAGGAGGATGGCAATGGATTAGGAACACAAACTTCTGGGAGAGGGAGACTTCTGAAAACACTTGCTGACAGGATCAGTGGCTATCTCAGAAGGAATTGGAAGGGGGGGAAGGCAATGACTTTTGTTACTTGCTGCACCCGCCTTACCACAAACCCCATTGGCTCTGTGCAGCCTAGCCCCATGCTAATCGCAGACTGCGAAGCCAGTGGTCTGAGGAAAAGAGGGATGGTGATTGGGCAGGCTGGGTGCTAGTGCAAGCCTCTCCACCCCTGCCAACCGGAAGTCTGTTTCTCAGCTCCCCCGCCTCCCTCCCTGGACCTGCCAGCCAGGTTTTTTTCCCACCCAGATGTGCCTGAACTCATCCGAACGCGGCTGAACTGTTCGGGGGTTTTAGCGTTCAGTTTGGGCATACGAAGTGGCTGAGTTCGAGCCAAACTCCGAACCTCTGAATCGTGTTTGCACATCCCTAGTATCCCTGTTTCCTCTTGATTTGCCCATGTAGGTCCCATTAACATTAACAAGAGTCGAAGGAACAAATTGAAGAGAGAATATAACCCATTAGCTGATAGACAGTACTGCTACCAGCATCATGCCAGTGAGACTTAGGCCTTGTTGACTGGATTTCCAAAGTGCAAAAGGCAAACATTAATCCTGGGAAGGCTCACAAATCAATAGCATAAGAAGTCAAGATACAAGAGTGATCTCTGAGGAAACTTCACTAAGTCCTTGAGCAGTGGTGAGGCTCGCTTGATTAGACAAGACTTGATTATTTTTTTTCAATAGAGAGGTCTCCAAATGTGCAGCCCTCGAGTGATACTTGTGAAATATATATACACAAGCATATACTTTCTGGGATAAACTAAAAACAAAAATTGATTGTCTTATTAATATTATGCTACATATGTTTATTACAGATGTAACTAAGGGCATCAATGCAATTAGTGCTAAATTGTTCTAATGCTTATTTAATTTTATTCAGATAATTTTTAAACTAATGTAACTTGCTTAATGGTTTAGCTGCTTCTGACTGTAATTGGAACATGGAACTCTATTATTCCAAGCAAACTGGAAGCCAAACAAACTTAAGTAAGTAAATTTTATTAACGACAAAATCCAAATATTAAAACAACAGAATGCTTGCAGCCAGTAAACAATGTTATATGGATGCAACACAAGCGAGCAGATTACAAGAAGATATCACTCACAAGAGCTCTGTTCACATTCTACACAAGCGTAACAGGCAAGAGTCTTTAGCACCTCGCCAGATTGGTTGCGCAAGATCCAAATTGATTTTTTTTTTGGAAGTTATTAAGTAACTCAACATTCCTAGCTATGGGGTACAAATATCTTTCTCTCAATTCTAGAGTTAAGGAACAAGCCCACCAAAAAATTAGTGTTATCTTCCACTCCACAAACCGTTCAAGGGTCTTTGGTTGAATGGAACCTTATTCCAAGCCCTCTTTTGTGCTAACGTTCCTATGATTGAACCTGAGCTTGGTCATGACCTCTCTATGAGGAAAATACGCAATTTGAGTCAGATAAGGGGATTGTACCATTTCATCTTTAATATGCACATATAGGGGGCACAACACAATGTTTGTATAGCAGCTAAATCCTCTTACATAGAAATATCTTGAAATCTGTGGTGCCAAACATACTTTATTTCTCTCCTTCCTCCTCTGTCCATTAGAACATAAGAGCATAAGAAGAAGTGCCATACTGGGTCAGTCCATCTAGCCCAGCATCCTGACAATGACAGTGGCCACTAGAGGTGGGACCCCGGGCCCATTACTGGTTATCGGATTTACCAGTTACCGGTTCTCTAAAAACCGGATTCCCAGATTAAATCCGGTATACCGGTACCGGATTTATTTCATTGAGTTCAATGGGGCGCTGTGTCCCCATTGAAATCAATGAAATAAATTAATTCCTTCCCCCTCCCCCTCCCAGGCTGCGCGGGTGGAAGGGGGGACACCCCCCACCCACCCTGCCCAGCCTGGATTTTTGTTTAAAAAAAGACTCAGAGGCGAGCCCACCCCCCAGCACCAGCGGCCGCGGCGTCCCCGCAGCCGCCGGTAAGTATGACCCGATCCCTGGGGGGGGTGTTTAACACCCCCCCAACCCCCCAGGGATCACCCCTACTAAAGTTCAGTGCTTGCTTACCTTGCGGAGCTCCGGCGGCGGCGGCGGGCGGTCCGGCGGCCTCAGCGCCGGCTGTGGCTGCCGGCGTCAGAGACGCTCTAGGCCTTCCGGGGAACTTCCGGGTTTCCCCGGAAGGCCTAGAGCGTCTCTGACGCCGGCAGCCACAGCCGGCGCTGAGGCCGCCGGACCGCCCGCCGCCGCCGCCGGAGCTCCGCAAGGTAAGCAAGCACTGAACTTTAGTAGGGGTGATCCCTGGGGGGTTGGGGGGGTGTTAAACACCCCCCCCAGGGATCGGGTCATACTTACCGGCGGCTGCGGGGACGCCGGGGCCGCTGGTGCTGGGGGGTGGGCTCGCCTCTGAGTCTTTTTTTAAACAAAAATCCAGGCTGGGCAGGGTGGGTGGGGGGTGTCCCCCCTTCCACCCGCGCAGCCTGGACTCGGGGAGGGTTTGGTTTTTTTAACTTTTTTTGTGGGGCTTTAAGTTTTTACATTGCAGCCATTTTTAAATGGCTGCAATGTAAAAAAATCCGGTACCCGGAATCCGGTATCCGGACCAGATTTACCGGGTTGAATCCGATAATGCTGGTACGCCCGGTACCGGCATTATCGGATACCAGATTTACCGGTTTTCCCACCCCTAGTGGCCACGGTGGCTTGGGAGAAGCACCCAACAGGTTACAATGGGCGATAAATTCCCTGTTTTTTTCCCCAAACTCCCATCATGTTCCCTGATCTTGTCTGGCTAATAGCTGCTAATGAACCTATCTGATGGACCTGTTAATGGACCTACTGTAACCAAGCCAAAAACAAGAACCTGAGTTCTCACATCCTCATGTATGTTGCATCCCTTGCCTCTCCCTCTGTTCCCCCTTCCCTGTATCCCCTCCCCCTGTCTTTAGATTGTAAGGTCTTGGGCAGGGACCGTGTCTATCTTGTTTTTTGTAACATGCCAGGTACATTGCTTGTGCTATATAAATGCTAATAATAATAATAATAATAATAATAATAATAATCTTCCAGAAACGTGTCCAAAATGCTTTTAAACTCAGCTATAGTACTGGCACTTACCACAGCCTCTGGCAGTAGATTCCACAACCCAATTATATGCTGAGTGAAAAAATATTTTGTTTTATTTGTTTTAAACTTGCCACCCATGAATTTCATGAAGTGTCCCCTAGTTCTAGTACTAACTGAGAGGGTTAAAGTACTAGCTGAGATTCTTGCATCTACTCTTACCTCACAGTGATGAAACCCTGGTACTCTGTATGTGCATTCTTTCCTATGACTAAACATCTTAGACTCAAATGCCAGGTTGCTAAGTCACTTTTCAGGTTGTCATCTGGTCAGATTTTATATGCTCAGTATGACACGGCTGTTCTATGATTTACACTTGTAGAAGGGTATTTTCAGACATGACGGTGGGAAGGGGCTACCGCACTTTTCTGTGATCTGGGGAAAAGCCACTACCCCACTGCTGAGTTGGCCGGTACCCAGAAGAAATGTGACGGGGCCAAAACCCCACCATGGAGCAAGGAGGCCACACCACGGGCTTGAGTGGTGGAACAAACATGACAATGGCCCTGGTCAGTGGCAAACCACTTCGTCTGTGTGCAGACATGGCCGACTGTAGACAAATGAAGACAAAGACACCGCTCACACCCACCCACAGCAGGGCACAGGGATGGCGGCAGAGGGGGGAGTAACAGGCAAGTGGTCCAGCCCAGGATTGCCGCTGGCAAGCAACAACAAACCCAGACATCAAGGCAGGTCTCAGAAGCACAGCTAAGGATCAGCACAGCTGAAGCAAAGGGTAGTTTAGTAAACAGCAGCCCACGTCAACCCGAAACAACAAGTGCATGAAAGAATCAATTCAAACAAAAAACAAGCACAAGGCAGACAAAAGTAACCATGGAAAGGGATGGGTGAAGAGATCGCAGTTCGGGTTCGGCCATTCAGTTCGATCCGGTTTGCCCGTTTGGTTCAGCCATTCGGTTTGTTCGCCATGTTCGGGTTCAGCCGTTCGGTTCAGTCCTAGTCGATTCGGCCATTCGGAAAAAGGCTCTCTGTGCAAGTAATGATGGCCCCAGACCCATGATGGCAGCTCCTGGGGCTAGAGTGACAGCTACTAGGTATTGGCCACAGCCCTCCTTGGCTGTAACTTGGCTCCAGACCCCGGTCGCCGGGTTCTGGGGCTGGAATGGCTGTTTCTTGATGCGTAGAAAGACATCACCTCCGTGTTGGCCCCAGACCAATGATGCAATGATGGTGGGTCCTGGGGCTAGAGTGGAAGCTGAAAGATATTGGCTACATCTGTCCCTGCCAGTAATATAAGTCCCAGAACCCTGATGGTGGGTCCTGGAGCTGGAGCTGGAGTGGCTGTTTCTTGATGCAGTTGAAAACTGACTCTCTGTGCAAGGAATGATGGGCCCCAGAACCCTGACGGTGGGTCCTAGAGCTGGAGTGGCTGTTTCTTGATGTGGTAGAAAGACATCGCCTCCGTGCAAGGAATGATGGCCCCAGACCCATGATGGTGGGTCCTGGGGCTCGAGTGGCAGCTTCTAGATATTGGCCACAGCCCTCCTTGCCAGTATCTTGGCCCCAGAACCCTGGTGGTGGGTCTCGGGGCTGGAGTGGATTTTTCTTGATGTGGTGGAATGACATCACCTCTGTGTAAGGAATGATGGGCCCCAGAACCCATGGCACAGACAGTATGGGTGGCATTGGCAGTAGCAGCAGACATTGGTTGCCAGGGTACAGAACCCTTTGCATAGACAGGATATAAGCCTGGGGCCGTTGACACTAGCAGTAGCAGACATTAGTTGATGGGGCAGGAAGTCAGGTGGCATGGCATGAGTGGCAGTCAGGCATACTGAGGCAGGGTTTGAGCTTTGCAACCTGGGCGGGCGGGCAGGTACGCAGCATGCCATGAGAGGCAGTAGGGCAGGCAAGCTTGGTCAGGCTTTGAGTTGGCAACCTGGGTGGGCAGACAGGCACCTTGACATGGGAGGCAGGAAGGTGGACTGAGGCATGCTTTGAGCTTGGTGGCAAGCTGGACGGGAAGACAGGCAGCATGGCATAGGAGGAAGTAGGGCAGGCAGGCTGGGACATTGGCAGCAGGGCACTCAGATAGGCTAGCAAAGACTGTGCAGTGCGAGAGAGTGAGAACCAGTCAGTGTCACATAGGCGGCCCGAGTTCTTGTAGCCATAGGCTAGCTGGCAGGCTTACAGTTTGTTTCCCAATGCCACCCTGCATCATGAGGTCAGTCAGATAAGGCGGCCAAGGCCATCTAGTATGGGAGAGAGAGAGAGAGACAGAGACAGAGAGAGAGAGACAGAGAGAGACAGAGAGAGAGAGACAGGGCGTGTGCCAGGAATTGGGAGGAGGGACAACACCTCAGCAGCACAGGAGTAGTAGCCCTAGCCCAGATTGAGGAGGAGGAGGAGGAGGAGGAGGAAGAGCCCCGTCCCAACTACCCCTGGCATGGGATGGCATGTGCCACTGCACCATCACTCCTTTTCCAGGGGCAGCTTGGGGAATCCCAGCAGCAGAAGGTTCACCTTCAGGAAGAACAACTGCTTCACCAACTTGGCCCCCAGTCTAAGGTGGTGCGGGGAGCAAATATCCTCCACCACAGAGAACACCCACTCACTGGGGACACTGGTTGGTGGGCAGGACAGGATACCCTTGGCCACTTTCGACAGGGCTGGCCACACGTTGACCTTGCCGGCCCAGTAGGCCAAGGGATCGCTGCTGGGATCAATGCATGACTCCTCCTCCAGGTAGCTTTCCACTGCTGCTGAGATGCCATCATACTCCCTCTGGTAGCTCTGAGTGGGCACCACCTGCCCCACTGCCCTCAGCCATGCTGCTTGCCCTATTATGCTGGTCCCCATGCTCCCCAGAGTGACTTGACCACAGGAGGATCTGCTGGCACTAGTAGGTGTCCTGCTGCTGCTGCTCATCCTGCTGCTGGTGCTGCTGCTACAACTAGGGTTCGGGACAGGGATAGACCTAGATGCCTGGAAGGGGTCGCTGCTCCCACTCCCACCATCCCCAGGGGCATCCTGCTGCATGGCCCGCTCTGCCTGCCGGACCTTCGTCACCATCGTACCCTTCCGGAGGCCATAAACTGCTTTCTCACATGCCATGCTGCCCTTGATCCTGGGGTCCAGCATGGTTGCCAGGACATATTCCTCCCAACGCAGGAGCTCATCAAAGTGAGCACTCAGCCCTGCCTTCAGCTTCCGTGCCAGGTCAAGCGCTTCATCAGAGAGCTTCCTGCCTGGAGGGCCAAAATCATGCCCCCCGGTAATCTCATCCAGGATCCTCTTGAGACTATGGACCAGCGGGCTCACCTGGATGAGGGTGGCGGTGGAGCTGCTAACTGTCTCTGTCAGGGCCAGGAATGGTCTCAGGATGAAGACTATCTGAGCAATCATCTCCCATTCATCCCTGTTGTACCCTGGAGGTGCCTCAATGTCTGTCTCCAGTTCCACCTGATGCAGGGTGACTTTCTTCTCAAGAAGTCGCTCGAGCATCAGGAAGGTGGAATTCCACCTGGTGGAGACATCCTGGATCAGGGTGTGCACCGGGGACCCTTGCTCGGCCTGCTTCTCCCAGAGGAGCTTGCTGCCCTTCACGCTGTGGTTGAAGAACCCCGCCAGCTTCCTCCCCCGGTCAACCATGGAGCTAAGGCTGCCTGGTCCAATCCCCTTCTCCCCCAAGCCCAGAGCATCCTTCACCACAAGATGGAGGGTGTGTGCGGTGCAAGGGATGCTTGTGAAGCCCCCATCATGGACTTCCTTGAGTATATTGGCCGTGTTGTCCATGACTTGTGGTTCCTTGAGGTGTGGGAGCTCTCCATGACTTGTGCCTGAAGCAGGGCCCAACTATACCCTGCTTCAGGACCCCCTCCTGCCACTGCCAAGCGCTGCCTCTGGGTCCTGCCACCAGTGTGCAGTTACTGCCAGGTAGGTGTGCTGCGCATTTCTAGCGGACCACAGGTCAGTGGTGAAGTGGACTGTGACCCCCCAGTCCCTGCCAGATGCTCCCTCACCTTCTCCTTCAAAGCCCTGTAGAGCTGTGGCACCACAGTCTGACTCAGGGTGCAGCAGGAAGGCAGCTTAAAGTTGGGGTCCAGGAACTCAATCAGCCGCTGGAAGCCCTTGTCCTCCACAATTGACAAGGGCTGCCCATCCAGGGCAATCATCTCGGCCCACTTGCGCTTCGCTTTATCTTGGAAGCCAGTGCCACGGCACCCTGCTGATGGCCTTGACAGATCCCCCCACCCCATCTCCTCCATGTTTGACTGACAGCGCCGCTGGGGAGGCTCCTGCTGCTGTTCTGCCCCCTAGCAGGAGTAATACTACTCCTGCTGCTTGAGGCAGCAGTTGGTGCTGTTGCAGGATGCTTGCCTGCTGAAGGAGCCGGGTGCCTGGCTGCTGCAGTCAGGAACCCACTTCCATCCACTTCCCCTGCCTTCCCTCTGAGCAGCAGAGGATGGTGGCATGATTTTAGGTGCCTTGCCATTGCTGTTGTCCCCAGGTTGATGAGCACCTGCCCACGCTTTACCACCTTTCTGCACACAGTGCACTGCACCTCTCTGGGATCATCTGCCCGCAACTGCTTAAAATGATCCCAGACTGAGGATTTCCCTCCCCCCTCCTGCCTTCTGGCCCACCCAGAAGGCAGACATCTCCTCTGCAGCAATAGTGTCTGCCTCTGACTCACTGTTGCCTGCGATTATGGTGATGTCCCGTGAAGGGGAGTACTGGGACCCTGAGTCTAGAATGCCCATGCCTGCCATGCTGCTGGCACTCTCCCTGTGCCCCCCTCTATAGCTGCTGCTGCTGCTGCTGCTGCTGCTGCTGCTGCTGCTGCTACTCCTCTCCATACTGACATTGTCAGGGGATTGGGCCTTGCCTCTAGCAGTCGGGGTGGGATCCATCAGTTCTAGACTTCTGGGGATCGCCTTGACAGTGGGGGACATTAGTGGGCCTGGAGGAACATCGGAAGCAGCACCAGCACCAGCATCAGCACCAGCAGAGACAGACACAGCCTCATGTACTTCAGGACTTCCAGTGCCCTGCGTGGCAGTGGAGGAGGGCACTGCCAGGAGGTGATGCTGAGACAATGAAGCCTGGGGCCCTAAAGCAGGTCTGCTGAGTTTGGGTGGTGGTGATGTGCTCGGGTTACTGCCTCTGCCTGCTGCCACTCCCCTGGCACAGTCCCTCCCACCTCTGGGACATGCCCCATTGCCTCCCCTATGGGCAGCAGACCGGCCTCTCCTTCCCTTCTCCATTTCTCCCTCCAAAATAATATTTTTATATTTTTTTAATTGTTTTCTTTATATTTCTATTTAAATTTTTTATCTAATATTATATATATCTATCTCTACACTAAATCTAACTGCTATTAACTATTCTAAAACATATTGAACTAAATGGAATATCCTAATAATTAACTACAAAGGCCTTGTCCTACAAACACACTGTATCTCTATCTATCTCTATAACTAAGCTAACTACTATGTATATCTATCTAGTAACTATCTATCTAATAACTATCTATCTATATATACAATATTACACAGGGGGAAACACAAAGAACACAGGGAGGGGTACAAAACTGAAATGAAAATCAATCTAATAATAATCCTACTCTAAATAAATCCAAAACTTAAAACAGGGGAAGGGAATCAGGGATGGAATAAGAGGGAGAGGGAAAGGATTCAATGGAGGGGGGAGGGAGGAAGGAAGATTGAACACAGGGAACACAGGGAGGGGTAAAAACAAAAAATAACACCTAAATCTATCTAATCTAAGCTAAATAAATGATAATATGGAGGTAGATGGGTTGGATGAGTGAAATAGGAGGATCGCAATGGATTGAGGAGAACAAAACTGCTGGGAGAGGGAGCCTTCTGAAACGCCTGCTGTTCAGGAACAGTGACTAGCTCAGAAGGTGTTGGGAAGGGGGGAGGCAATCAGTTTTGTTTCTTGCTGTGCCCGCCTCACCACAAGCCCCATTGGTTCCATGCAGCTTAGCCCGTGGCCAATCGCAGACTGCGAAGCCAGTGGTCTGAGGTGAAAAGGGATGGTGATTCGGCAGGCTGGCTGCTTCTCCAAGCCTCTCCACCCCTGGTGCGTGGAAGTCTGGTCCTCAGCTGACTCCCCCTCCCTGTCATGTTTGACCTTCCAGTGAGATGTTTTTGCCACTCGAACTCACCCAAACGCGATCCGAATTGACTGAACTGTTCATTCATTTCAACATTCAAATCTAGTTCGGTTCAGTCAGTTCATGTTCGGATTCGGGTTTGGTCATCTGAACAGACCGAGTTCGGTCCAAACTCCGAACTTCCGAACCACGTTCGCCCATCCCTAAGGAACATGGGATACATCCAGCACAGGGCACAGGGGAGGGGCAAGTTGCAACAGTCAAGGGGGGCACTCGACATGGAAAAAGCAGGCAGCCCCCACTGCCTCCCACCAACAGAAAGGCACAGGGCACAAGGGAGGGGCAGAGGGCAAAGCCCATCCCATATGTTCCATAGCAGCATGTTGACTGCATAGTCCAGTACATTCCATTGAATGTGATTGTTCATTGTAAAGTTAGTCAAAGCATTTAGCAGCATGTAGATGTCAATTCATGCTCCATACCCCTTGGATCAGGTGTACACTCACAGCTACTCACCCCTGCCCTGGTCCCTGCAGCTCCTAGGTGCCAATCCCATTCCCTTGCTATGGTTGTAGGGGACACATTCTGTGCCACAGTGTCTGGAATTCCCAATCACACACATCCATGACTCACGTAGTGGCAGACAATGGTGGGGGATCAGGTTACAGGCTACCCTGCCAGCTGGACACAGGTGTGCCCGCACTGGAATCTGGTGTACTTCTGGGCATGGGCACACACCAACCAAAACAGAACAGCAGTCCAGGAGGGCAGCACAGTGCATCCCTGCATGGGGAGGGAGATGGGGGCAAGGGGCAGATGTGCTGGGAGCTGCGCCACGCAGAATCCAATGGGGATCCGCAGCACCCCATACCCCACAAAGGGAAGAGACAGTCACAAGGGAATGGAGACAGTACACACACAACCACCCAGGTCTAGAGTGGAAGGGGGCATACGTGCTGGTCCCATGGCAGGTGGACCTTCAACTGGATCAGGAGCATTCAGGTCCATGGGGTTTGTATTTGTGGCGGTTGAGAGGGGGAAGACCCACATGCTCCACATATGAGGGTCACTGGAACATGCCCTTCTGGTACCCCTGCTTTCCCATATGGTAAGTGGCCAAGTAATATGGTTTAAAGGGGCCATGTCCAAACGTCATAGAACGCTCTGAGTTTGGCCTCTGAAGGCTCCTCTTGCAGGTACGGGCCACTCAGAGGACCCTCCAGTTGACCAGGATCAAGCAGCCATTTCAGTCAGGTGCTGCAGGATTGCCCATGGCCACGGGCACTGAAGATGGCGCAGACAAATGATAGCCCCATGGTAGCAAGGCACAGGTGAAAGCCTGGTTGTTCACAGATATCCCGTAACTCCAGGGTTTCAGCAGGTCCTCAGTGTGGCAGCACCTGCACAGCAACGGCCCCCACGTGACTTGGGGGCGGGGCAAGAGAAAAGCCCGCGCGTGGCGCAGGCAGTTGGGAGCCATCCGGTCAGGAGGCAGGACACGTGTGGAGCTGCCTCCTCACAGATCCTGGTCAGGCAGGCCAGAGAGGCACAGCACAGCAGAGCGGCAGACTGGGACAGGGTCGCAGTCACGCAGCTGGGCCTGGTAGAGGTGCAGAGACCAGGAGGGGGGGCATCCGCTGAAGCCTGTCTGTACCCATCACCACAATAAAGTCGGATTGACATAGACTGGTGTCTGTGAGTACTTGGGCCAGGTGCCCACAGCCCTTTCTCCCATAGGCCTCCCACAGACCCCGGCCTAGTGGGGATACCACATGGTGTCAGAAGTGGACTTCACAATCCAGTGAAGGCGAGAACCACCCTCCTGCTCATGGAACACTTCAAGCCCCCACCCCGCCCCCTCAGCTTTGATGGGAACCTGGGCGAGAACTGGTGGAGGTGGGAGCAACAGCTAGGCCTCTATCTCATGGTCACTGAGGCGGCTGAGAAAGCGGAAGAATATAAAGTGGCACTGGTGCTGCACTGCCTGGGAGAGAAGGCCCTAGAGGTATATAATACACTTCCAGATGTGTTTGCAGATCCCGCCAACAAGACCCTGGCAGAGCTCCTCACATTGCTGCAGAACTACTGTGTCCCCAAAAGGAACCCCATGTTCGAGCGCTTCCAGTTCTGGCAGCTCCAATACAATGAACAAGCAGGGATTGACCCTTTCCTCACCGTCCTGTGGAAGAAGGCCCAGCACTGCGAATTTGGGCTCACCATAGACCTCATGCTCAGGGACAAGATTGTGTTCAGCATGCTTGACCCCAAGCTGAATGAGAGGCTACTAGAGAGACCAGACCTCACCCTGACCCAGGCAGTGGACATGTGCCACACGAAAGCCATCACAAGGGCCCAAGCCACAGTGATGTCCACAGAGCCACGGGTACTAGCAGTGTCCCCCCAGATCCCTGTCTACCCCACAACAAACTTTGCCTGCTCAAGAGATGAGTCCACCCCCAGCACGGAACATAGAAGTCACCCAATGCCCATGCAGATGGTGTGGCTGCCTGCATGGTCCCCAGCAGTGCCCTGCCTATGGAGAGACATGCCGCAGGTGCGGAGGAAGGAACCACTTTGTGAAAGTCTGTAGGGCTAAAACATCCCCTCGCACTAGCACCGTGAATGTGATCTACGTAGGAGCCATGACCTCAGCCCACCAGGGAGACACCCATTACTCAGAAGACCCCTGACACTGCAGAATCCGGGGCACCAGATACCCAGTGACATTCAAGTTGGACACGGGAGCGGAGACCAACACCCTCCACACTCAAGTGGCAAGGAACCTCCCTGCGCACATCCACCAGCATGCACTGGACATAACGCTGGTTATCATCGGTGAGGGGCGAATCACACTCCAGGCGAAACTTCTCGTCCAATGCTCTACGGCGACCACCAGTGCAAAGCTCCCACTCTACGTCATTGACACACAGGACCCCCCACTGCTCGACCGACAGGCATGCATGGCCCTAAACCTAGTCCGCCAGATCTACTCGCTGGTGCTGAACCCACCAAAGATGGGGAGTGACATCCTAGCCAGCTACACGGACGTGATGGGAGTAGGGCTGTAGCAGAATGTCGCAGCGGTAGATATTTCCGCCAGAAACAGTGTTTCTGCAATTAGTGGTATGGCATGGCAGAGGCTTTAATTCCACTAGTATCATTCTGCTACTTCCGCAGTTCCGCTAATTTCATTCCGCTACTTCCACAGGCTTCGCAAAATAGCGGAAAGATGACATTTCCGCTACTTCCGCCATTCCACCAGTGCCACAAAATAGTGGAACAGCGGTTTTCCAACAGTTTCTGACAATTCTGCAATATTTCCGATAGTTTCCGAATTTGCAGAATGCCAGCAGAATTAGCGGAATGTCAGCAGAAAAGCCACGGTGTGGCATGGGCAATTCCAAAATGGCAGAATGGAATTGCGGCGCAGTAACAGCTGCTGCTGCATCAGCCCTAGATGAAAGGTCTTGGCTGGTTCCCAGGGACACACCACATACACCTGGACCCATCAGTGTCCCCCAAAATTCGTGGGTGCCACAAGATACCATTTGCCATGCAGGAACAGCTATGCACCATGCTTGCAGACCTTGAGGCAGCGAAGGTGATTTCCAGAATAACGAGACCCACCCCGTGGGTGAGTAGCTTAGTGATCACCCAAAAGAAGAACAGCTCTCTGCTAATCTGCCTAGACCAGCGTGACCTAAACAGAGTGGTCCTCCGCCAACACTTCACCATCCCAACGGTAGAGGATGTCCAGCGGAAGCTGGCTGGAAAGTCCATATTTACCATCCCGGATGAGAAAGATGGCTACTGGCAGGTGGCGCTAGACAGACCATCAACTGAGCTGTGCACCTTCAACACTCCATGGGGAAGATACCACTTCAACAGGCTGCCCTTCGGAATCAAGTCAGCCAGTGAAGTGTTCCAACTGAAGAACCATGAGACCTTTGGGGACATTCAAGGGGTGCACATCATCATGGATGATATGCTCATAGCGGCCTCGACCACAGCTGAGCATGACCACATCCTGAGACAAGTGCTGCAGCGAGCCTGAGAGAAAGGAGTCAGGTTTAACATGGAAAAGATCCAATTCATGGTAGAGCGGGTGAAGTACAATGGCCATATCTTTTCCCGTGAAGGGGTCCAACCAGATGAGGACAAGGTAGAGGCGATCTAGAAACTTGCGGCGCCCCAGGATAGAAAGGCATTACAACATATCCTGGACACGGTACAATATCTCACCCAATACATTCCAAATGAGTCAGCAATGACTGCACTGCTGAGAGCCCTCCTGCACAAGAAAGCAGAGTGGGTCTGGGACGCCAACCAAGAGCAAGCCCTAGATGCATTAAAGAGAGCCATATCGTCAGCCCCTGTACTGCGCTATTTCCATCCAAGTAAGCAGTCTGTCATACAAGCGGGCGCCTCTAAAATGGCTTGGGGCCATGACGGTCCCAGGAGTGTCACCCCATTGCATACGTGTCCTGATCGCTCACAGCGGTGGAGAAAAACTACGCTCAAATTGAGAAGGAGCTCCTGGTGGAGTGAGCGGAGAACGGGCTGGTAGCAGAGCCGCTGCCTTTCGCTACCTGGGTGAGCCGTTTTGAACTGGGGACACCTGTGGAGCCTTAGCGGCTAGATACAAAAGGAGAAGGCGTGCCTGCAGCAGTGTGGAGTGAGCGGAGAACAGGCTGGTAGCAGAGCCGCTGCCTTTCACTACCTGGGTGAGCCGTTTTGAACTGGGGACACCTGTGGAGCCTTAGTGGCTAGATACAAAAGGAGAAGGCATGCCTGCGGCAGTGTGGAGTGAGCGGAGAATGGGCTGGTAGCAGACCCGCTGCCTTTCGCTACCTGGGTGAGCCGTTTTGAACTGGGGACACCTGTGGAGCCTTAGCGGCTAGATACAAAAGGAGAAGGCGTGCCTGCGGCAGTGCTGTAGGTGTGTTCCATGGGTCGTGCGCCTAAGGTCCGCGCATACAAGGGCGCGCCCTTGTGCGCGGTCTTAGGCGCAGATTAGGGGCGGTAGGGCTCTAACAACAGTAACTGTTACAGTGACTCATGAAGAGATCTAAACGACCAAGGCCTGAGGCGGCTAACTCCTCTTTACCATAGGAAAAAACCTTAAAACAACAAAAGATCGAGAGCTTTTTGCACGAGAAGGGTGGCAGACCAGATGGGTGCCCGGACCTTTTTGAGGGAAACCGCTTTGCTGTTCTGGCTTCCCCCATGCCACTGCTGGAGATCCCTGTGCAGGACTTACTATCCCCTACTCCCCCGGGGAATCACAAGGCCATGGGGCGTTGGTCCCCCGTGGTTGCTCATCATAGAGCTGTTGTGGAGGAGGCTGGGGTGACTAACTTGACTGATATCCTCACAAGTCATGTGGCCCTCACAGCTGATACTATGAAATTCATGTTTGTGCAGCTTAATCAGTTACATGAGAAATTGGAGTTATTAAATTTATTCGCATGTAAGGGGAATTGGTGGGGTGAGGGTGGTATGACCCCAAATCCAGAGCTGCTCCATAAGTCTAACGAACCAGTGGGTCTGGGGGAAGTAAGGAGGGATATGTGTGGGGGAAGGACAGTACTGCAGCCGGGCGCCCGGACCCTGAATGTAACAAACTGGAAGCTGGAAGCTGCTTTCCTCAATCATTACCTCAGAGACCGGATCAAATAAATACTCCTGGTCAGGGTAATGATCAGCCACTATACAAATTATCTTCTAGGGAATTAATTTTTACTGTATGTCCCTTGGTGAATGGCTATCTACCCCTTTGGAGTACCCCCCTTGATATTGCTGAAAACCTACGGTTACTGACTCATAAACCTATTGTTAGTCATAACATTGTCTCTATTGTTGTTATCAGTAGTACAAGAAACCGTCACATGATAAAAATTCTCTTTGATTCCCCTGTGTGGGTTTCTATAATCCTAAGAAGGGAAGAGGTATTAAAGAGGAAAGCAATTTACATCGCTAGAGTGGCTCAAGTTGGTCAGGACCATTTTCAGGCAACACAGGTTAAACAACATGTATATAGGAACAGCACCTTTGTGGTGCAATTGGACGCCCAGGGAACCCCCAATCCAGAAGAAACCCGGGGCCGTGTAGTTGCCTCCAGAATTGGGGGCTTGCAAACTCATAAGGCAGGGAATGGGTATACTGAGGAGGGGCACGCCGATGTAATGAGGGCACCAATGGTGCAATTGGTTGATCAGGGAATCCCTAACCCAGAAGAAATCCGAGGCCGTGTAGCGGCCTCCAGAATTGGGAGTCTACAAACCCGTAAGGCAGGGAATGGGTTTGCTGCGGTAATGAGGGCACCAATGGTAACAAGGACTGTTGGTCCACCTGCTATGGAATTGTTACCGATAGGGCCCATTGTGGATCCTTTGCCCTTTCAGGGTGAGGGAACCAGTCAAGATTACGGGAGCATGGAATGTGAGCAGGTTCTGTCAGAGCCGCCCCAGGCGGAGGGCCCAGGACCAATAACTTTAAGTTTTAATTTATTTCAAGCTACTGCCCAGATAAATCAGAAAGGCCTATTGGATCAATTTGGGGTATTGTCTAAAAAATTGGGAGATCTTAAGTCCTATAGGATGTTGTTGGGTTTCCCATCGGGTTGGGATGGCGGCAGGAGTGGCGGGATGGCGGCTAAGGTACCCGTTTCCCTGTTCTGTCCTCCAATCTCCTCCTCTCTAGTTGAGATGGTAGGGGAGGCGAGGACGGAGGGGAATCATGTAGCTGCTATTCTCCCCTTGGCCCGTAGATCAACCTCCCTTATGGATCCACTGCTACCCCAGGTTGCCTGGCAGCCCCAAGCTGTAGGAGGCACGGAGGGGGGAGCGGAGATCGAGAGAGGCAAGGACGGGGAGCTTAGACTGCCTGATCCTTTGCCCCGGATCCCTGAGGCGCCGGTAATCTCCTCGCAACCTTTAAACTGTGAGGACTTTGAGCTTTGCAGTCCCCAGATTGATAAAGAACTGGTTCTCGATAAATGACATATAGCAGCAGACTACCCCGGGCTAAGAATTCTGAGCTGGAATATTGCAGGGTGGAAAGCCTGCCTGCTGGATGCAGATTTTCTTCCCTTTTTGTCTGGATTTGACCTTCTCCTGTTACAGGAGACTTGGGTCTTATCGGATTTTTGGTGTGAAGGATTTCGGGTGTTTGCCCTACCTGCCTCCCCGGCTACAGGGCCAGGCAGGCCAAGTGGAGGCCTTGTTCTCTTGGTCTCTACATGTTTACAGGTTCATATCCAGGCTTGTGATTCTTTAGGCTCGTACTTTTCGTTATACCATTGCTTGTTTCCATCTGGGTTGGAGATAATGTTGGGGAATATATATTTACCCCCCACTTCTTCCCCTTTTTTCTCACCCGATTTATGGTTAGGGATTCATAAGAAATTGCAAAGGTGTTGCACCTTATATCCCGGGGCTATTCTGCTTATAGGGAGTGACTTCAATACAAGATTGGGTAATTCTATTTCAACTGAACCCCTAAGGCTCGATGACTCTGATTGGCTACTGGGGCCCCGCTCCTCTAGGGACTGTATTGTTAGTTCTGGTGCCGGTCAAATGAGGGATCTTTTGACCTCCTTTGGACTCACGGTTCTGAACGGTTGCTTTGACGGGGACCGTGATGGGGCTTTTACTTTTTACTCAGCTAATGGTTCTAGTATTATTGATTATTTTTTGCTCTCAGAAACGTTTTTCCAGAATGTACAAGAATTTTGCATTATTCCAAGAGAAGAATCTGATCACTTCCCATTATTTTTGCTCTTGGCGGACCCTTTTAGTTTCCCATTGGTGGGCAGGGGTTTGGGAGATGGGGAGGGGGGTGGGATAATTCGGATTCAATGGTCCAATGATTTGAAAACAACTTTTGAGGACGTTACTTTACAACCAACAGTTAAAGATCTAGTGGACAGGATGGTAGCCCAGGAAGGTAGTTGCCTTGTAGAATTTAATGAATTGATGGCTCTTCTGCACCCTCTCTTGGTTACAATTAAACCTAGAGGGGCTAGGCTTGGGAAGCCCCCTTCATGGTTTGACCAAGAGTGTAGGATGCAGAGGAAAGAGCTGCGCCAGCTTGCTAAGAGGCTAAAGAGCAATCCCACTAAGCTGCTTAGGCTGACCTTTCTTGCCTCTCGGAGGCATTACTGACAAATGATTATGTCCAAGCGAAAGGGGTATCAGGAGTTGAAATGGGCTCAGCTACTAAGGGCTGCCTTGGATGATAACCAGGGCTCCTTTTGGAAGCTTGTTCGCCCGGGCCAACCTAAGAATTTAATCTCGACAATCCCGGCGGTTCGTTGGGTTGAGTTTTATACAGGAATATTTTCTGCTGATGTTAACAACGAGGTTCCTTTGTTGCCAGCAGAATATTTTCCTGAGTGGCCCCCCCCATTTCTAAAGAGGAGGTGATCCCCTTTATTACCCAATTGAGATCTGGGAAGGCCCCTGGTGAGGATCTTATTTCTCCTGAATTATTGAAGGCTGACCCTGAATGGTGGGCCAATTTTTTGGCCCCCCTCTTTTCTGAAATAAACTCTACCGGGGAAATTCCCTCTGCATGGTGTAATGGCATAGTAGTCCCCATTCACAAGAAGGGCGATTCTTCTCATCCTGGGAATTACCACCCAATATGCCTATTGAATATCATAGGGAAATTGTATACTCGCTTTCTGCTGGAAAGACTTTTGGCATGGATTAATGAAAATAACATCATAGAGCCAGAGCAGGTGGACTTTCAGAGTGGGAAGTCTACTGTGGACCAAATCCTTATACTTTCTTCCTTGGTAGATCATTATGTTACCCAGCAACGCAAATTCTATCTGTGTTTTGTAGATCTTTCCATGGCCTTTCATTCCATCAATAGGGAAAGGTTATGGGTTAAGTGAGGGGCCACATCGATAGACCGTAGGCTCCTTTTTCTACTTATTAAGTTACATATGAGGAACCAAATCCGAGTCCGTATGGGTCCTGCCCAGTTGCTTATGGAGGGAATTAGGGTTGCTAGGGGTGTTAGGCAGGGCTGCCTGCTGGCACCGGCCCTGTTTAACCTTTTCCTAAATGACCTAATTTCCTTCCTTAAAATCCACGACACCCATGCTCCCAAAATTGGCACTAGGGGGATTCCAGCTCTGCTGTATGCAGACGATACGGTGCTCATCTCCCAGACCTTGGTAGGCCTGAGGAGGGCGATGTTGAGGTTTGGAGAATATTGTAATAGGGAGGGGTTGAAGATCAACTTCCCTAAAACCAAGGTTATGGTGATGAGAAAGCAGACAAGAAGGAAGATCCACCATTGGGATATTGGGGGGAACCCCATTACCTAGGTGAATGAATTTAGGTATTTGGGAGTGATTCTGTCACCTTCCCCGAGTTGGGAATCCCATTATAGGGTGATGGTACTGCAGGCTAAAAATACACTTAGAGCAGTCCTGGGGTTTTTTTATACCCAGGGGGGGAAATTAGCAGTACCAGTCCTGCGGCTTTTTAGGGCTAAGGTTATTGCACAGTGCTTGTATGCCTTTCCCGTCTGGGGTGTTTCCTTCTTGGCAAGCTTAGAGCCGATCCAGAACCAGGCTCTGCGATCTATTCTGGGGGTATCAAGGGGTACCTTGCAGGCAATCCTTAGGCATGAAACAGGGAGCACAACTATGCGTTCTCGTGCCCTCCAAGTAATGATTGGGTATTGGATTAAGGTCATTCTCTTTTCCCCCCAGGACCATTCACTCTTGGCGTTGGCTGTAAGGTCAGGGCTGGTTGATGCCTGGGGTGGACGGATAGAAGCTGAGGTCAGGCTGCTGGGACTTTCAAGAGAAGCCCTGGGGCCCCTTGGCCCTAGACAAGCTTTGTCCCTCATTAGGCGGAGGATTCAGGACCAAGAGTTACAATCTGAAAGGTCCAGGTTGTCCGCCCAGAAGGTAGCACCTGATTATCCACCAGGGGGCCCTATGAACATCAGGCTACCTATCTAGATGGCAGGACTTTAATCAACGTAGAGCCCTCACATGCTTCCGTTGCGGTGTCTACCCTTCTGCACTTTTGGAGGGCCAATACGGAGGTATTCCGAGGGCTGGGAGGTTTTGCCGGTTATGCGATCTATCGGAGGTAGACTCTTACGAACACATCTTTTTTCGATGCCCAGCCTTGAAGGGGCCTAGAGATGCTCCTAGTCTTTACCCATAAGGCTCTTCACAACCTTGCTCCCCCCTGCCTCTCTGCGCTAGGTTCCCTCCGTACTCCAGTCTGTGAACTCTGCTCCTCCTCTATTCCCTCTCTCGCCCTCCCACACCTCCCCTGCTCCCCTAACCTCCTTCGTCCCTTCTCCCAACTTCCCCCATGCCTGGAACTCCCTCTCTGCCCACATCCACCTCATCCCCTCCCTTTGTACCTTCAAATTCCTCCTCAAGACCCACCTCTTCTGCTCTGCCCTCCCCGACTTCTCGCTCCCCTCACGTAGTCCTGATGATACCCTCCATCCAGTACAATCTGTTACCTGAGGTCTGTGTACTCATATCCTCACCACATGGACCAACCAGCCGTCATTCTTGATGTACCCAAGCCAAACACGTGCACCTGGGACCTCGCATCTTCATGACTGTTACACCCCTTGTCTCTCCCTGTGTTCCCCTTCCTTCATCTCCCCCCCCACCCCGTCTCTCAGATTTTAAGCCTTTGGCAGGAACCATGTCTATTCAATTATTGCTGGCACTATATAAATTCTTGCTATAATAATAATAATAATAATAATAATAATAAATAATTCCCTGTTGACCTGCTCCTCCCTTCCTCCCCCTTGTTGTCACTTACTGTCAGACCTGGAGCCCCTGTCCACTGCCCCCTGAGACTCCATAGTGGCTTGTCTGCGCTCAGCAGGGGCACAGTTGGTGAGGGTCACATGGGTCTTGGTGTCCAACACGCCCCCCCCCCCGGGTCTGAGGCTGACTAGATCCCAGATGCCTGCTGTACCTGGGAGCTGATAGTGCCTGATGGTCCAGTCTCTTAATCAGAGGGGGGGGACGTCAGAACAAGCGAGTGCAGACTCCAGCCTCATGGGTGCTGGGTGGTTCCCAGACAGGGGTCTGTGGGGTGTTTGGGGCAGCTGCAGGTCTGTTTGCCTGTGAAAATGAGGAGCACTTGTGAGTGCCCTAAAACAACGGGTAAAAAAACTCTCTCTCTCTATCCAAACTGGATAGTGCAGCGCAGGTGCAAGGAAGAAAGAGCACAGAACTGTTCCCAAACTAGTGTATGAATATTCTAATGTCCCAATGAACTTTCTATACAAAACAAAATTTTAATATTACAAAATACTTAAAACAACAATTTGTGCATGTCCCAATACACTGAGACACAATAATATGGAACTTAACACAATGTTCCTTCTATTGTACACAAATGACCATAAAATACATGTCATGAAAATAACACCACAATTGTCATGGGAATATAAATCATATACATGTGCCCCTTGTAAGGAATGCACTGTTGGAAAAGTCAACATATAAACATGCTTATCATATAGATACCACCCATATACAGTCGTGTCCTTTCAGAGACACACACTGTTGATGAATACAATTGGATAAGTCCACAATTCCCAAAGACACTCGCTTTTGATGAATTCAAAATGGATTAAGCCATGAAAGCAAAAGGTCCAAACGTGTTTCGGGGACTCTTCCCCTTCTTCAGTGGACAATCGACAACCAACTGGTATGACTACCGGGCACAAATTGTTGTTTTAAGTATTTTGTAATATTAAAATTTTGTTTTGTATAGAAAGTTCATTGGGACATTGGAATATTCATACACTAATTTGGGAATAGTTCTGTGCTCTTTCTTCCTTGCACCTGCGGGGCACTTGTGAGCCTCTGCCAGATACTGTGCTATCCCCATCCCCCTACCACTAGGGGCTTCTGCCTTGCCTGAATGGGTGAAGGTTGCTGCTATGGGGCTGGGGCTGGCTGGTGCTGTGGCTGATCCAGCTTTGCAAGTGAGGTGTAGCCCCAATGCCATTCCATTGTGAGTTGGTCCCTTTAAATCACCAGTCGCAGTCAGGTTGCTGTGTTGTTGCTCGGCAACCACATTCTGCATGCTCACCCTTCTTCTGGGAACAACTATATGACCATGGATCAGATCATGCCGAACTGATGTGATGGTGTGCCTTACCACGCTTTGCCCTGACCGTGGCAGTGAAACTCAGGCTGTTCCTTCTCGATTTTCTGACCTCACAACCCACAGTTAGCACTGCCATGGTCCGGGGTGGCAATGGGGTAAAGGGTGGTGAACATCTGGATGCCAGCAAACAAACATGATGGTGAGTCTGGCCCCGGGGAGGGCAGGGGGATGATGTGTGGGGAAAGTGTGGCAACGCGTGGCATTGTCACATTTGAAAATACCCTAAGTTACAAGATAATGAAAAGGAGAAGAATAATACCCTTGACTAGGACCTGAGAACTATGGGGAGGGGTTTCTTGCTCCTGGAAGAGGGATTTCCACCTCACCCCCCTGTTGGCCCCTTTGGTTTTTCTTCCTACTGCCCCGGGGTGCATCGAGCCCAGCTGACAGACATTACATCTGAGCCAGGGGCGTGACCCAGAGAGCTACATCACTCTTCAAAAGCACCACCGTGCTCAGCGCAAAGGTTGGAGGGGTTTCCTGCTCCCGGAAGAGGGATTTCTACCTCACCCCCCCTGTTGGCCCCTTTGGTTTTTCTTCCTATTGCCCCGGGGTGCATCGAGCCCAGCTGACAGACATTACATCTGAGCCAGGGGCATGACCCAGAGAGCTACAGCACTCTTCAAAAGCGCCACCGTGCATACGGCGGTGCTGTAGGCGTGCTCCTAGAGTGTCGCGCCTAAGGGCGTCACACACAAGGGTGCGCCCTTGTGCGCAGGCTTAGGCATCGGGCTGAGGAGGCTGAGCACTATGACGGACACCTGAGGGTTTGGGACACCTCCTGCTAGAAGTATATTGACAGTAGGATTGATTATTTGGGCAATTTACCATGACTAAGAAGGGTAAAATGGGGAAGAAATTGGGGGCAACCACACATGCACGTGCGGGGCAGATGCAGTTGGAGGCCTGCTTTCAACAGAGGATTGCTTCTCAGTCACCAGCAAATTGCTCGCCCAGGGTAGAGCGGGACCCGTCACCTTCCCCTCTCATGTGTGACCCTTCTGTTGTGTCCTGTGTTCCGAAGGATTGTGAGGTCAATTCTATAACCATGAAAGACGGTTTCCCTACTTGTCCCCTGCAGATTCCATCCATTTCATTGCTGGCCAGTGCTGCGGCTTTTAGGGAACTGGGGGAGAGGTGGCGGAAATTCGGTGCTAAGGCCCGAAACCCTCCCCGATTCTCCTTACACTCGCAGCTACTAGGCCGGGAAGGAACGAGTTATTCACTGCAGACCTCTCCTGATTCCTTGGACTCTCAAGGTTTACGGCAACCTGTTTTATAGGGGTCATCTATCTGTGGCCAGAGGAGCTCGGATTCCCGAGCATCAGACACATGGTCGCTGTTCCCCCCCCCCCCAAGGGGAGGCCAATGGGGTGCAGGGGGCTTTGGGGTTGTCAGCTAACGCCATTGTAAATAAGGGCACTTCCTTAACTCAGCCATCTAGTCCCCCGGTTAAATTGGATTTTGCCCTGATTAAACAGCAGGAGGCCCAAGTTTCTTCCTATTTCCAGCAGGTGGAAGAATTATTCTTGTCAATTATGTCACATAGTAAAATATTAGATGGCAAACTTCAGGCTATTTGCCAGCAATTAGAAGGGCTAGAACATCGGATTGGGGGTCCTAGTAGGGCTATGGGAGGACTCGGCCTGCCTACAATGGATCATGCTATCTATCGGACTAAGCCATTTAATGGATCAAGTCATCTACTGGACCAAGCTACTCAAACCGCTCCTTTTCAGGGTCTGGGTCAGTTGAGCTCGGTGGATCTGCCATCAGTTTCTAACTGGAAGCTCGATTTAGTGTCAGAGGTGTTGGTTTTTACAGTTTACCCTCTTCAATCCGGTTTACTCCCTCCCTGGGAGTCTAAACTGTGAATAGTTCAACATATTGCAGACATAGTGGGTTGGGTCCTTTTCCCCTCGCAAATTGTCAGTTTTTACTACCTTTCAGTACAAGGTAACATCAGACGGCTGGTCATTTATTTTCGCTCACCGGCGATAACGGAAAGACTTCTGTCTTATTCTGGTCTTTTTTCCTCATGGGGGTTATATTTGGCTGCTTTGTATGTCAAACCCAGGGTTCATTCACTGCTACCAAAACCCCTGTTGGTCACCCAGCCATTCTCTGGTATTAACCATGGTTTTGTTCAGGAATTGGGGGGGAGGGTGCCAAATTTAGCCAACTCTGTGGCTGAGCATAGCCCCAAGGAGTTGGCTGTGGTAGGGGACCCCAATGCCCCTCCCAAGCCCATTCTGTCTGGGGGGTCCTCCTTAATTTCTTCTCATAGTGCCCAATTATTAACTCCTGCTCCCTCTTCATACAGGGATACCCCTAGGGATAATTTAGGTCTGCCTCTAGAGAAGACTGGCTCACAGGGAGTAGCAGAGATCCGACCCCTTAGTCCTGTGAGAGACCCGGTCACTGATGACTGCCCGGCGGGCTCCGGGCTTATACCTTCAAATAATTCTTGCTGTCCTATTGTCCCAAGCCTGTGCCTAGTTAAGCAAGCAGCTCTAACCGGTCGGGAGTTCCCTCCTAGAGGGGCATCTATTTTCGAGGAACTTATGGCTGCCGATCCTATCTGTAGGTCTATTTTGCTAAGTTCTGTGGGTCATTGAGGAATTGGTGGGCCCCTCCTTTTACTGTGAATATTTATTTTAATCTTTTTGGAGTAATGATATTGATTTTAGATTTAGAGTGTTACTCTCGGTTAGTTATATATGAGGGTAGGTAGTTATACACCATATCCAGCTGGGAGGGATATCTTTGATCCCCAGGGTACTTGGGGGTAGGTCTAATGGTTATTCCAGGAATTGGCCATCCCCTTCTCTTTACTGTATCTAAACTGTTTCCGTATACCTTATTTTTGATTTAGCATTAGCACCTTGGTACCCATTTGTTGACTGGTATGTTTGCTTGTTTTATTTTGTTGTATGTGTAAGCAATGACCGTTGGTCATGCTTTAATAAACGATTGATTGAGAACTATGAGTTCAATTTCCTACCATTCTACAGTGCTGTATGATCTAGGTCAAGTTACTTACTCCCTCTGTCTATAATTTACCTTCAGTATAAAAGACACTCAGGGAATCAGAGAAAGCTATTTTTATCAGAGTATTCTCTATAATAGCGGTTGAAATTAAATTAATAGAAATGGTTATTGAAGGTGGGGTTGTTGTAAACATGGCTCCAGTTCAAATAGGGATTGATAGAGAGAGGGGTTTGGCTGCATAAGTACTGCCCTTAGTACAGCTTGTATTGGTGTAATACAAGTAATAGTACTGTGGCCGGGGATTGAGAGTGGCTCCAGGCCTCAGGAGTGATTCCTGGTATCCATCTGTGCCCATGTGGGAGAGCCCCCTCCCCTGTGGCCACTCCCTGAAACCTCCATGCCGATCGCTCCTGGACCCTCCAATATCCATCCCACCAGTGTAGCTGCTTACATCACTGTCAGCTGGGTCACTGCCAGACACTACAAAGGTCAGCGCCGCCTACAGCAGCACCATGGTGCATCGCGCCTAAGGGAGTTGCATGCAAGGGTGCGCCCTTGTGCGCGCAGCCTTAGGTGCGGGACAGGCGCAGGAGCCTCTCCCTTGTGTATTCTGGTGGCATGCTTCTCATTACCGAGTGCGACAATTTCCAATTCTCTTTTGTTGGTCTAGCTGGGGAGGACTACATTATGCCTAAACATAAGAATAAGCTTACGATGGAGACCAGAGACCAGTCATGGGCAAATCAGGGTAAGCGAGATGGTTTCCTGAAGAGCCCCCCCTTGGCTGTGTGTAGTAATGAGGATGTACTATCAGCCTCACTGCAGGAATTTGGCTTGGCTAGCGCAAGAGGTAAGGGAGATTCCCTGAATTTGCTACCCCCAACGGTTTTGTCCCCTGCTATGAAGAACAACGAGGACGCCAGTGGGAGGGACTTTACTGAAGCCCTCTCAGATAAGGGACTTCTGGACTTGATGGGCAGGCAATAACTGCTAATAGGGGACTCTATATCCCAGCTGTATGGACAGCTTGACTCTCTAAATGACCAATTAGCCCAACAAATGTTACAGTTGAAGGCAATCAATGAGGAGATTAGGTTCTGTTGAGCAGAATTATCTAAAATTCACTCTGCTGCTCAGGTGACCCTAGATAGTAGACTGCCTGTGGCTAAGCCATTAGTGGCTTTAGCTAGAAGTGAGGATGTAGTACCTGGGAAAGTGAGTTGTTTGACAACTGATTCAGGAGCGTTAGCTTTCATAATTGAATCTTGGACTTTTAGAATCTCCCCACGCTGGGACTCCAAATATAAAGTCCAGCAACATCTGTCAAATATTTTGGGCCATTCTGTCCCGTTGAAGTTTATTTTGCGAATTTCTTGCTTGCCATTCACCCCAATAACACAGCGCCTGGTAATATATTTTTTCATCTACTCAACTAATTGATAAGCTGTTATCAACCAAGGCATTGTTTGCATATTGGGGAATGTCTCTCCAAAGGGTATTTGTTAACCCAATGATTAGGCCTTTGTTGCCACCCCCAGTTAAAGCTCATGACTCCCCTTTGTCTGTCTCCACATTCTCTCCCTCGGGTCCTGGGGGATTGGCTGACCATATACTTGGGATCTGTTGGCTTCTTCAGACACCTCTGCCACAGATGTCCAGGCCTGCCTCCTTGGGGAGGGAACCACTGATTTCACCTTCAACACCACTTGCTGGGGCACCCTCCACCAGAGTGGATAAATTTCAAGGGAATATCCTTGGGGAGACTTTGTCAGGGACAGGGATATGTGAGGACTTGAGCACTGTTGAGGTGGTTGCTCAGAGGACACCTGTGAAAGTGGGGCAGCCACTGGGACTTCCTAGTGGATGTCAGGATGTAGAGAAGCCTGCTGCTCAATGACTCAGCCCCGATCCTGGGATTGGTGTCATTGCACTTTGTTCTTGGAACATTGCTGGATGGGCGAGACATAGTACCGACCTGGATTTTATTGCCCTCTCGCAGGGATTTCAGATCATATTATTACAAGAAACGTGGGCTAAGTACCCAATAGAGCTGGATGGCTTTTTTGCCTAGGAGTTTACCAGCTGGGAGTATACCAGAGTACCAGTGGGAGGGCATGTGGAGGCCTGGGGTGTCTCATTACTCTTCCTTTTCCTTTTAGGGATTTTGTCCTTGTGTCGCTTCCTCAACTTGCACTAGGTTTTTTTGCCACCTTGGGGTCCCAGAAATGGATTATTATTACTGTGTATATGCCACCGTGCAATGCGGGATCCTTCAGGGAAAATAGTTGGTCCCTTTTGGACCAATTTATTGAACAGGTGTGCGATGATCACCCAGGGGCCTCACTAATTCTCACTGGGGATTTTAACTCCAGGATTGGATCAGATGATTACAGCAAATATAGGCAAGACTTCATCCCTATGATTCCCCTGGAGTATTTTAAGCTGAAAAAGGAATATAGACAGCTGCTTAAGAATAAGAAAGGGCAGTATTGGGATTCTAAGTGGTTGGATCTCCTTCGGGCATCAGAATTGAAGGATGTAAAAGTATTTTGGAAAATAGTAAATTACACGGTTGATCCTGGCCCTAGATCTCAAAAACTTTCCAATTTCACCGGAGGTATGGGTGAGACATTTCTCTGCTCTTTTTCGGGCTGGGGAAGGTTTTCAGGATGAGGAACTTCTGAATTGGGATGAACTCAAGACAGTGCCTTTGTGCCCCCCTGTTTTGGAACAGCAGGTTGATGCTTTGATAGATTCATTTAAAAGTCACAAGGCAGGGGGATCTGCGCATGCGTCATTGCTAGCAGCTGGGAGTTGCCTGGGCTCCACTCTCCCCATCTCTAAAATCTAGCCAAGCACTGAGATTAAAAAAGAAAAATACCCCAACCTGCTTGAGGATGGCCGGTAGGAACAAACCCCGGCAGAAACTGACTCAGGTGAACACTCTTGAGCGGTTCTGTCATAAAAGCCAGGCCCTGGAGCAGAAGACAGTGTGAGAGAACGGCAGTGGCGAAAAAAACATGGCGGCGGCTGAGACGGGAGCGCGGGAGCCTGAAAGTGACCAGGTTGCATCGAGCTCAGAAGAAGAAGAGGCAGAGGGATCAGGCACAATCAAAAAGCTCCTTAAACAAATGCAGAAAGAACTTAAGAAAGAAATGAGACAAATTAAAGAAGCAGTTGAAACAGGTAATAAGAAAATGGAGGGGATGGCAAGGAGGGTGGAAGCGGCGGAGGGAAGAATATCGGAGCTTGAGGATCACTCGCTGGTCACAAGGGAGCAGTTAAATAAATGGAAGGGAGAGACTGCCTTCTTGCTTACTAAATGCGAAGATTTGGAGAATTGTTCGCGTAGAGGCAATTTAAGAATCAATGGAGTTAAGGAGGCAGAGGGGAATGAAAAGACAAATGAAATTGTATGGGCTATAATGAAAGAAAACTTCCCAGAGGAGGGGCATTTTCACGCAGCAATAATAGATAGGGCCCATAGAACAGGGTGCCCTCCACAAAAGAGCACGGACCCTCCACGGCCAATCTTGGTTAAATTTATGAGCTTTAACACCAAAGAAATGCTGGAGATCCTAAAAGCAGCTAGAGCTAAGAAGAAACTCACCTTCCAGCAACAGTCTATAAAAATATTCCCCGACTATGCTGCTGAAACGATTAAAAAAAGATTAAAGTGGAGCAAGTACTTTGGGGTTTTGAATGAGAGGAATATGAGACCAAGACTCCTTTTCCCCGCAAAAAATGCTGATCTTTGAAGAGGGGAAAAGAAAAATGTTTGAAAATACGGAGGATCTGGAGATCTATCTGGCAGCCCAACCAGTGGGAGCTTCAGCAAGAAAATAAAGGGGAAGGAGGTCTGTGTAATCCTCTGCAGTACATTTCAGAACTTAAGTGAAAAGAGCAAGCAAGTAAAGTTGAGGATGAAGAGTGAAGGAGCTACAGAGAGAGACTAAAACTAGGAGTTCGAGTAAAAAGAGCAAGCCAAAGGGAAATTTGAGATCAGAGGCACCTTTAGGGTGCTCAAATAAAGGTCTACAGGGTGTACAGTTAAAAGGTACTTTTTAAATTTGCAAAAAAAGGAAAAAAGGAAATGCTGGAGTAGTGTAATTTAGAGCTCCTAACAAAAGAGCAAACAAGGTAAAATCTGCAAGTGCAGGCAACTCTGGGTAGCTGCAAACTGGTTTAAATGGTATAATGTTCAGAATAATTGTTTGTATAAATTCTAAGTTGTGAGAGCTGATAGTAAAAAATATGTAATTAATGGAGAATGCTGGGAACTTGAGGGAGGTGCAAAAAGGATTCAAAGGTCAGTGGTTCCTTGCAAAACTACCCCGTTAGAGATTTAAGATTTAAACTGAGAAGGCTGGCAGCTTGAAGGGGCTGTAAAAGGTTTAAAAGGGATATTAACACACTGGCACTTCTCCTAATTCAATTTGTAAAAAGCTCAAATTCTGGGAGCTCCAAGCACAAAAAAATTGGTTGAAGGAGAAAAGTGATGCTATAGGCAGCCTGAGGGTCTTGCAAAGTTTGTTTAAATGTTTTACAATTTAGAGGTATTTTTCTATAAAGTTTTAGAAAGATTTATAAGCTCCATATAATTAGAGCCGGAAGCAAAAAGAGCAACTAAAGGGGTATAATTAGAATACAGGGAGCTGCAAGTCTGTTTAAATGTGACATAATTTTTTGGGGCTTGCTGCAGGTGTTTTGAGTAGGGAATGTATTATGGAAATATGCTTGGCTAGCTGTTTTTTTCTAAGGTAAAGAGATAGAATTTGTTGAAGGATGATTGGAGACGGGGCGGGGGGGAAGGAAAGGCAAACCTGGACTCACTGAACCAGGTGCACACTCTCAGAGGATCCCTACTACATCTAGGGGAAATCAGGATGAGAGGTTGGGGAGGGAAGCAGGGTAATGGGGGAAGGAGAGAGGGGGGAAATAACAAGGGACAAAGGGGTAGTGGTAAGATGGGAGTGACAGGGGTAATCACAGGTTCTTATAATAGCACAGAGTCAACACATAGGGAGGCTTGTCCTCGGGGAGTGAGGCATTATGCAGAAGGGATGGTCTGTAAGGAAGGGTTAAAGGTATAAAAGAAAGGGAAGGATTCAATTTACTATTGAGCAAGGGAAAGAATGAGTCCCAAAAGAAATCAAAATTAAAATATGGCTAGTATCAAGACAGTCACAATAAATGTTAGAGGCTTAAATTCTCCGCAGAAGAGAAAGAGAGTGAGGGATTTTGTGGAAGAACAGGGGGCAGATATCTTTCTAATTCAAGAAACACATCTACTTGATAGGGATGTCCCTAGGTTTGCTAACTCTAAAATAGGGGGTCTATATGCATCATGTGCCAGGAAAAAGAAAGCGGGGGTGATGATAGGATTTAGCAAGAAAAAAAATTTCGAGCTTGAAAAATGTGTTAAAGACAAGGAGGGGAGATTCATCTGTGTAATGGGAAAGCTGCAAGGAAAGAGGATAACAGTTGCGAATATATATGTGTCCAATGAGGGGAAAACAGTCTTCTTTAGAGAAACTTTTAAGAAAATAGCAGATGTAGCCATGGGATGGATAACAATTCAGGGGGACTTTAATGCTACTATAACTGAGCTGGGTCATTCCTGATTGGGTGCTGAAAGGAGGGAGAGCAAGGAAATTCCCAAGTTGATGGAGAAATATGGTTGGGTAGATCTATGGAGGCTGTTAAATGGGACAAAAAGGGACTATACGTACTTTTCAACGGTACATAATAGCTACACAAGGATTGACCATGTACTGACCAGTAAAACAGAAGCGCACAGGGGGAAAAAATGCTTTATAACGCCAGTTGTTTTAGCAGACCATAATGTGGTGGTGACAATATTCAAGGATCCAGGGATCCAAGGCCCAAAAGCATTTAATTGGAACCTAAATAGGAGTTTGTTGAGAGGGGAGGGGAATGTAACCCAGATAAGGGAAGCCTTTGCAGAGTTCTTTGCAATAAACACCAACTCTGTTCAGTCCCCGGAAATACTTTGGGAGGCAGCAAAGGCCGTGATGAGGGGTAATCTGATAGCCCTGCAAGTTAAAATTGCTAAGGAAAAAATACAGAAAAAGAAAGAAACATACGCTAAACTTCAAAAGCTGGAGGCACAAAATAAAATCTCCCCCACACAAGCTTTGAAATTAGAAATAATAAAAAATAGGGAAATGATAAATGCTATGGAATTAGAGTGGAAAAAAGCACAGCTTAAAAGAATAAAATTCTATTTATACAAAAACAGTAACAGGGCGGGCAAGGCTCTGGCTAGACTTGTAAAGGTAAAACAAAGGAAAGCACATATAGCCAGGGTGGTGGATAAGAACAACCAGTGCTGTACAGAACTCCCCCAGATAATGCAGACCTTTGTAGATTACTATAAGGAAATTTACTCCACGCAAAATCCGCAGGAGACAGAAATTAGGAATTTTCTGAAGGGAGTGCAGTTATCACTACTGAATACAGACTAGGTAGCTTTCCTTAATGCGCCCATCACGGAAAAAGAGGTTCAGGAGGCAATAAATGTTTCAAAAAACAATAAGGCTGCGGGCCCAGATGGATTCCCGAATGAGTTTTACAAAACCTTTGCAGGAATTCTAGGACCACATCTCACAACAGTATTTAATAATATTTTAGCAGAAGGGGATATGCCACAAAGCTTTTATAACGTGGCAATCACATTGATCCCTAAGCCAGGCAGGAATCTTGATCAGTGCTGCAGTTACCAACCTATCTCTCTGCTGAATGCGGACTTTAAGATTTTTTTCTAAGATATTAACAGACAGGCTCAAATCAATAAGTGGAGAAATTATTCATATAAACCAAACGGGGTTCATTCCGGGAAGACAGGGAAGGGACAACATTAGGAAGGCGATAAACGTGATCTATGCCTTAAACAGGCAGAAAAAGCCCGCCATGGTAATCTCGGCTGATGCGGAGAAGGCATTTGATTTCGTGGAGACAAAGGGTGATTTCAGACGTTACGTGAACACGGTGAACCACGGTGAATACCCACCTGTGGTCACCGTGTCCCATACGTCTGTTCGCGGCACGCCAGATGTTGGCCACGGTCAATCCCCACATGGGGTTCGTTTGAACCACGCTTCCCGGGCTAGCCGGGGGAAGGTCCCAGGAAGCGTGGTCAAACGGACCCCGGGCCGTGATCAAGGAAAAGTCACGTCTGGCCACGCGCCACGGCCCGGGATCCCCGGCGGGATCCCGGGCCGTGGCACGTTCGGCCAGACGCGGCGGCCGCATTGGCCCCGCCGCCCGCCCGTCTCCTCGGAGGGCGGGGTGCGGGGTGCGTGGAGGGGGTGGGGCCGTGCGGCCGCACGTTGCGCCGCATGGCCCCGGCCCCTCCCACTTTCCCCGCCGGGATCCCCCCGGCACGTCTGTTGTGCCGTTACGGGGTGACCCCGGCGGGGAACGAAGCCGGTGGTGCCGGTACGGGGCCAACGGCCA
>QEPC01000529.1:6016622-6075256 GCA_003113815.1 Sphenodon punctatus | reverse complement strand
TTGTGGATCCAGGTGGTAAAGGACTATGCTGGAGGGGATGTGGAGAGATAGGCAGTTACAGACACTGTTGGTGGGACTGTGGGAAGATCCAACTCTTTTGGACCAGGGTCTGGAAATTAATTAACAAAATAGCAGAGAAGGTGGTGCCTTTCAGGCCAGAAACAGCCCTGTTGGGCTTATACCCCGACACAAATGAAATGAAGCAACGCCAGGACTCATGTAGGATTATATGCTTGGCTGAATTGAATATTATAGCTAGGCACTGGCGGTCATTAGAGGATCTTAGATGGATGAGTTTTATCACAGAATATGGTACATGCATACCATGGAAGAACTTCATGCGGACCTCCATAATAAGAAGAAAGAGTTTGATAACACTTGGGCACCAGTGATAAAGGCTTTGGAGGAGAAAAAATGGACTCTAACAAACAACTAGCTTGGTCGGCTATATGTATGTAACTTGGAACGTGACTGAAAACCTGCATCAGCGGTACACTCCTAGGACTCTAAGAGAGAACCTGTGCTTTCAGATTAATGTTCAGCGTAAGGTATAGGGTAAAATAATTGTTCGTATAGATGTAACTAAATGACCAGTTAAGATCAACAGACTAAATGTATGAAAAATATTGTATCTGGTCGGACCTGTTGGTGTATTTGATCTTGAAACAATAAAAGTTATATAAAAAATAAAAAAAAATTAAAAAGTCACAAAGCACCTGGCCCTGATATAATCCACATTGACTTTATTAAAAAGCATGAAGACTGGTGGCTGCCTGTGCTTGCGAAGCTCTTTACAGATATAGATAATAGCGGTAGGATTCCATCTAATCGGACCTCAGCTATAGTGGTTCCCATCTTCAAAAAGGGCCCAAAGGAGGACCCAGCCAACTATAGATCCATCAGCCTTTTGACAGTTACCGGGAAAATTTATGCTACACATTTGTTATGTAAACTTACAGATTGGATGAAGCAAGAAAAGATCATTGCCCCAGAACAGGCGGACTTTCAGCGTGGACGCTCCACCATCGAGCAATGTTTTATCTTGTATAACCTGATTGCAAGCACAGAGAGCAGAATGGATCTGCATATGCAGCCTTCTTGGACCTCAAGGTGGCCTTTGATTTGGTCGACAGGGGAATCCTGTGGACTAGGATGCAGGACTCCTCTGTCGACCATAGGTGGTGGTTGTTGATCCGTGCTCTGTACTCAAACTCCACGCTGGGGGTGCGGGTAGATATCCAGGGCCATGTGACCTTGCCGATTCGTATCTGCTCTGGAGTCAGACAAGGCTGCATCCTTGCTCCATCTCTTTTTAATTTGTATTTAATCCCAGTTATTCCCAAGATGGCTACTCCAAATTGTTTCCCCCCAAAACTGGCAGATAGACCAATAGGATGCCTCTGCTACGCTGACAACATGGTAAAAAGCTTTGCGGAGTTTTGTGAAATCAGCAAATTAACTCTTAACCATCAGAAATCTAAAATTGTTGTCTTTTCAAACAGAAGGAAATCGTACCATTGGACTGTAGGCACACAGGAGATCCAACAGGTTATAACATTCAAATATCTGGGGATCCTGTTTCACAGGTCACTTACATGGAAGGATCATATCCTTAATACCCTGAATGCAGCTAAAGGCCCTGCCCGTGCCATCTTCAACCTTTTTGCCCAACAAGGTAGACATGCTATCATCCCAGCCTTGCAAGTTTATAATAGTAAAATCAGGTCTCAAGTCCTGTATGGTGCAGAGTTGTGGGAGTCATGCAGGACTTGAATTCTATGCTGCAAGTCATGCAGGACTTGAATTCTATGCAGGCCAAATTTCTTATGGTCTTACTGGGAATTCCCAAGGGAACCCCATATGCTGTAGCCAGGCTTGAGCTGGGTCAAAGGGGTTGGCAGCAGATGGCATTTGAGGCAGCACCTAAACTGTGGTGCAGACTGTTTATAGGGCAAGGATCGGAGATCTTAAAGGAAGGGACGCTTATATCAGTTCATGGTGCAGTAAGGTCGAGGCTCGTCTTCAAGCAATGGGACTCTCTCAGGAGTATTTAGTACATAAGCCCCCTATGGGTCTTATGAGGGAGGTTCTACAGAGAGCAGGGGATATAGATATGCAAATAGAGATTGCTAGGATAAGGGAGTCCCCTCATATTAGGGACTATGTTCAGTGGGCCCCTTTTCCTGGAAATATCGTACCATACCTTATTGTATCAATTTCTGCAAATGCCAAGTGGTTTATTTTCTGGGCAAGAGTAAATGCATTTCCATCTAGGGTTTGGACGGGTGCTTCCTGAGGGTCCCCTTCTTGGACCGACTTTGCCCTTTTGATCTACTAGAGGTGGAGACCCTAGAAGATATGATTCTGCGTTGCCATCTTTATGATGGCTTGAGGGAGGAACTCTTGGCCCAACACCTGGCGCAGATACTGGGAAGGTCTGATGGAGCAATTCTGGATTGGCTTCTGTATACATCTGATTTAAAACGAATTAAGTTGGTTGCAGAACTTCTTCCCAGGATGTTTTATGCCCAGAAGAGTTTTTTGGAGTGTAGAATGCCATTAGATGAAGAGCCCTTCAGGAATATGCAGAGAGGGACATCTTTTTTTTAGATGGGATTACATATTACCATTAGTAGTTAGGAGAGCCTGTACGTATGGATGATATGCTTAGGATTTAGGAGGTATTGTTGTTAGGACAAGACTGAGCGTATGTGTTGCTGTATGCTGGGCTGATCATATTTACTTGTTTCATACTTATTTTTTTTATTTATTTATTTATTTATTTTATTTATTTTATAGATTTCTACCCCGCCCCTCCTGCCATGCAGCTCGGGGCGGCTTCCAGCATTAAAACATACAATAAAATTTAAAAAAATTTTAAATTCACATAATATTAAAAATATTAAACAGGGCAGGAACTTAAGGAACTGTTTGGCCTGTATGTACTAAATTTAAGGGATACTGATTATGTATTTTTGGTATTTTATTGTTGTAGCCAGAGGATTTGCGTGGTATGGGTTCACTATGTTGTGAACAATTTGTTTGGCTTATTGTTTTGGAATTCAATTCCACACTTGCCCTAGTGTGGCAGTTTTGTATTATTATTTTTATGGGCCCATTTGTATGTATTGCTATGTATAGTTTATGCAATGGCCTCTGGCTACGCGGAATAAACTTGAACTGAAACTGATAGTACTGTGTGAAGTGTTTTACCAATCACTGAAACGTAATAACCTAGCATTAATGTTGGACATTTCTCTAAAAAAAAACCACAAAATAACATTCAAACTTCTCTGCAGAAGCTCTTCAGTCCATCAGGGAGTGATGAGCTTCTCCACTTTAGCAGCTGTGGTGCAGGGGATCCAAGGACTTCTGTGTACTCATATCCTCACCACATGGACCAACCAGCCATCATTCTTGATGTAACAAAGCCAAGTACGTGCACCTGGGACCTCACATCCTTGTGAAAGTTACACTCCTTGTCTCTTCCTCTGTTCCCCTTCCTCCTCCCCCCACCCCCCTGGCCCTGTCTCTCAGATTGTAAGCCCCAGGGCAGGGACTGTGTTTATTTAATTACTTTGTAAAGCACCAGGTACATTTCTTGCACTATATAAATGCTTAATAATAATAATATTATTATTATTAATAATAATAATAATTGATGTGGTTAGTCACGTAGCCAACTGTCTTTGGCTTCCTCAAGCCACAGGGTCAGGTATCCATTCACAGTTTTGTGGACTGGACGCAGCTACTCAATGTGAGATCAAGGTGAACTCAGACCCTTCAGAGATATAGAATTTATGCTAGCTGAATGCTGTAATCAATCAGCAACTACACCTGCAAACTGTGCTGTAGAAATTTAATTATTGCACTATTTACAAGTGCTAAGAAATTTCAGGTTAACATACCAGATTTTCTTTAAAAGCAGAATTTTCTTCCAAAGTGACATCCAGCTCGATTCTCAGTTTTATGCTATACTGCCCAATTGGCACCCATTGATCAAGTGAACTTTAATTCCAGACTTTTCACTTTTCACTTAAAAAACCCTAAGTAAAGCTCTTTTTAATCCTCACAGTTCTTCTACAGAGTGAAAACAAACTCTTAAGCAGAAGCACCCATGGCAGTGAGCCAGGAATAGAAGATGATGTGAAGGCAAATTAGACAGCAGCTGAAACCCTCATATTAAAACACTGTTTTGTAATCTCAGTAGATAAAGTCTCTGGATTTCACTGTCAAGTCACGGAGCCTTAGGCATCTCAGCTGGAGCCTTAAGGCTTTAACCATACCGAATGCTCCAGTCTTCATTCACATGCAATACAGAGAGCAAGAGAATCCACTGTAGAAATCAGGGAGTTTCTATGAATTTTAAAAAAGATTTCTCTCATGTTCTTTGTCATCTGTGAATAGAGGTACTTGGATCAAGGAAAGAAAGAGAAAGTAAAAACCCACAGCAATAACAGTAAATCTTAGTCCACAGCTAAATTTTAGTAGGAACAGAGCTCTACAATTTGAAACAATTGTTGTTAAATACAATTGTCAAGTGAGACAGTAGTTGAAGTAGATATGTGAACATATTACATACACATAAAGAATTATATATGCAATAATAATGTCAGATTGTAGCTTGGGAGATGTACGGGGCGAGGTCGGGGCATTTTTTGCCTTCAGTTAAATAAGATGTGTTCTCCTCAGTTCCTTAGTCTAAAGAAATTGCCCGCTACCCACACCCATCATGCAGCCTCCCCACTCCCTTCCGCATGCTAGTGTCCAAGATATTTATCTTTTTTGTTTGTTTTGATTTATTCTCCTTCCTTTCCTGAAAGCTCAGGGCAGTTTATAACATAAAAATATACAGAAAATATAAAATCCTAAAAATGTAACATTATACATCTCACTTAAAACTTCTCCCAACTTTGCCACAAGCTCTATCCCGGCCTGGTAAAAAGCTAGGCCAAATGAGTGGTCTTACATTGCCTCCAGAAAATACTCAGGTTTGGACCTCCAGAGGAAGGGAGATCCAAAGCTGTGCAACTGCCACTGAAAACACCTTCCTGTGCACCCTTTATTGTATAGACTTTAGGGATGGGACTATCTGTATTGGATTAATCCGATAATGCCGATAATGACCAGTATCAGATTAATCCGATAATACCAATAATTGTCAGTATTGACATCATTGGATTTTTAACATTGCTGGGTTTCTCAGATTTTTAACATTGCCCATTGAAGTCAATGGCCGCAATGGTAAAGATCCATTGGCAATGTTAAAAATCTGATGTTGCCAATATAGATAAATTTGATTTCGGGAGATCCGATAGTGATAAATCAGATACCTGATAATCCCCCTGGAGTCCCATCCCTAAAGTCTTGATGCAGTGTGGAACTTGCAAAAAGATGCCCCTAGCTGATATGAGGAAGAGTGATAGAACATAAGGGAGAAGGTGGTCCTTTAGATATTCAGGGCCAAAGTGGTTTGGGGCTTTATAGGTCAAAACCAGCAGCTGTGGTCACTTGGTTTCCATGGCAGCCTGTCACATCTACAGCTGCAGCTACTTGAATTGTGCTTCGAACTCTATTAGCAGCCAGTGCAGACTTTGGAGTACTATTGTGAAATGTGCTCCCAGCAAGCCACCCGCATCAGAAAGGCAGGCGGTTACATTTTGCACCAGCTGCAGCTCCCAGATTGCAAGAGCAGCCCCATGTAGAGCACATTGTAGTAGTCTAGCCTTGAGATTACAAGGGCATGAATGATGGTGGCCAGGTACAAGTCTGATAAAAAAGGTCACAGTCATTTCACCAGATGTAATAGGTGGAAAACACTCCTGGCCACTGCCAGAGTTTGATTTTCCTGATAAAAAAAAGGATCCAAGAGCATTGTCATGCATCTCAGTAACCAGAAGATGCTCCTGGACCTCCAAGATAATACTCCAACCTTTATCACTTCAGTCTTGTATGGATTCAGCTTCAATTGGCTTAATGAAGGTCTAAAACATATATACATTATATGCTTTTGTAACAACTTGGGTTTAATTTGGAATCTATAATTATTAATTTATTTATTTATTTATTTATTTCCTAGATTTCTATACCGCCCCATCCTGCCATGCAGCTCGGGTCGGTTAACAACAATAAAAACAATTTTAAAACATTTAAAATACAAATCTAAAATATATCAATAAAACAGGGCAATGTACAGTCATAAATAAGTATATAGGTGGGGGATTAAAAATCACCCCCCCCTCCCTCCCAAAGGCCTGGGCAAACAGCCAGGTCTTACAGTTCCGCCGAAATGTCAAAAGGCTTGGGGCCAGGCGAGCTTCCTCCGGAAGGGAGTTCCACAGCCGCGGCCCTACCACCGAGAATGCCCGCTCCATCGTGGCCCCCCGCTTAACACGGGGGACCTCCAGGAGGGCACCCCCGGCAGACCGCAGGAGTCGTTCCGGGGCGCGAAGGGCGAGGCGGTCCCTAAGGTAAGAGGGGCCAAGGCCGTATAGGGCTTTATAGATCATTACTAGGACCTTGAACTTGGCCCGGCACACTATCGGCAGCCAGTGCAGCGCTCGGAGCACCGGTGTAATGTGCTCCCGGCGACCCGTCCCCGTAAGAAGACGGGCCGCCGCATTCTGCACCAGCTGCAGCCTCCGGGCCAAGAACAAGGGAAGCCCCACGTAGAGCGCGTTACAGTAGTCGAGCCGCGAGGTGACGAAGGCATGGATGAGGGAGGCCAGGTCCGGGCCAGAGACATACGGACGCAGCCTACGTACCAGATAAAGCTGGCGGAAGGCAGCCTTAGCGACTGCCTCCACCTGCCGCTCCAGCCGCAGGTCTGCGTCCAATATGACCCCCAGACTCCGGACCTGCTGAGCTACAGGGGGGCAAACCCCCCCAACCAGGGGGGCCACCACCCCCTTCGCCCTCCCCACCACCATCACCTCCGTCTTATCTGGGTTGAGCTTCAGTCTGCTCCGCCGCATCCAATCCGCCACGGCCTCCAAACATTGGGATAGCACCGAGACAGCAGGGTCTGGGTCGGTAGAAAACGAGAGGTACAGCTGAGTATCATCAGCATACTGGTGACATCGCACCCCGAACCCTCTCACGACCTCCCCCAAGGGCTGCATATAGATGTTAAATAATAATGGAGACAAGATCGATCCCTGCGGAACGCCACACGGTAAGGCGCGGGGGCTCGATGTTTCCTCCCCCAACACCACCCGCTGGCTCCTCCCCGAGAGGAATGAACGGAACCATTCAAGAACAGTCCCGTCCAGACCCCCCCGGTCACGCAGTCGTCTCAACAGCAGCCCATGGTCCACGGTGTCAAAAGCGGCCGAGAGATCGAGCAGGATGAGAAATGTCGAACATCCCGCATCCATCTCCCGGCGGAGGTCGTCCACCAAGGCCACCAACGCCGTCTCGGTGCCATAGCCGGGGCGGAACCCAGATTGAAAAGGGTCAAGGAGCCCGATATTATCTAGATGACCCTGGAGCTGGAGCGCCACTGCCCGCTCAATAACCTTCCCTAAAAAGGGAAGGTTAGAGACAGGTCGGTAGCTGGCGAGCGCGTCTACGTCCAACGATGGTTTTTTCAGCAGGGGGCGCACCACAGCCTCTTTTAAGCAAGGCGACAACCTCCCCTGCCGAAGGGACGCATTCACCACCCTCGCCAGCACCGTCCCCAACGTCTCCCCGGAAGCTTTTATTAACCAGGACGGGCATGGATCTAGTTGACAACACGTGGCCCTCACAGACCCCAGGACATCCACCACATCGGCAGGCGTCACTTCCTGAAACTCACCCCATAAAGATGGACCAGACGGACCCTCCGCCCCCCCGCGCTCTTCCCCTACTGCTATCAACCCAGCGTCGAAATCGGCCTGAATCCGAGCAATCTTGTCTGCGAAGTAGATGACAAACTCCTCACAGCGGGCCCGGGACAAGTCCCCATCCAGGCGGAGGGAGGCCGGACTAACCAGCCCCCGCACCACCCGAAACAGCTCCGCTGGACGCGACTTCGCAGACGCTATGAGGACGGCGAGGAATTCCTTCCTCGCCGTCCTCACAGCCTCCACATAGGACCGCAAATGGGCCCTATGGAGAAGACGATCGGAGACAGACCGAGTCCGACGCCAGCGTCGCTCTAGCCTCCTGCCCACACGCTTCATACACCGCAGCCCCTCAGTAAACCAAGGGGTCCTGCGGTGACGAGACCGAGGCAGAAGGCGCCTCGGAGCCACCCTGTCAATGGCCTCCTCCAGCAAGATGTTCCAATGCCGGACCAGCTCATCCACAGAGTGACCGTCCACATCCAGGGTAAGCTCCCTCAGGACCTCCTGGAACCGCTGGGGTTCCATCAGCCTCCGAGGGCGGACCATCCTAACTGGTCCCTTCCCCTTCTGGAGGGGGCGCGCTAAAAGACCGGCCTTAATGACTAGAGATGTGCGAACATGGTTCGGACTTTCAGAGTTTGGTCCGAAGTCAGCCAGTTTGGATGCCTGAACCAAACGGCCAAACCGAACTCCAAAACCCCGAACAGTTCGGCCGTGTTTGGATGAGTTCGTCCACGTTCGGGTGGGAAAAACCTGGCTGGCAGGACCAGGGAGGGGTGTGTGTGCAGCTGAGGAGCAGACTTCCTGGCGCCAGGGTTGGTGAGGCTTGGACTAGCAGCCAGGCTGCCCAATCACTCTTTTACTCAGACCACTGGCTTCGCAGTCTGTGATTAGCATGGGGCTAGTAGGGATGTGCAAACGCAGTTTGGACGTTCGGAGTTCAGACCGAACTCGGTCCGTTCGGATGACCAAACCAAACAACCAAACTGAACCCGAACCAACCGAACTGAACTCGATCCGAATTAGAAAACGACCGAACAAATTGGTATCATTCGGATGAGTTCGAATGAGTTCAGGTGGGAAAAACATGACTGGGAGGTCCAGGGTGGGGCTGGGCAGCTGAGGAGCAGACTTCCAGGCACCAGGGGTGGAGAGGCTTGGAGTAGCAGTCAGCCTGCCCAATCACCATCCCTATTCTCTTCAGACAACTGGCTTTGCAGTCTGCGACTGGCCACGGGCTAGGCTGCATGGAGCCAATGGGGCTTGTGGTAAGGCGGCCACAGCAACTACCAAAAGTCATTGTCCTCCCCCCTTCCAACTCCTTCTGAGCTAGCCACTGATTCTGTCAGCAGGCATTTTCAGAAGTCTCCCTATCCCAGCAGTTTGTGTTCCTAATCCATTTCCATCCTCCTCCTATTTCACCCTTTCCCACACATTTACCTCATAGTTTCATTTATTTAGATTAGATTAGATAGATTTAGGTGTTATTTTTATTTTTTACCCCTCCCTGTGTTCTTTCTCCCTTTCCTCCAATGAATCTTTCCCTCCTCCCTGTATATATTCCATCCCTGATTCCCTTCCCCTATTTTTGGATTTATTTAGAGTAGGATTAGATTGATTTAGCTTTCATTTCAGTTTTGTACACCTCCCTGTGTTCTTTGTTGTGAGTTGTCTGTGTCCCCCCACGCCCATCCCTGTGTAGATAGATAGATAGATAGATAGATAGATAGATAGATAGATAGTGTGTTGTAGTTATTCAGTTTTAATGTTTTATAGTGTGTTTGTAGGACTAGGCCTTTGTAGATATAATATTCCATTTAGTTCCATAGATTTTAGAATAGTAGTTAATAGCATTTAGAGTTAGTGTAGTATATATAATATTCGCATTTTGAATGAATAAATAAATAAATAAATAAATAAATATAATCTTCCTCTGCATTATTTGGGAAGGAAAAATTGAGAAGCGAAGCAGGAGAGGCCGGTCTGCTGCCTGTAAAGCGGACAATGGGGCATGTGGCAGAGGTGGTAGGGGCCGTGCCAGTGGAGTGGCAGCAGGCAGCAGCCCAAGCCCATCACCACGCCCCAAACTGCACAGGCCTGATTTTGGTCGTCAGGCTTTAGAGGCTCCCAGAAGTGGCACTAGCTGGGGCATTGTTCAGCGTGCCTGACTCGCCTCCTGCCAGCGTCCTCCACTGCCACGCAGGGCACTGGAAGACCTGCAGTCCAGAAGGCTGCGGCTGTTTCTGCTGTGGCTGCAGAAGCAGGTGCAGGTGCTTCAGGGACCAGGTCCGAAGTTCATCATGGGACACCATCATCCCCCATTATTGAGGTGATCCCCAGCAGTCCAGGATTGGTGGATCCTACCCCAGCTTCTAGAGGCAGGGCCTGATCCCCAGGCAATGACATCAGGGAGAGGAGGGGCAGCAGTAGCAACAGAAGTTATAGGGGACACATGGAAAGTGGCAGCAGCATGAGCAGTGAATCAGCCTCAGGGCCCAGTACTCCCCTTTGCAGGGGGACATATCTCAGATTGGGAACAGTGAGGAAGACACTAGTCCTGTGGAGGAAATGTTTGATGTTGAGGTGATGGCTGTCCTTCTGAGAGCTGTGTTGCCATCATGTTCTGCCCCTCCCAGCAGCGCTGTCAGCGGTGCGTCACCTGGTGTTGACAAGAAGGCAGAAGGGGCAAAAGATCCTCCGTCTGGGTGCATTTTAAGTTGGTGCGGGCGGATAATCCCAGGGAAGTGCAGGAAACTTTGTACCAGAAGGTGGTGAAGCATGGGCAGGTGCTCACCAACCTTGGCACAACTGCCATTGCGAAGCACCTGAAGGGATGCCACAGCACTGTGCTTCTATGTGGGCGGGCAGGGGAAATGGATGCCAGTGGGTTCGCAACTACAGCGGCCAGTTATCTGTCTCCATCAGCGGGCAAGCATCCTCTTAGAGCAGCTACCTCTAGCAGCAGGAGCAGTATTGCTGCTAGGGGGGGGAAGCAGCAGCAGCAGCAGTGCACCATGGAGGAGCTGGGTTGGGGACAGCTTCCAAATCCATTTGCAGCTGCAGGACGTGGACGGCAGTGTGGCTTTCAATTGAAAGCCACGCTCATGTTGAGGGAAATGATTGCGCTGGATGGGCAGCTCTTCTTGGTGGTTGGGAACATGAGATTTAGGCACCTTATTGGCTTCCTGGCCCCCCAGTTTAAGCTGCCCTCGTGCACCATCCTGAGTCAGCAGGTGATGCCAACCTTGTACTCAGCTTTAAAGGAGCGGGTGAGGGAACAGCTGACAGGGGCTGGGGGTGCCACTGTCCACTTCACCACTGACCTGTGGTCCAGCAGAAATGCGCAGCATGCCTACCTGGCAGTGATTGCACACTGGTGGCAGGACCCGGAGTCAGCTTTTGGGAGTGGCAGGAGGGGTCTTGAAGCAGGGTATAGGTGGGCCCTGCTTCAGATGGAAGTAATGGACATCCCCCACACTGCTTGGAACATCAAGGCAGTCCTGAGCACCATGGTGAGGGAGTGGGTCATGCCAGGTGCGCCCTTGAATAAGGGGTGTGTGGTGACAGACAACGCGGACAACATACTGAGGTCAGTCCGCGATGGGGTCTTCACAAGCATCCCTTGCACCGCACACATCCTTCACCTGGTGGTCAGAGCCACTCTGGGCTTGAGGGAGAAGGGGATTGGGGCAGGCACCCTTAGCTCCCTGATCAATCTGGGGAGGAAGCTGGCTGGTTTCTTTAAACTCCAGGTGAAGCAGGCCGAGCAAGGCTCTCCAGTGCACCAGATATGTCCACCTGGTGGAATTCCATGTTCCTGATGCTCGAGCAGCTTCTTGAGCAGAAAGCCACCTTGCATCAGGTTCAACTGGTGATGGACAGCGGGGCACCTCCACGGTACAATGGGGTGGAATGGGAGATCCTGGCACACACAGTCTTTGTGTTGAGACCATTCCTGGCCATGATGGAAACCATAAGCTCCTCCTCGGCCACCATCAGCCAGGTGACCCCTCTGGTCCAGAGTCTGCACAGGAGGCTGCATGAGATTATCCAGGAGCAGGATTGTGGCCCTCAGGGCAAGAAGCTGGCAGCTGAGACATTTTCCCTGGTGCGGCAGATGAAAGCAGGGCTGAAGGCATGGTTCGATGAGCTCCTGCAGTGGGAGGAATATGTTTTGGCAACCATGCTGGACCCTGCAGGGTCAAGGACAGCGTGGCACACCAGACACAGCTCTATGGCCACTGGAAGGGTGAGCTGGTGGAAAGGGTCCGGCAAGCAGAGAGGGCTCTTGAGAGTGCCTGGCGACAGCAGCAGGATGCCCCATGGGATGGTGGGAGTGGGAGCAGCCACCCCTTTCAGCCAGCGGGGTCTATCCCTGCCCCCAGCCCTAGCAGTAGCAGCACCAGCAGCAGGCTGAGCAGCGGCAGCACCCTTATTGCCAGCAGCAGCTTGTATGTACAGGACACTCTGGCGAGCATGGGCTTGTGCACAGCAGGGCAGACAGTGTGGCTGAGGGCAATGGTGGAGGTGGTGCCTAGGCAGAGTTACGTGAGGGAGTACGACAGTGCCTCAGCAGCAGTGGACAGCTACCTGGAGGAGGAGCCGTGCATTGAACCCAGCACTGATCCTTTGGCCTACTGGGTCAGCAAGACCAATGTGTGGGCCTGGGTCAGCCTTGTCCAAAGTGGCCATGGGTCTCTTGTCCTTCCCAACAATGAGTGTCCCCAACGAACGGGTGTTCTTGATGGTGGGGGACATTTGCTTGCTGCACCACCTGAGACTGGGGGCCAAGTTGGTGGAGCAGTTGCTGTTCATCAAGGTGAACCTTCCGCTGCTGGGTTTTCCCAAGCTGCCCCTGTACATGGATTGATGGTGCAGTGGCACACGTCATCCCATGCCAGGGGCAGACTTGGGATGGGGCTCCTCCTCAATCTGGGCTGCTGCTGCTGAGATGCTGTCCCTCCCTCCCAATTCCCAGCATTCATCCTGCCTCTCTCTCTCTCTCTCTCTCTCTCTCTCTCTCTCTCTCTCTCTCACTAGATGGCCTCAGCCTGACTGATCTCATAACACCGGGTGGCATTGGGAAGCTGCAAGCCTGCCAGCCGGCCTCTGGCTAGACAATCTCAGCCCACCTATCTGCTGGCTCTCTCTCTCATGTGCTGCACAGGCTTCACCAGTCTATCTGAGTGCCCTGCCAAGGTCCCATTCTGCCTTCCCTGCTGCCTCTCATGCCACACTTCCTGTCTGCTTCCCTGGTTGCCAAGCTTGAAGTCTGCCTTCCGCCACTCATACCACGCTGCCTGTCTGCCTGCCCAGGTTGCAAAACTCAAAGCCTAGCCTGCCTCATCCTGCCTTTCACCGCTCATGCCATGCTGCCTGTCTGCCCGCCCACCCAGGTTGCAAAGCTCAAAGCCTCCCTCATCATGCCTTCCGCCGTTCATGCCACGTTGCCTGTCTGCCTGCCCACCCAGGTGGCCAAGCTCAAAGCCTGCCTCAGCCTGCCATCTGCTCTGCCTGTATTCCTGCCCAGGTTGCCAAGCTCAAAGACTGCCTCAGCCTGCCTGCCTCTCATGCCAAGGTGCCTGTCTGCCTCGCCTGGAAACACTGGGTGATGTGCCTCAGTGGCCTGGTAATCCCACTGCTGCTGTCTGCTGGTCCTTGGGTGTTCTGCCCTGGCAAATCCAAATGTGCCCACACAATCCTGCTGCTGCCATCTGCTGCTGTATGGGAGCTCTTCCCTGGAAAATCCTGCCATCCTGGCTCCATGGGTGCTGTGCACAGGCAAATCCTGCTGCTGCTGTCTCTGCTGTTCCATGGGTTCTGTTCCCGGTCAATCCAATGTCTTCCACTGCTTCCAATGCCACCTCTGCTGTGCCACAGGTTCTGCTACAGGGCAAGCCAATGTCTGCTGCTGTTGCGAATGCTGCCTCTGCTGTGCCACGGGTTCTGAAACTGGGCAATTCAATGCCTGCTACTGGGTGTCCATATAATTCACCACCAGGGAAGGCTTGACCAATTGGCAGTAGAGCTTCTTGAGTTCTGTTGAGTACGAGCCAAGCCTGCAACGCCATGATGAGTGGGGGTGCTGCCAGCCACCAAGTCCTGGCCAGGCCTCTGCTGCTGCTCTACCCATGCAAGCCAGCCTGCAACCTCCTCTTCGCTATTTCCTCACCTGCTTCAGTGATGATGCTGGATACCGCCTCTAAGTCCAAATAGCTGTCTGTGTCCAACAGGAGAAGAGTTGGCTGTCCCTGTAAGTGAATAAGGACCCTCTACGTTGGAGCTGTCATTCCACCGTATAAAGAAACAGCCACTTCAGCCCCAGCATCCACCCTCAGGGTTCTGGGGTCTACATTCCAGGCAGGGAAGGATGTCCATCCACATGATCCAGAATCTGCCACTCAAGTCCCGCGACTCACCATCAGGGTTTTGGGGTCAACATTCCAGGCAGGGATGGCTGTGCATCCACATCATCCAGAAGCTGCCACTCTAGTCCCAGGACCCACTGTCAGGGTTCTGTGGCCTTCATTCCACTCACAGGGAGCCATCATTCCACTGCATCAAGAAACAGCCAGCCAGTCCAGCTCCAGGACGCACCATCAGGGTTCTGGGGGCCTACATTCCAGGCAGGGATTGCTGTTGTTCCACTTCACTGTCTGCCAATGCTCCACTAATGCCAGCTAGCCTACATTCCAGGCAGGGAGGACTGTCATTCCACTTCATCCAGAAGCTGCCATTCCAGTCCCAGGACCCACCTTCAGTGTTCTGGGGCCTACGTTCGAGGCAGGGAGGGCTGTCATTCCACTTCACTGTCTACCAATGCTCCACAGATGTCAGCTAGTCTGCAATGCCTGGCCAAGTAGGAGTGCCAGCCAGCAAGCCCTGGACAGTCCCCTGCCGCTGCTCCACCAATGCCAGTCAGCCTGCAATGCCTATCCAAGTAGGGGTGCCAGCCGCAATTACTGTGCCCTGGCAATCTTCCCTCTTGTAGATGGGCATAACTCGGATGAGTGCGCCGGAGGACGGGGCTGGGTGTCCATGAGATTCACCACTGGGCAAGGCTCGACCAATTTGCAGTAGAGCTTCTTGAACTCGGTCGAGTATGGTACCAGCCTGCAATGCCCAGCTAAGTAGGGATGCCAGCCACCAAGTCCTGGCTGGGTTTCTGCTGCTGCTCCACCGATGCCTGTCAGCCTGCGACGCCCGGCCTCTGCTGCCTCTGCTGCTGCTGCTGGGTCTCAGATGGCCAGCCATGACCCCACGGGCACCCCCGGGGGCCAAGTGCCGAGCCTGCCTGCCCAGGCAACTCTGGGTGCCAATCTCCAAGTCTTCACGGTTTCTGCTGCTGCTGTGTCTCCAACGGCCTGCCATGCCCCCACGGGCACCACTGGAGCACCCCAAGTCTCTGCCATGACCAAACTTTCAAAACTTTTGGGGGGGGGGAAACTCCACGGGACTGAAGTCACGAACCTGAGCTAAGTTTTTAGTCCAAACATCTGAACTCCAGTCTGTTCGCACATCCCTACTATTGACTGAACTATGTTCTCTTAATAACTAGCTGTCAATGGGTTTTTACACACACATTTCTCCTGCATGTTTGCTGTTACATCCTGAACTTTCTGTGTGTCTAAATCACTCATCTAGATCTTAAACATCCGGATCTTTGAACGTCTGCGTAGAACTTCTCCCAGAATCTTTGTGTGTAAAATGTTTTCCTACAGGCAGCTGTGGTCACTTGGTTTCCATGGCAGCCTGTCACATCTACAGCTGCAGCTACTTTAGGCTGCCTCAGGGCAGTGTTTCTGTGAAGAATGCATCCAGGAACTGCCTCAGGGCAGTGTGTGTTTGAAAAATGCATCTGGAACTTACTTGTGGACTTGTAAATCCAGAAGATTGAAAAATCTGAAACTTTAACGTGTGTGTAAAAATACCCACTGTTGAGTGTTTTTACACACACATTTTTCCTGCATGTTTGCTGTTACATCCTGAGCTTTCTGTGTCTAAATAACTCACCCAGATCTTAAACATCTGGCTCTTTGAACTTCTGCATAGAACTTCTCCCAGAACATTTGTGTATAAAAAGTTCTCCTAGTAAACTGCTTTGCTCCAGAGAGCTGTGGTCACTTGTTTTCCATGGCAGCCTGTCACGTTTACAGCTGCGGTTACTTTAGGCTGCCTCAGGGCAGTGTGTGTGAAGAATTCATCCGTAACTTACTTGTAGACTTGTAAATCCAGAAGATTGAAAGACCAGCACTTGAAGGTGTGTGTAAAAATGCCCATTCTTATATCAACTGCATGCTTGTCACTAATACAAGTGTAATATTTCACTGGTAATAAAAACCAAATGTCCATATAACCTCCAGCTTCAAGAAAACTAACCTCCAGCTTCAAGAAAGCATGCAGGCCTTCTGATCATCCAGTATTTCTCTGTTAATTGTAGGCTCTGATACAGACACTCACTCTTCTTCTTTTGCTCCTATAGGAGAAGTCCAAAAGAAGCCCTGCCACAGAGCAGAACAACAAAATAGTATACCAATTCTATTTTCTCTCCTTTCTTTTTCCATTACCCCAATTAGAACTCTTAGCACATCTGGATTAGATCAACGTAACAATTCTTTGCCCCTTTTAACATGAACTGACCTGAATTAAGCTGTTCAGGGCCTGGCAGAGAGAGCAAGAAAGGCAACAGTCTGCTTCTTCCCTTCACAGCAGCTCCTCTCCTCTCTCTTCCTCAAGCCTTGCTTTTTATAGGTCTATAGCCCTCACTTTTGCCCTTAATGGCAGCACTCAAATGGCTACCTGTAGCCATATGTAATAGCATTCAAGGAAACACTAGAACTTTCCAAAGCTCCTACCCACTAGGCATGTGCAACTCCTGAGCTAGATCACAACTGCCATACCTTCTTTTTCTGGAATTAGCCCATTCTCTTAAAGTGACATTCTCCCAAAGCATACGGGTTACACGTTAATACTCTTTTATTCACAATTAGCTACAGGCCTAATACACACATACACCTTTCTTAGTGTACTTTCCCTCATTGGGTGTTTTCAGATGGATGCAGGGCTGCCTGCCCCTGCATCTGATCCAGGGGTGCATCCCTACATCCACCCACTCCCAGCCCGTGGCGGGTTGGGTTCAGGCAGACCCAATGGTCCCTGACCTGCAGTCCACCCCCACAGTGCCCCTGTTCCATACACCATAGAATTGCAGGCTAGAGTGTCTGCAATGCTACGGTGTTTCCCGGGGCAATGGCCACCTGGAAGCAGTGGAGGTGTGCTCACTAGATGGACAGTCACTCTACTTTGGGTTGGTGTCCTGTGTTGGGCCGTCCTACTCCTTCAACAGCTCTGGGATGTTTTGGAGCACCACCAGTAGGGCTGCCCCAAAGCAGGCACAGCCTGCTGCACCTCAACATCTGTTGGAGTTAGTGGACCACCTTCAGAGGGACAGCCATCCAGGGTGAAGCAGGCTGGCACAGCCAGCACCAGGGCATCCTGTCTGTCTGAAAATACTCATTGTCCTGCTACATGTTACCCACTTTTGAAGGGGGAGACAATGCATCTGTTTTGACTACATACCACTTCTTTCCATATTATGGTAGAAGCTAATTTAAACAATCTTACTTTCCTGACATCCAGCTTCTTCTGATTGCAAGAAGTAGGTGTATACCTTCAAGTATACAGGCAAGTATATGTAGGTGATTCCATGCCACACACTTAGAAATAAATTTATTTATTTATTACATTTACTCCTCCCTTCTCAAAGGTTCAGGGTGGCTTACAGCAGCAAACATATAAAATACAATAAAATACATTGAAACCCCAACATCTTCCCACCCACCCACTCACTTCACCCTCTATCCCCACCAATCCTCCTGTCCAAAACCCACTACCCAATCCTACCCAACCCTATTCCTGCCTGTCAAACACCTGGCCAAACAAAAAGGTCTTAAGTCTCCTCCAGAAGATGAACAGGCTCAAGCCGAGGCAGACCTCCAAGTGGAGGCAGTTCTATAATTGTGAGGCAGTAACCGAGAATGCCTCCCTTTGCGCCCTTGTAGCAACTTCATGGGAAGTTGATATTTGCAAGAGGGCGCTATCAACCACCCTCAAAGGAAGAGGTGGTCTTTCAGACACCTGCGGCCCAAACCATTTAGGGATTTATAGGTTAAAACCAACACGTTGAATTGTGTCCGCAAAGGTATTGGTAGCTAGTGCAAACTCTGGGGCACTAGTGTTATGTGCTCCTGGTGATCCATCCCTGACAGAAGACATACCACTGCATTCTGCACCAATGGCAGCTTCCGAACAGTCTTCAAGGGCAGCCCCATGTAGAGAGCATTGCAGTAGTCTAGCCTCGGGGTGACGAAGGCATGGATGACGGTGGCCAGATATAAATCTGATAGAAAAGACTGCAGATGAAGTTGGTAAGACATGCTCTTGGCCACTGCCTCAGCCTGACAATCCAGGTTCAGCTGTGGATCCAAGAGAACCCCAAGGCTGTGAACCTGAGTGAGCAAGGGACACTTGACCCCATCAATAACAGGGGTTCCTACCTCCCCCAGGCCACAAGATCAGCCAAATATCATCACCCCTGTCTTCTCTGGATTCAGCTTCAGTCAGCTCACCTGCATCCAGTCCCCAATGGAAGCCAGGCACCGGGTAAGCACCAAAACTGCAGGACCTGGTTCAGATGAAAAGGAGAGATAGAGCTGGGTTTCATCCCCATATTGAAGACACCTTACTCAAAATCTCTAAAAACTCTTACCCAGGGCCCTGAAATACACATTGAACAGGAGTGGGGACAAGATAGAACCCTGTGGGACCCCACAAGGGAGCTCCCGATGTGATGAAGAACCACCATCCATCACCACCCTCTGGGTTCTCTCAGCCAGGAATGAGCAAAACCACTCAAAGGTGGTCCCATGCACCCCAGTCAGGTCCTGCAGCCCATGTCAACAACATTCCATGGTCAAAAGTATCAAAAGTGACTGAAATAGCTAACAAAATCAGCAGGTTACAATTTTCCCTGTGCATTTCTAAGTGGAGAGCATCAACTAGGGCCATCAAGCGCAGTCTCAGTGCCATGCCCAGGATGAAAACTCAACTGACATGGGTCCAGGAAACCATGCATTCAATAACCTTCCTTAAAAGGGGGAGGTTAGAGATAGGGCGATAACTGGCAGGGGAATCAACATCAAGAGATAGTTTCTTGAGCAGGGGCCAGGCGACTGCAGTTTTGAAACCATCAGGTCCCTTGTCCTCCCTAAGGGAGGCATTGACAACTGCAGCCAGCAATGCCCCCAGTATCTCGTATCTGGCTTTCACTAGCTGGGACAGGCATGAATCGAATTTATTGGTCACCTGCACCCCTCCAAACACATCTTTCATATCGGTGGGTGGGTCAAATTAATTAAAGCTGATCCAAGTAAACCGGACAAGACTGGGTCTCCTCAACCCCAAACTCTGACTCTGCACTTGAGTTCCCACATCGAGCCAAATACAAGTGACTTCATCTGCAAAGTAGCTGACAAACTCATCACAGCGGGCAGTCGCTGAGCCTGATCCCAAACGCTGCCGATCACGCACGGAGCCATGCAGAATTCTGTTGCAGACAAATGGAGGCCTGTGGATCCCATGGGCATGTGAGCACGTGCACAGAATCCGCAAGGTTTTGGATCGGGCTCAATGACTCTAACTCCAGGTGGAGAGAGCCAGGATTTAATAAGCAATTCACCACCTGGAAAAGCTCAGTTGGACAACCCTGTGCAGATGCTATGGTGGCAGCAAAGAAAGCTTTTTTCACTGCCACTACAGCCACAGCATAGTCCTTCAAAAAACAGTCTAATCCATTTAAAGTAAAAATGAAGAAGACATGTTGCACAGAGAGCCGTAGTGGTCTAGCTGGGATGTTCTGTTCCAGTAGTGGCAGCTGGTAGGGTGGTGGAAAGGAGGCACTTCCCCAGTTCTCTGCACCTTGCCTCTGCCTCCCTACCCAGCTGAATGTCACTCCACGGAGGCCAGGGCACATGTATATCTGCATAGTACTTGGTACGGTAGACTTGTGTGCATCTGTCCAGGAGCTTCCTTGACACATGCACAAAAGTCCACAGTGCTGATAAACAGTGGGGATGGGAATTTTGGTTTTGGAAAGAACCGAAAGTAGCCGATAATGACACTTTCCGTTTTTTCTGAACTTTCGGCCCTCTTTCATTGATTTTTTAATTGGATATTTAACATAGCAGTTTTCTCCACTGACTTCAGTGGGGAAAAATGCAATGTTAAAAAAATGAAACGGAGAGAACCAAAACCAACAGGAGAACTGAAATTCATGAGAACCAAAACCAAAATAAACCAAAACCGAAATTTTGCCCACCACCCCTAATAAACACTATGCACATGCATGTTCACTGCTGCACAGAGAAGCAGTCAGCTGGTATGGGATGGGTGAATGCGGTTCAGAAGTTCAAAGGTCGGACCCAACTCGACCAGTTCAGTCGACCGAAACGAACTTCTGAATCGAACTTGATTTTCAAACCGAACCGAATTTCCGAACTTGGCTCTATTCGCCCATCCATAAAAGATAATATTCCATTTAGTTCAATGGGGTTTGAATTTCCGAACTTTGTTCAGAAGTTTGGAGTTTGGACCGAACTCAAATAGTTTGGTTGACCGAACCAAATTTCCAAACTGAACCGAATTTCCAAACCAAACCAAACCAAACCGAATTTCCGAACTTGGTTCTGTTTGCCCATCCCTAGTGGGGGAGGAGAAGACAAGTGAAGGGAGGCAAGGAGGGAGCCAGGAGGCTTCTATTTATTGTGCATGTGCCCTCAAGGTGCCTGAGCAGACTGCTCCAGGGGTACAAATGCAGTAACCACAGAGTGAGGGGCCAGATTTCTCAGACATGGGTTCCTGTGGTGGAACCCATCCTATCAGTGCATCTTTGGGGCACTGATTCTCAGTAACCCAAAGACAATCAGAGCCCAGAGGAGCTTTCTCCTCCCTACCCTTTCTGCTTCAAGAGAGGAGACGGAGGAGGGAACAGAAGACAAAGCAGCTGCCTAGAACCAGCCTCAGCCAGTTCAGAGACTGCTGTAGCACAGACTGACTAATCCGAAGTTACGTTATGTTAATTGACTGGATTTGGCGTTACTTGGATTTCAGTTTGGAAATTTATTTGAGCATTTCAAATAATCATTTTCAACAGGAATGGCTTGGTTTCAACTAGCTTGATTTCTTACCACTGCAACCTCTCTTTCAGATCTTCCTGTGGCAGCAACTGCAAGAGTGAGAGCATACTTCAAGCAGTAGGTATCAGTCAAAAATTAGAGAGCAGTGCCATGAAAATCTATTCTGAACCTCATTGGATAACATGGTGTTTGCTTCCCTTTTAAATAACTCTGCTAAATTCTAGGAAGCTGAATTGCCTCTCACCTTGATACATCAGCATTAACAGTTTAGACTTCCTGTCCTGCTGGTTTATATAAAGTATAATTTTTCAGACTGAGCTATTTTAACTAATGGTCCTGTCTTAGCCAGTCTTGCTGTAGGATGTCCATTCCTTAAAATCCCCATAATAAAACTGAGCAACGTTTTCATACAAGGAATCCAAATATTGTCGTAATACACTTTTATTTCATTTTTAAATGAAAGAAACAGAAGCAATGACAGAAATACTTGAGGGAATTGAAAAAAAATATATGGTGAATGGCTTTAATATATGAGGAATGTGCTGGATATAACCCTCTGTTAAGAAACAAGGCCTGTGGTGTGGCATATGTTATGAGCAAACTAAGCTACAAGAAAAATATTGATAGCAATGTCAATATTTATTCATTCATTCACCAGAATAAAACAAAACTTATATTCTACAAATGTATGGCCAGTGGCAATATATATTTATATTTCCCCATGATTGCTTCGAAGATGACCCAGACAGTGCTGTTTTGAAGAAAGAGTTCATTTGCAAATCTTGCAGACATAGTTTGCCATTTTGAGGTGTATTATTAACCACATCATAAAGCTCGGTCGCTGTTGTATTTATTATGACATCTGATATTTTGCAGGAATAGAGTGGAAAAAATAAACATGTAGTTTTCTGTGACAGAAAATTGCATTCACTAAAAAAGAAGCACACACATTTTAAAGAGATTAAACAATCATTCTGTAATAATGACCAAGGTCAACACACAGTCAAATCCAGTTTTAGGCATTCTATCAAATTCTTTATTTCAACTTATGATATAGCTATATACTGAATATAAACCCTGTTTCTGTAAATTTGGAATCCAAAATCGTATAATGAGATTAGTGAATTAACCTCTCATAGGGTGTTAACAGACATGATCCTGGCCTGTTATGGCCCGCTTGGGCCTATGCGTCTGTTAGCAGATTTAAAGATGTTGACCCACTACAGCCTCCAACTGGGTAGGCGGCTTCCCAGGATCATGGATCTGGGAGGAACTCAACCCACAATCCAGGCCCATGCACTGCCATAGTGGGCCATAGTGGGCGAGCTCATATGTTCGACTATCCCAGTCCTGGTATGGGGGTTGCCATGTCAGATGCCATGGCTTCCCGTTGTTGACATCCATGGTTGCCAATCATGGGAGGAGGGGTGCCAGCTGCAGCATGGGGGCGGGACAAGCTAGCCTCACGTCACTTCTGACTTCCCTCATCCCCAGCTGGGTTGTTCTGTCAAAACGTTTGTTCCATTCCCCAGCCTGACCCAAGCAGGGTTAGCCTCCCCTCCCTGGGATTTGTAGCTGGTGCACCGACTGCACATCCATTAACACCCATGAGCTCAGTTACAAGGGTCATAACTATACTTATTAATTTCAGTCATTCACCATGACTAAACAAAGGTCAATCTGTGAAAAACACTGAAGCTTTGATTGCCACAGGTCTGTGCAAACATTTTGCATGCTTTTTTTTTGTTCTGAATTGCTTTAAGCTTCGGGATCAAACTCCTCTGAAGTTTCAGTGAAACTACTGAGTTCCAAATGCCATTTCTGAAGAGAACTTTGAATAGTATGAATTAACTATATCTAAATAGACAAATATGAATAAAATCTGTTCACATGTGGTCATTTGTAAGAGAGTCTTCCCCTGGCTCTTGGGAGTTCCTAGAGCAGGACGATTTTTATTTTATTTTTTAAAGTTGGTTAATTTTTTTAAAATGTCAAATATAATTAGTGTGGTTTTGTGCTCAGACTCAAGAGCCTGACAGGATTTAAATGAATGTGGGATTTTGGTTTTGATGGGAACCCTGAGGCAAGGTAGAAGACCAATGAGTTCATTCCTGTTCATATAGATTTACCAGCTCTTTCACACTGTTTATTTACCATTTATCCCTAAGATATTACAATGTTTAATATTATCGAGCACATCTTTTGTTTTGGAGGCTTGCACTAGATATTTTTATAGGAGGAAGTATTAATGTGTAAACAGTGCTACAATTCATGCATTAGTGTTATTGATTATTCCTATAGGGATTGGCGAACAGGTCACGGTTCGGGTTCGGCCGTTCGGTTCGGTCCGGTTTGGTACGCCCATACGGTCTGATCACTGCGTTTGGTTTCGGCCATTCAGTTAAGTCGTGTTCGGTTCGGTTCAGTTCGGCCATTCAGAAAAAGACTCTCTGTGCAAGAAATGATGGCCTCAGTCCCATGACGCTGGGTCCTGGGGCTAGAGTGTTAGCTTCTGGATATTGGCCACAGTCCTCCTTGCCTGTAACTTGGCCCCAGAACCCTGGTGGTGAGTCCTGGAGCTGGAGTGGCAGATTCTCTATGCTTTGGAACATTGGCTCTCTGTGTGAGGAATAATGGCCCTGGACCCATTGTTAACAGGAGACCCCCTCCCACTCATGACTTCTCGAGGCAATGTACCTCAATAATCACCGTTCCTCTACTACAGGGGGCAATTAGCTTAATTACTTAAACCGACGTCGCCATGTGTTCAAAAGGTTCAAGCTGAGGACAGTACGTGCTACAGGCAGTTTATGTACCTTCCCCAAATAGAAAAAGAGAGAGAGAGACAGGTGTCTAATAACAACAAGTTTATTGCTACACAAAAACAAAGAAGTAAAGCCCCGGTCTCGCTGGCAGGATTTCTAAAGGGGAAAACTACGAGATAGATAGATAGATAGATAGATAGATAGAGAGAGAGAGAGAGAGAGAGAGAGAGAAAGGCTTCCCCTCCTGGCTGGAGAAGCTGGACCTGAGGTTGACAGGGGACAGGCGACCTGTTGACAGGGGACAGGTGACCCACAGATTCAGCGGTGTTCAGGGAATGGAAGGAGGAGGAGGGGCAGACCAAGGTCTTGGAGAACCCTTAACTTAGACACGTACAGACTAGCCACACATATCTAGATGCAAAGATTTTCTCAGAGGTTGAGGGGAAAACTAGGGGCAGTTATAGGGTACTGAACAAAGGATTTGGGGAGGCTATGATGGTTTGTTTGGGGTACGCAATGAGCTAATGAGGGAAGAAACCAAACTTTTTCTTCCATCACAAAAAGGGCCATGCACAAAATATCTTTGACACAGGGGGAAAGAGTAAACAACTGTGGCTGGAATGTAGTTAAGGATGAGATGAGGGGCCTAATGATTGGCTCCCTGGGACACAAAAGGCGCAAGGGAACACCTGGAATTCTTCATTCCTGAGGGGGGGTTGCTGTTCCAAGTTCCAGTCATCGGTGCTCTACTGAATAGGAAGAATGCCTCTTAATGGCCCCATACTTTACTCTAGGCTTTTTCCTTTTTCTTCTCTTCCCTTATGTTCAGGCTGGTATTTTACATGAGTGACCTACTTTCTGCTGGGTTCCATGGTGGCTGGGCCCGATCCTTTTTTACAAGCTCCTCTTTGCAATGGGGGCTATTTTTTCAAGCTCCCCTTTTCCACGTTTGCTGGCCCTTGGTCACCAGTGAGACTTGTACCTTTAAGCCACCTGGGTCAAGTTTACTGGCCCTTGATTATACAGTGAGGTGGGGGTTGTACCCATTTTAAGGAAGACCGAGGCCATCACCAACAATTCCTCCTGTTGTGGGCATTTTAATCCATTAAAATGGCCCACACATAATTATAGGGAACACTATAGGAGGTGTCACATCCAAACCATGGCTGCCCAGTCCAATACTTTTGTTCGCCACATATCAAACACCAGCCCGCTTCTGGAATAATATGACGAATGTGATCAGGTGGACCCTGCTTTTAAGTTACCGGTAGACTAGAACCTCAATTCAGCAAGAGTTCCCCCATTCTTGTGGGAAGGTATAGGATCCAATGGGAGGTGGGGGTGGAGCATACTGAATACTGCTGGGGAAACCCCTATACAACTAAGGGGACTAAACAAAAAGAGAAAGGAGGAAAAAGAAACTTAAACTTACACAGTTCAGACCGGGGTATATAAACCTATACAATAAAATCATTATCAATGAGATTACACAATAAACTCAATAACCAATCTATATGAGGGACAAATATCTAGGGGAGAAATCAATATGCATTAAAATCATAAACTCAATTATCAATAATACTACACACTACATTCAATAGTTAACACATGAGGGCCCAATATCTATGGGAAAACTTAATATATATATGAGGGGAGGATACTTAGGGGGAGGGGAATCAATAAATCAATACACTTACAAACATTACAATATACACAATTAAAAGGTAAATTCTTCAATAGAATCAATATACATATATAGATATAGGTCCACCTGGGAGCTGCCTGTTACATGTACATTCTGGCTAGATTCACCTGGGCTTCCTTACTGCCACAGGCTGAACTAGTTTTAATTACATTCCTTGAGAGATCCTACAGGGGGATGGATCTCTTCTTTATTTTAGGTCCCTTGTTCCGAATTTTAATTCACCACCCTCCAAAACCCTGTGGCCATAAAAACCGAATTACCAATCTGTACCTGTAACAAGGAGCTCCATTCAATGGAGCAATTCCATTCAGGTGTATCCTATTAGGCATAATAGTCCATAAGCTTCAGCTGCTGGAAGGAGCTGAGGCAACTTAAAGAGAGAAAAGTTTCTTTGGCTGGAAGCTGGAACAGCTGCTGTGGCCGGGAGTGCTGGAGCAAAATTCAAAGTTCTTCTGCTCTTGGGCCAATGTTTATTCCTATGCGAAAAGTTTCAGGTGGCGGGGAGCCTTCAAAAAGGCTCTAGTTCCCAAAATCTGGTGGCCATGCTGGAAGGCTTGCTTCATGTTTTGGGGTGGAAAGTTCATTTGGAGCTGCAAGGGGGCCACTCGTGCTGCGTGCCGCTGACTATCCTGGCTGGGAAGCTGCACGCCAACAGTGGGGGCTCGGGACTGGCTCGGGTAAACTTCCGGGTCCATAGGCTCCATTCCTGGCATAGAATTCTGGATTGGCTCCCTCTCATTTCCTCATGAGGTTTACAGATCTCCCTCCCGGCTTTGCTCCTGGGACAGGTTTTACTCCTCACCACCGCCGCTTGCATCTGGATATGCCCTTGCTGCCATGTGGACCCATGATACCAGTGATTCTCTGATGAGGAGGGACCTTACTGAGCAGGGGTGGAGGAGCCGCCTGGATCGGGGGGCTTCTTATCCAGAAGTTCTATGGGCTTGCCAGCCCACTCCTTGAGCTGGGAGCTATGGAAATACTTTCTCCATGGCTTGCCCCTTTTGTCTTCTGGGATCTCCACCTGGTAAACCGCTGGACTAATTCTGTTCACGATTCTGACTGGACCTTCTCATCTGTGTGTTAAGGAGTGCTTGGAGGCTGAAAACTTTTGATACATTACTGCCTGCCCCACCTCCCAGACAATGGGCCTTCTGATCCATCCCAGCCTCTTATCCATATCTTGTTGGGCTACTCCTAGGCGTATGGCAGTCTGTCTATGGATTTTTGCTAGTTCACCCACCAACATTTGTATCCATTCCACAGAGTCAGTTTTGTTTTCCCAGGTGCTGGGTAGTTCTGTCCCCAGCCACCAGGACTCAGGCATCTGCATATGCCTCCCTGTCATCACCTGGAAGAGGGTGTAGCCATGCACTGCTTTAGAGCCTCTCAAGGCCATCAGGATCAAGGAGAGTCTTTCATCCCAGTTTCTCCCTATCCGTTTAACCTGGTTTTTCAAAGCGTCCTTTAAAGTGTGGTTTGTTCTCTCTACCAACCCAGAGGAAGTAGGATGCCCAGCGATATGGAACCTTTGTTTGACCCTCAGAGATTTTCACAGCTCCTGCATCACCTCCCGAACAAAGTGGGGTCCCATGTCTTTTTTTTTTTTCAAATCAAATCAAACTTTATTTGCCATAACTTAAAAAGTTGTTGGCAATTGTCCACCACAACCTACATAATATATACAAAATACAGTTCACAACTATAACTTTAAGGGGTGTATATCTCTCACGTACAAATGCCTTTTACTCTCGAGCTCCAATTGCAATTATCAGTAGTGCCAATCTGAAGTATTTTTAATACTTCTGTGCCTTAAACAAGATATAAAACAGAGTTCCCCCACTGAAGCTGCCAGCACCAGGAGAGCTACTCACGCTAGTCGCGCTAGTCAAGCTGTCCTTCCATGGCCCTGTCCCCTTATAGCACCTATCTACTTCGATCCTTCATCACTGTAATCCCAAATGCTGCCACTGACCGGTATAAATCAGAATCCCTGCCATTCATACACAGTTCCTGAGATTCAGCCCAGGGATATTTGTCCTGGGAGTGACCAAGTGCCCTAACCACCTTACCCCTTGATTTCTCGTATCTTGGACAAACTAACAGGATATGATATTTATTATTTTATTTTATTTTATATGATGTGTCGTATCAGGTACTTGCATATGGCAAGAAGGGCATCTTCTCCAATGGAATGGAACCCCCATATATCGCCCCTCCAAAACTGCTGAGGGGAATACTCCGCATTGTAACCATGTGAAAGCTTGTCTCAGGGGGAATTTTGCCCCAGCAGTTAAATAATTGGAGTCACAAAGGGAGTCCCATGTCTGAATCAATGCATCGAGGGATACCCCATCTGGACAGGACAATGTTTAAAAGCATCTTGGCTGTGGTGCTAGTTGTATTGGTTTTGTAAGGCAATGCTTCTGGCCATTTACTGAATGCATCTATAATATCAAGACAGTATTTGTTGCCTCTAGCAGTGGTGGGGAGGGGGCCTATCCCTAAAAAGGGAATGATAGAAACAGGCTGATAGCTGGCCAGAGAGACAGGGTTCAAAGATGGTTTCTTGAGGAGGAGTCAGACAACTGCAGTTCTAAAGGCACCTGACACTCTCCCCTCCCGAAGGGAGGAGTTGACAACCCCATCCAGACATGGCCCCAATGTTTCCCGGTAGACTTTCACCAGCCAGCACAGGTAAGGATTCAGTTCACAACTGGTTTTCTGCAATTAGGGATGGGTGAACAGAATGTGGTTCGGATGTTCGGATGTTCGGTCGTTCGGTTAAAAACCCGAATTCGGGTTCGATCGTTCGGTTCAGCCGAATTCAGTTTGGCCAAACTTGGCCGAACAGTCAAAAATAGCGAAATTGCAATCGAAACCGAAATTGAAACTGAAACCTAATTTTTTGGCCCTGGAAAGATGTTTTTCCTGTCTCCGAACTCATCCGAACTCGTCCGAACTGTTCGGTCGTTCGAGAGTTCGGTTTGGACGTTCAGTTCAGATGTGCGAACAGACTAAGTCCAGTCCGAACTCCGAACATCTGAACCGCGTTCGCCCATCCCTATCCGCAATCCCCCAAGAACCTCCTCCACATTGTTGGCTGACACTAATTGAAACCGATCCAAACAACGCAGGACACGTCTGGGCTTCCATCACCACAAACTCTGATTCTGCAGATGAAATGGCAGAACGCATGTCATAGTGAATAAATATGAGCAATTTTGTCTGCAAAGTAATTAATAAAAATGTCACAGCAGGCATCATATGACTCTGGTTCTGGGCAGAGGCAGACTGGATTAACCAGACCCCTCACCACCTGGAACAGCTCTGCCAGATTCAACTTTGCAGATTCAATGATAGTGGAGAAGAAAGCTTTCTTTGCTGCCGTCACAGCCATGGCATTGTCCTTCTAAAACGATCTATGCCACAATCAGTCATCTTCAGTGTGAGTTGAGCACCACCTGCGCCCTGACTGCCTACCCTCCCACTTCAGGTGCCTCAGGTCCTCCTGTGGTGCTGCAGTGGTGTGAGCAGATGCCTGGGTCCAACTGTGTCAATGATGGCCATGGTCAAGATATCATTCCACAAGGCAACCATGTCATCAAGAGAGAGCCACTATAGTCAGTAGGCAACTCCCCCAGAGAATTCTGGAAACCACATGAATGCATTAGCCTCCAGGGATGGACCAACCTAACCAATCCACCATCCTGATGAGGGCATAGGAGGGTTGGGATCTGGGTTTTCAGAAAGTAATGATCTAACCACGACAATGATGTTGTAACAACACCCCTGATAATAAGAACCCCTGTTTCCAAGCTGATGCAAAATGTTAAATCCATTGTGTGTCCTGCCTCCTGCATTGAGCCAGATAATATTTCGGTTAGGATCATGATTGTCATGGTGGCCATAAACTCCTGCTCCATCACAGCAGGCCAACCACAGCATGTATGTTGAAATCACCCAAGACAACAAGTCTGGGTAATTTCAACACCACCTCTGAGATCAGCTTAGCTAGAGCGATAAGAAATGAGCAGTGCAGCGTGGTGGTTAGTTGGAAAACCAAGAGGATCCCCATTTATCCCCAGCCAAATCCAACACAAGATGGACATGTCACACTCTTTGGGTGTTTTTAGATGTGACGGGGCAGCATTCGCCCTGTCATGGAAACAACCCTCAAATTCCCTGCTGGGATGACGGGCCCTTCATCCCCACCGGGAATCTCCTTCACCACGTGATCGGCGCCGGCCCCGCGGATTCAGCCGATCGCGTGGTGCATGTGATTCCCAGCGGCGATTGAGTGTGGTGAACATCTGGGGGGGAACTTCTGGTTCCCCAACAGACGTTATGGGACCATTCCCCACCACAGGGTATTGACTGTGGTTGAGCGTGGTCTCGTAACATCTGAAAATACCCTATATCACATGAGTTAGGTACCTCTGAAAGACCAAGCTGTCTTTACAGATCACAGTCACTTCACCCCACCCCACTAGGGGTGTGCACCAGGCCCCCCATGTCATTTTCATTTTTTGTTATCGTTTTTGTTATTAAAAATTTTCATTTTTGTTATTGTTATTAACGACAATGTTGTTTTCATTATCGTTGTTGTTATTGGCATCGGTATTGTTTCAAACGAAGATTTTATTTTTGGTATTGGTATCATTATTCGTATCGATACCTATAACTATAACTATAAGTATAACTATAAGTATAACTAACTCTAACGCTAACGCTAACGCTAACGCTAACTAACTCTATCTATCTATCTGTCTATCTATTTATCTATCTATCTATCTATCACATAATATATATAATAAAACAGACTAGCCTAAATACTTATATAACATCTAATCTCTCTATATATGTATACAAGTAATATCTATCTAAATCTAAGGGAGACAGGGGAAGGGGAAAGGAAAACTATTTATTATCCAATCAATTATCTATATCACTATTCTAATCTAATCTGTATGTCTATAATATATATAATGTATACTACCTATCTAATAATGTATACTACCTATCTCTATATATTGTACAGGGTGGGAGAGAGAAGAGCAGGGAAAGGGAGATAGTAAAATGTAGAGCATGAGGAAGGAAAGGTATTGGTAATACAATGAGGACTAGGGAGGGGTTTTTGTGTGCAAGCACCACAGTTCTGTAAATACAACCTGACAAGCAGAGCTGTCACAGAACAGAGAGAAAAAGCCTGATCCTCACATTATAAAGGGTTGCAGTGCCCTCCTCCAGAGCCCCCCTGATTGGTTGTGGGAGGCAGCAGGCATAGAGAAATCGCAGAGTGCCATGAGACTACTGGGACCTGCTTGTGCTGCTGAGCTGCTCACCCTTCCCAACACAGGCACAGTTCAAGAGTTTAGCACTGTTTGGGGCTCTGAGATGTCTGCTCCTTCCTTCCCTCTCCACATTTTCCCTTGAAAACCAACTGCCACAGCACTAATAATGACAACAACAATAACAACATTGTCGTTTTTGTTATCATTGTCATTATTCATTGTTGGTTTTGTTATTGCAATAACAATAACGAAAATGGCATTTTTGTTATTGTATAACCGAAAACAACATGCACACCCCTAACCCCCTGACACCCAACCTGAAGCTGCACAGAGTACCCAGATAGCACCATTTGCGACAATACTGGCCCAGATGTTTCATCTAGTCAGGTCTCCATAATGCATATAAGAAAGGGCCAGCTGGATCCCCTGCCAGTCCCAGGAAGGAGACATTGCAGCTGCCTCACTTTGGGCCAGCGGTTAGGGCAGTACAAATAAGCAGCTCCCCCTCCATTGGGAATCCAGGTGTGGGGGTGCAGGAGCTGCCATCACAAATCCCTCCATGTCTCAGGTCTGCCAAGGAGCCGTCCACCTGGACATCTGTTGAACAGCAAAATAAGACCCCTGGAGGAACTGCTGTGAAACAGCTGATCGGGAGAGGGATGAATGATCTCACCCCGGCCATCAAACAGCTGATCAGGGGACCAGAGTAGGGCAGGAACAATAATTCCTTTTTGATCTCATGAGATATCTCGCGAGTATTGTTGCTGTGGACCGAGATCTTGCAGAGATCTCAGTCACAGTATGAATTATCATGAGATATCTCATTTTTTAAAAAAACAAAAACAAACCATGGATACATAATATGGTTACTGGGGACATTCTGCATGTGAACAGCGCTTTTCCAAAATGGCACCGGCATTATCTGCATATGCACAAAATGTCCACCACTCATGCTCAGAATATCTGCCCTTTTCCAAAATGGCGGCAACATTGCTGGCAACATTTTGGAAAAGGGTTGCACATACACAGAATCACCCCAACAGCCATTTTGAACATGTACAGTTCTCCTCCTGCCCCGTCACCCATTTTTCTCGACAAGAATGCAGTTGAGATGCTGATGATTCTTGGCTTTTTCTCATTTGTCAGAATGACCTGAGAACCGTGATTCTCATTGAGAAACATGAGAAACGTGAGAGCTAATTTCAGCCCTAGACCAGAGGAGCGCGCTCAACCCAACCGCCACACAGCTATCAGGAGAGGGGCTGAAGTAGCGTGCTCACCCCGGCCGGTAAACAGCTGCTCAGGGGGGTGGGGGGTGGAGAAGCATGCTCACCCTGGCCATCAAACAGCTGATCAGGTGACAACATCCACTCCTCTGTCCCAATGATCAGCTGTTTGGTGGCTAGAGAGAGTACATTCCTCTGGGCTCCCTGATCAGCTGTTCCATGTCTGTGATGAGCACGCTCATCTAACCTTGCCTCGCAGAAGGGCTGCACAGGTCGATCAGACAGGAGGTGGCCCATGGCTCCACATTAGCCGAGATGTGGCAACACTCCCCCCATGCTACATCAACAAACTTTTCTAGTCAACACTTCATGAAGCAGTCAGGCGCCTGCCCGGAGGTGGAAGTAGGTGAACATCAGGAGGTGGCCAGGTAGGCAGTCAGCTGCATCACCAGCTATTGTTGGATAATGTGGCCTAATGTGGAATAATGTCTTGTGTGACCTTACCCATAAAGGGTTAATCCATAGATTGCAATAGATTTCACCTCAAGTGAAGAGCTATTTTAGCATTTGAACATTTTTTCCCTGGAATGTATTACTTGGAGGAGGATATCTCACTGAGCCCGATCCCAAACGCTGAGGATCACGTGCAAGCCATGTACATTCCTATTGTTGGCAAACGGATCCTGTAGATCCCTCATGTATAGATGTGCATAGGATCTGTGGGGTTTGGGATCTGGCTCACTGTGAAGGATATATCTTGTCACAGACCTGTATCCTGTTATAGGATACTGAGCTTGTTTCTGCAAACTAAGACAGCTTCTTATTTAAACAAAAAATCTCAACAATTTAGTCTTGAGTAGATATTTATTTGTACAAGAAGGGACCCTCTTGTATTACTATAATTTGCATGTTTTGGTTTCATGTACGGAAAATTTATTATTTTGACAGTTCCATTATTTTAACAGGTTTGCTTGCTGCAATTTACCTTTTGCTGCAGATACAGTTTTATTCTCCATATTGGCTTATTCTTTCCTTATATATTTGCTTACGTTAGCTCTCTAGTAGTATCAAAGTATAATATAATTTATGTATAGGTTCTGTATTCTTTGTTTGTTTTTGTTTTTTTAAAGAAAAGAAAAAAGAAAAAGAAGCATCACTAGTCCTTTGGAAGGTCTTTCAAGCAGTTCCCTATTTACTATTTTATAAAATTGTGTAGAGTTGAAATGGGGCTATATGATTTAATGTCAATATATCAGACAGTGTTAAATACAAAGTAACACATTAAGATGTGATGTTCGGGTTAGAAATGCAAAAGAGAAAGTACGTAAATGAAAATATTATGTTTCTCATAGAAAGATTAACTCTCCTGCAGAGCACATGATGAACTACAGCCGGCACAGAAATATGCATTTAAAAATTTAACTAGCAATCCCACTTGTATACATCTGTATTATACAGTAGTCACCATTAAGTCAATATTTGTCAAGAGTTCGTACACAATACATAGATATAATGTATCTTGATATACACATGCATGGAACATGTCGAATGCTCTTTTCACCTTTGAAATCTGATTTACTCACTAGGATTTCAACCACATTCTTTGTGAGCCAATTGTCTATGAACCTTGTTTTTGATATCTTTAGCACCTATGTGGATTCAGATATCACAATTACCACTTATTGGGTATTTTCAAGTGTGGTGTCACATGGCGCCATCACACTTTGATCCTGGCTGGGATGAGGGCTCTAATCCCAGTCAGGATCTGGCCCAGCTGCCAAACAGATGTGTTGGTGGCCTGAGTCTGGGAGCGGGCAGGTAGAGGGTGGTGTGGTGTGCAGACATGGGTCCGCAGGCCCTACCCCCTGTGCTCCTGAAACCAGTCCGCCCACCAACCTGACAGACAGCTATGGAGACCTATGAGGTCACTACACACACCTGAAACAGCCCCGGCCATGGACCAAGGTCACGTAGAGAGGACCATCAAATGTGATGGCCTGCTTTATCCTTTCCGGAGATGGATTCCCAGGGCCGCAGTAGCAGTTAGCCTGGGCTGTGACTTGGCGATGGGCCAGAGTAACAGCCCAGACTAAAAATTGCCACGGCCTGGGGACAGCACTAATCCTGCCCAGGGTAACATCTGGCAGACAAGATCAGATGTTTCCACACTGTGGGTGGCCGCATGGGTTAAAGTGTGGCCATGTGTGGTACCGTCACATTTGAAAATACACATTGACCACAGAAGCAGTACCATGGCATCTGAATCTTGACATCTGAATCTACCATGTGGACACCAAGATGAACAATGGTAGTGGCATCATGGAAAAAACATGGGGTACCTTTTTATGGATCATCTCTCTTTTGCTTCATAATAGATCATCTTCATGTTTATGTGGTTCAGAAATGCTTTTTTCAGCTATGCAATATGTGTAAGTTATGCCTTTATTTATCCCTGACTGACCTTGCCACAGTAGCCCATGCGCTGGTGACTACAAGGCTTGACTTCCATAACTCCCTCTTCTACAGGCTGCTGGCAATGCTTTTCCATTGCTTTCAGTTTGTTCAGAATGTGGCAGCGCGACTACTTACCGGTCTGGGAAGCCGTAGGACCCGAACAGTTTAGGCCCCAGCTATATTCGAGACTTACTTCTGTAGTCTCACATCGATGGGTATCTGCGCTCAGGAACTACCTGCTGTTTGGGGGTTCCACTATTGCATCTGAAGTTGACAGGCAATCGGACTTTTCCTGTGGTGGGCCCCTCGGTGTGGAATTCACTCCCTCTGGATGTTCATCTCAGTTCCTCCCTCCTTACCGCTAAAAAGCACTTGAAAATGTATTTATTCTTGAGGTTCTTTTAGGATCCACTGATAGTTCCTTTAATGTACTTTGTACTCCCTTTCCCCCCCCGCCCCATGTTTAAAATTTTAATACCTGTTTTAAACTGTTTTAAATTGCTTTGCAGTATTTATATTAATCTTAACTTTTAATGTACTTTTGTAAAGTGCTCCAAGTGTCATGTAAGGCAGACGGGTACTATATTAATACTAATAAATACTAATAGTAATACTGATATAATTTGTTAATAATTTGCTCACAGCTTACCTTTATAAACTTTATTAATTATTATTATTATTATTATAAAGACCACTATCCTGGAAACTAGGATGTCATATTATTACAAAAACATGCAGGAATCACTGAAGCCATAGTCATAAGTAATGAATCCATTGGATGGACTGATCAAATCTCTTTCTAAGAATACTTTCACTGCATCATTATCCATGTCAGTCATGCCTTCAAATAAATCACTGTTGGAAAGTAATAAGAAGAAAGGAAATGTGCAAGCATGTCCTCCTTCAGTGTCTTCATAAGTTGATTTATTTTGGAGCATTTGATGCTGATTAATGAGAGGGAGAGCTAAAGTATGAGAATTGAAGATATAAATACATTACACCTTTTGACTCTGCCATTTTTCCAACTCATCATTTAAATAAGATTGTTTAAAATTAAATACTCTACAACAGAGATGGGTAACCCCAGGCTCAGGACCAAATGCAAACCACAGCTACATTTTAGATTGCCTTTTTCCAGTTCCTGGATCTGGCTCCTGAATCTATTTCCTACCCTGAAACACTGAAAGAATGAGCTCAGGGTAAGTGAGCAGAGATGACGACATTCACACAAGGATACAGGGCATATATCCATACTTTTGACCCTCCTTTTCCGGAGCATATTCTTTAGGCATCCTCACCCACAAGTGATAATAATAGTAGTATTAATAATAGTAATATTCCCTATGTCGAATGTCAGTGGTTCCCAAATGTTTTGCCTACATGATCCCATTCTGAGACTTGAAAATAATCCCAGACAATAACAAAAACATGCAAAATCTATAATATAAAAAAGAGTTGAAATGAACAGTAGATTTTTTTCCCCATTGTGTTCATAGTTATTACTTGCATTTTCAAATAGCCCTCCAAATATCTGAGTGATTCCTGCAAATGAAATGGATATTTGTATATCCACTAAATAGGTTATTTTATATCATGCAATTCCTTTATTTCAGTATTTTGGTTATTTTGGTTCTGTCATTTTGGCATTTCAGTTACTTCATTGCAGCTGTTGTGCACGCTCAGTAGCCACTATGAAGTAACTGAAATACTGAAATATTGACATTCTGAAGTGATCAAAATGAAATAACCAAAGCAGATATCTGGTAAAGCAGGACTGCATATCTGCTTTGACAGATCTGAATCAAAGTGATTAAATTCATCAAATACTTTAAAGAATGTGTGTTTTGGCTCTAAAATAGCCATTTGGATCACAACTCCAAATGCAGAGGGTGAACTTGGAGTCCAGTCCTAAACCACGCATTTTGGGAACGGCTGCCATGAATGAGAAGATACCAAAATGGGTACCCACAAGTAATACTCACAATTTTGGATACATGAAAAGCATCAGCAAACTGGGACAAGTAACTTACTACCAGAAATACTGTTGTCAAGTAACCACCGTTCCATTTTACCAACCAATTCCAACTTACCATGTTACCATTTTAATGTCTTTCTGGATTTCAACGTTTCATTATTTTCATAATAAGGAGCCATGGAACAACCAATGGATGAATGGAAACAGATTGGAATTGATAATTTGGTAAAAGGCACAATACAGAAAACCCGTAACCCGGTAATAGAAAATGATAGCTTGGTATAAGAAAACAGTAACTTGATCATCTGAGCACTAATTGGGCACTAATTTGTTGGTGAGAGCCTGAGATTTCCTGGAGGCAATGTAAAACTTTTCTTTTTGGCCAAGCATTTGGCAAGCAGAGATACAGGTTGGATGATAGGTTTCTAGGGGACTGGACTAGGTCCTTTAGGAGAATGTTTACATATTTTAGTGTGTTTTTATGTGCTGTAAGCTGCCTTTGGGGCCTAGGGGAAGGGCGGAGCATAAATTTGAATAAATAAGTATCATTTAGTGCCTGATCCATCTGAGATTGTTGTGGGTACCTGTTTGAGCTCTAGAGTCTAAATGTCTTGATACTAATTTTCATTAAGGAATTCCACTACCATGACTTTTGCTATCACAAAGTCACTAGCCAATGCCATTTATGGAAAATTTACATTTCTGGAGTCTCTCTGGGCATTTTCAGATGAGACACTCCCCACCCACCTCCCACCTAATATACATGGTACAGGGAACCCATAGGGCAATACTGCAGCCCTGCAACATGTATAGCAGGTGGGTGGTGGGTGGTGAGTGGGTGGAGAGTGTATTGTCTAAAAATGCCCTGTGTTTTTCTGCTCTTCACTGAGGAATTATGATGAATTTTCCTCATTGGTTAGTCTTGGTCACAGCCTTCTTTCTGTGACATAGGTGCTAGGAGAGATGTGTTTTCCCTGTAGTCAGTAGTAACCTATACTAAGGCCACTTTTACACAGATGCCACCGACTCACAAACACCCGGAAACACCCATTGGATGGGTGGGAGAGTGTCCGTGTAAATGTCCACGGGTGGGTGGGAGCGCATGCACGACCCACTCGCCAACACATACCAACACCCATGGAGCAGCCGCGAGGGAGCCAGAACCCTCCATGGGTGGAGATGGGTGGAGATGGGTGTTCAACAACCAGGCGTCCATGTAAAAACCAAAACACCCACTCCCACAGTGCACTCCCACGAGCTTGCACTCACCAGGGAGCTCGTCAGAGGGGAGGGGAACAGCCCCATCCCACAGGGGGAAGAGGTGCCCCGGGGATCCGAGCGCCGGACCACCACACTCTGCATATGCCCACAAGACCCACAGGCCAGCCACAGGGCGGGGTGGAAATGGGCTGGACAGACCCGCTGGGGCCAGGGCTGGGGGAGGCAAAACAGTGATGATACCCCCTACCATTGCAGCTCAAGCAAGCCTGGAGGTGCATGAAGAGCGCACGAGGAGGAGGAGGGAGGGGAGGCAACATCCCCCGCCACCAGGTGGGCAACCCTCCATGGGGGCGATACCACAGGAGGGGAGGGAAGGGAAGGGGGGGCCCAAATGGGAGGGCAGGGGGAACTTTCCACAATGTGGCGGCCACCCCACCAGACACCCCAGGACTATGGCAGCGGGCAGAGGTTCACACCGGGCAGAGGCACTAACATTCTGTTCACCCTCCCATTCACAGATCAGGCACCCGCGCACACGAGGGGAGCTGCTGCCAGAAGCATGGAGCGGAACCAGGAGATATGGGCCAGGAACCGGTGCCGGAGGGAGGAGCTTGGCCGGAGCTGTTGGCGGAAACTCAATGGTTAGGCAAGGTGCACTCCGGTGAGCTCACGCTCACCACTGAGCTCATCAGAGGGGAGGGGGACAGGGACCGGGGATCCTGGATGCCATGATGGTCCGTTCCCACACCAAGCACCTCTGGAGCAGGCTCCAGGCTACCGCCTTCCAAGGCGAGCAGCGGAGCATCTGTGAAAGGCTGGAGGGTCAGGCCGCATGGCTCATGGACCTCATGGGGGAGGCCATGGAGGCCCTGCGGCATGACCCCCAGCGTGACAGGCCATGCCATGCCACGGAAGGAGGGCTAGCAGTTGACCAACACCATGGCGGCTTCCCACTGGTACCGGTGCCTCCCCTGCACATCGGCCACCCGTGGTTCCCCCAGAAGCAACCCTATCCGGGCCTGGTCCACAGGCTCCCCCTCTCCCACATAGGGCAACAGAACCTGCTTTCGGGGCCGCCCGTCCAGCCCAGACCCCACATGGATCCACCTGCACTGCCACCACGGCCCCTCCCCCAGGTGCCCACATCCCCACCCCAAGACTGTGCACCCCAGGTCAAGCAACCACCCATATTGCCCACTCCACCCCCACAGGTAAGGCTGCAGCACCCCGGGTCCCCAGAGGTTTGGGGGTGCTACACCGGGGGGGGCATGGGGCATGAGGGGATCCACGCAAGGCAGGCCCCCTGGAGGGAACACATTGTGGAACCCATGCTGAGCGCAGGCGGGACATGGTCTGGGGAGCGGCAGCCATTGACGGGGCAGGTGTGCCTGCACGGTGCCGCAGTACTTGACTGGGCTGGTGCCGCGATACCATGAGCGGCCTGTCCTGGGGGAGGCCTTCAGGGAGCACCCCACAGCACATGCCATGCGTGTGTTGGGAGTAGGGGGCTCCGCAGGCCCCTCTGTGGCACCTGAGTGCCTGTGCTCCAACAAGGGTTATGGAGGTGAGTGCACATGGTGATCCCTTAACCCATGCTTTTGCCTCCAAGCAGGGAACAACAGGGGTGGCTGGTGTGGAGCGGCCATTGGATGACACGGAGGCTGGACCATCATCCTGGAGAGCCCTGCGGTTTTCTGTGGCCAGGGCATGCCACCCAGCGAGCCCCGGGGGTGTGGCCAAGACGGGCAGAGGCCGCCCACGGCGTTAACCCCGAGCCCCCATCTACTGTAAGTTTCCCCCCAATAAAAGTGTTGTTCCTAGATGTAGCTGTCACTTCCTCTGTCAGGGGACATGGGGTGTGAGGTGTGGGGGGGTTTTGCTGCGTGAAGGGGACCACCAGCAGTTTGGGGGCCTGTGCACTCCCTGGGCATCTGGGAGTGCTGTCATTTTGTTTTTGAAATAAAGGGAAAATACTGAAAAATGTATTTCTGGCTATAATGTTTTTGTTTCTTATTCAATTGTGATGACATTTGGGGTGCTTGTACCCACAATGGAGGGTGTTATATGTACCTGGTTTTGAAATGATTTGATAAATGCAGCAGATTTTAGAAGCAGTTGAATGTTGTGATTTTAAGTAAAGCTCCATACACATTCATGGCTTCACATTTTTTATCTTCCATCCAATTTGCATGAAACATGTGTGTATCATGTCCCGCCACAATTTTAACGCACATGCAATTTCTCAGAAAGATTGGATGAAGGGTCCTGATGAAGGGCAGAGTATTATTATTATTATTATTATTATTATTATTATTATTATCATAATTATTATTATAACAATAATAACAATAATAAACAGATGCTTCTAACTATAACAAGTGGGGAAGAGATGTTGGGATGGGCACAGTATAGAATGAGAATATTTGGTTGACATTTCTGCTGGCCATTTGGCATCACAAATCGATCTTATACCACAGTGACATGTACGAGAATCTCTGGCATAGGTTCCTTCTCTGCATATGCTGTGTGGACATATAAAATTGGAACCCTTCAGCACATATTTCTGATATTTGGCAGAGATGATGTTTAAAGTGTGATACAGATCCCTGCCAAATTTCATGTACCTTGGTTGGACTACAAAGATGTTACAGTCAGACATACATTTATAAGTTAATTGCTTATATCATCAGGACCCGTTATCAAATCCCTCTGAATGTTGGCAGAGATAGTGACTATGGGAAGGGGATGTAAACGTGCCATGTTTTGTCTACATAAATGTGAGGCAAAGAAGTTACACCTAAGAATGTATATGAAGATATTTGCAAACTAAATTAATCCAACTGTTTCTAAAATTGGATTTCTTTATCCAATCTTTTTGGAATTTAGTGCACATAATGCCTTCTATTGGGGGTATAATCACTCCATGTTTCAGCCAAATATAATGAAAAGCAAAAACGTTACAGCCGAAAATGTGTAATTTTAAATAACAAAAACAAAAAAATGAAAACAAAAACAACATGGGCCTCTGGTGCGCACCTCTACTTTTTGGCCTTAGGCCTTAAGTCATGTATCTGAGTCTTCAGACATCTTAGGGTGAAAACAGACATGATGCTAACCACCCTTAACCACCCTTGGTGGTTATTTAAGAATGTTGTAGGGCTGTATTGGTGCCCTATGCAGCCCTGAAACATGCATAAATGACCACCAAGGGTGGTTAAAGGGTGGTTAGCGTCATGTCTGTTTTCACCCTTAGTCTTCAGACTAAAAATCTTAGGAAAAAACCTGGAACACATCTTCTACAGGGGGATAACACGTTTTACATGACTGATCCCTCATTAGTTATGGGTCTGTGTCTAGGAGAAATTCATATTATTTGTACTGTTTTTATATGCTATTAGGTGCAAACAGAACTAATGAGCCCCAGTTTGGGACTTGAAATTCAGGCAGAGAGGAATGCTCCTGCTCTCCCACCCAGGAACCCAGCCTATCCTTCTAGGACAACACCAAGAATCCTGTAGGACCCCTTTTTGCCATCCTAGAAGGCCACCACCTTGGACAGGGCTTCAAAAGTCATTGCCATCTTGCATGAGAGCCAACTGACCATCTGCAAGTGAACACAATCACTAGTAACCACTGTGTTAGAATCATGCTGTGTTTAAATAAAACCAATTTAATTTTAAAGCTTCTCTGACTTAATAAGCAGAGCAGCATTGCTGTACATTGAAGAATGAGACTGGCCTGTATAACTGAGAAATTACCTTATGATATGGTTCCTTAAAATTACCATCTTTAAACCTAATTTCAATTTCTGCTGCTTCTTTGTAAGGAAATCAAATGAAGTATTTAAATTCTGAAGGTTTCCTAAATCCAACAGCAGAAGCTGAGTCTCTAAGATAAAAATAAAATAAAATGAAACCTCTATAAGACTTTTTGATGGAGAAAAGTATTTGAGACAAAAAATATTCAGCCTTAAATGATTCTGAGATCTGATACAACGGAAAAGTCAAAGAAGAGATTAGCAATTTTTAAAATGACCATTTTAAAGCATTTCACTGATTTCTAAAGAAGCTAGTCACTGAAAAAGAATTTTAAATACACATAGTAAGGTTCCTACCTGTAAGACATTGGCCAAGCCAGAACCACTTAAAGGCATAGGGTGATTTCAGATGTTACACGGTCCTGAGTCACCACAGTGGATTCCCAGCAGTGGTGAACTGATCAACCACCCCCCGTGGTCCAGGAAGTCCCTGAACAGACGCGACAGGCCCGGGACCATGGCAGGGAATCGGGCTGTCAGACCACAGGCTGGGGCAGAGCAACAGATGTGAAGCCGATTCCCGTCCATGGTCAAAACACCCAGAAGGCACCAGGGAGGGGTGGGAGGCAGACCTGACTGACTGATGGCATAGGAAGCCAAAAGCACCTACAGGGAACGCCCACACAAGGCAAACGGGAAGGGAGGGGAAAGAGGGAGGAGAGCCACCGCAGCAACACACACAGCAGGCACAGAGACAATGGGTATTTTCAGATGTTACGAGATCACAGTGAACCACGGTGAATACCCACCTGTGGTCACTGTGGCTCGAACGTCTGTTTGGCGGCCGCCAGATGTTCGCCACGCTCAATACCCGCATGGGGTCAATTTGAACCACGCTTCCCGGGCTAGCCGGGGGAATGTCCCGGGAAGCGTGGTCAAAAAGATCCCCAGCGGGGACCAAAAAAAAGTAACGTCTGGCCGGTTGCCATGGCCCGGGATCCACGGTGGGATCCCGGGCCACGGCACATCCGGCCCAACGCTGTGGCCGCAGTGACCCCGCCACCCGCCCGTCTCCCTGGAGGGCAGGCGGCGGGGTGCGTGGAGGGGGCAGGGCCGTGTGGCCGCACATTGCGCCACGCGGCCCCACCCCCTCCCAGATTCCCTGCCGGGATCCCCCCGGCACGTCTGATATGGCGTGACGGGGTGACCCTGGCGGGGAATGAAAGGGTTGTTTTCGGTACGGGGCCAAGCGGCCCCATAACGTCTGAAAACACCCAATGAGAGCACAGTGGACCACACAGCACACACACAAGCCGTGATGAACTCACACCCGCATGGGAAAGGAAGGGAAGAGGGGACACAGGGGAACAGAAAACACACACGGTACAATGGGCACAGGGGGGAGGGGGGGCCGGTAACAGGGAAGAAGGGGGGACTGGCCCAGGAGAAGGGCAGGACACGGGAAACAGCACCCAGAACCCCACAACAGCACAGTCTGCACGTGCACCCCTACAGCGACACAGGCAGTCCCAGAATGGGGGCCCCCGAAAAGGCTGGGCCACAGGCACGGGGGGAGACCACACGGAACAGGAAGCAGCCCGGGAATGGCCCAGGAGGCAGACAGGCACTCCAAACGCCGGCGAGGGTACCATGGAGGAGATGCAGGAGACCCAGAGCACTGCAGGCGGTCCACAGAGTCATACACACACCCGAGCGGATGCTGGGAGGTGGAGACCAGGGGCCCCAGAACCCCATGGTCACATAGGCACCTAAGGGGGGGTCACGGTCACAGGAGGGAGCAACGGCGGATGAGGAAGGTCAGCAGCAACCTGGGCAGCTGGGTGGAGGCACGGAGACCAGGATTTGGCCACAGGAGAAGGCAGCCATGGAGGGGAGCATCAGTTGCAGAGGTGAATGGGGGGGGGAATGGAGGGGACCCGGAGCCACAGGCAGGGGCAGTGGAACCCCAGGAAACAGGCAGCACAATTGCAAGGCCGGGACATCATGGATAAGCAGGCAGCTGCCCGCGGCAGCAGGGAGGAGGTGGTAGCTCTCCGTGGGGCCACCAACCAGGGCATGGTAGGCACAGGGGGCCTCACAGCCAGCTGCAGGGGGCAATGAAGGGGCCCGAGGCTGGGTGGCCTGCCAGGTGAATGAAATCGGTCCACTGCAGCATGCTCCAATGGTAGCCCAGCACAGACATGTGGTGGGCAACCAGGGAGTATGTCTCAAAGGGATCCTGCATGGCAAGCCCAAACTGCACATCAGAACAGGACCGCACACTGGACAGCGCCACCAGCTCCGCCTCAGTGGGCTCAGACAAGCCATAGTCAGCAGCAGGGGGCCACGGAAGGTAACTGATCTCCAACAGCCAGTGATACACCACCCCATGTGATCTCTGGTACCCACGGGCCCCGTGAACACAGCCAAAGCAGGACACGGCCAGGGCAGGGCCCCCCTCATTCAGACAGGCCATGTAGGTGGCCAGGCTGCACACAGACAGAGCATACACGGTCTCCGCTGCCAACCACCCCACATGCGAACACCTCATCTCTGGGATGCGCCCATCGGGAAAAGGAATCAAGCCCAGGGTCTCCGCCTGCAGCCGGCAATTGCGGGCACTCACCTCATATCCAAAGTAGCGCAGCCCCAAGCTCAGACTAGCATAGGCACCGAACAGGCTGTCCGGGCAGCTCATGAGCAATTGCACGGCCGGGGAATGCCACAGGTCACACAGGGCCATGGTCTCGCAGAAGGTCCAGTGATGGGGAGGCCCATGGGTACTGGGGGCCAGGAGCCTGGTGGAAGTGCAGCCAGCCATGGTCCAGGAAGCAAAGGAGACTAATTGCGAAGACAGAGGGGCCCCACAATCCCTGGAGGGATGGGAGGGGATGCAGGGGTGCCTCAAGGCCAGCCGATAAGGCCACCAGCTGCAACATGGCATGGCAAGCGACCGAGGTGTGGGGTACGGATGGACGCAGCACAGCTGCTGGAACAGAGCTCACAGATAGGACAGCCTACACACTAATCAGGGTGGCGAGGACAACAGACTGGCTACACTGAGAGGTGGGAGGTTGATGACAGCAGGAATGCAGCTGCAGCCCACACGCGCCTGGGCGCAGGCTGGATCATGTGCCAGGCCCCTTGCAGGGACAGCAGGTGTGCTCAATGGAATGCCCCCAGCTCCCTGGCACAGCCTCCCACAGGAACCTGCCTGGGCAGCCAGGAGGGGGACCACACATAACTGACCTCAGGGGCCCCCCGCAGGGCCCCGGGTCATGACCTGGGAGTTGGGCTACACATGCTCTGGCCTATACCTGGGCCAGCTGCCCCCTACCCAGGGCAATGTGCACCATGGAGCTAGGCTGGTTGGGTGCCTGCGGGATGCACCTAGCCCTCTGGGCAGAGTGGTACCACTCGCACACTGATCTCTTGCACATCCAGACAGCTGAGGTGCACCTGGGCGACCACCTGTGGATTACCATTGCCCGGAGTGCTGCTAGAGCCCTCCATGCCCACAGGCACTTCCTGGGCCGGCTCAGGTCCCTGCGGGTGTCTGGGGCGGCCCGGAAGGCCCTCCTCCACAGCCGGGAGAGGGGCTCATTGCTCTGCGAGGTGGCCAGGTGCCTCCAATGGTGGAGGGAGACCATGGGGCGTGCAGCCCTGCTTGCTATGCCCATTGACTGGCAAGTATGGGTCACAGAGTGGGCACAGGGGTGGTGGTCCTGGGCGCTGACTCAGTGGGATGAGGCCACCTGGAGGGCACACTTTCAGATGGACAGGCACACCCTACTGTGACTTGCGGAGCTGTTAACACTCTGGCTGTAGTGGCAGTACACCCCCATGAGGACCCCCATCCCCATGGTCCAGCGGGTGGCCATCAGGGTCTGGGCACTAGCAACTCCCAACTCCTGCCGGTCTGTCTCGCAGCACTTTGGTGTCAGGGTAAGCACTGTCACCGGGATCCTGCAGCATGTTTGTGAGGCTATGGAGGGAGTGCTCCTGGACCGAATGATCCAGCTGGTGGACCAGGCGGCCATGATGGCCGGCTTCGCAGCTGAATGGGTGCTGTGGATGGCACCCACATAGAGATCCTCCAACCCTCTGCTGGGGAGGCCGAGGAATATGTTAACAGACACGGATACCACTCCCTGCAGCTGCAGGCTGTGGTGGACTACCGAGGGTGGTTCATAGACATCTTCACGGGCAACTCTGGGTGCAGCCCCAATGCCCGGATCATGACCATCTCCCCTTTCTATGTCCAGAGGTACCATGGGGACTTCGCGGACATGGCAATGACCCAGATCGAGGGGGTGCTGCTGTCCCCCTGCATCCTGGGGGACCTGGTCTATCCCCTCACCCGTTGGCTGATGAAGGCATACCCGGTTGCCCGGAACCCTGTGGAGGCTCTCTAGAATACCCGCCTGTGTGCAAGCAGGACAGTGGTTGAGAGGGCCTTCAGGACCCTCAAGCAGCGCTGCCTGGGCTACACGGTGGAGACCTTGGCCCTGGTAATTGGGGCCTGCTGTGTGCTGCACAATATGTGTGAGATCGATGGGGCTGCCCTCAACTACCCCGTGCCCCAACACCTTCCCGCCCCTGTGCCCCTGTATGTGAACGCAAAGAACCCGTGGAAGTACCAATACGCCAAGTGCATCTGTGCTGCCCTGGCCATGTGGATCAGCCAGGAGGCCAAGGCGTGAGGCGCACACACACCCCCGTCTCCACCACCATAGGGCCCCCACCAGCACCCTGGGCATGCCCCTGTACAGCCACCTGCCCACCCACAGCCCCGGGCCCATGAACTGACCCAAGGAAGCAATAGTGGTGCCCCAAACTTTATTTCCACACACAGTTACATATGCCACCACCACTACCACCATCACCCACCTCCTTGTGTCATGCTCCCCCCCTCAGACCACTCTCCCCCTTCCCCCCTTTTATTGTTTCCCGGTGGGAATTGCATTGACCATGCTTTTGGAGATAGTCTGGGCCAGAGCTCCGGAAGCGTGGTTGATTTTGACTCCTGCTGGGGATTGACTGTGGTGAACTTCTGGCACCCGCGAAAGAAATGTTCAGGGTGCTTTGGCCCTGCTGAGGGATTGAGTGTGGTTCACTGTGGTTGACTGTGATCTTGTAAAGTCTGAAAATACCCATAGTCAGGTGCTTTACAAAGAGGGGTGGAAAATGGTTATTCCACTAGTGAGATGACTAGTGATTGCAGTAAGGGCTTTTTCAGTCATGATGCTTGACTACGTAATAGCAGTGGAATGTTTGGATATGACATAAGGGCAGTGTAGCATTTTCTCACTACCCTATGGCAGAGTAAGGGGTAGCTGCTATTTAGAAGAAGTATATTATGAGGTAACTGTCAAGTCTGAATATATGGAATAAATTCTTCCCATCCACATTCATCAAGACATCTCATCCTTTGCTGAGGGTCTCCTCCTGCTTTCATTCTCCAAAAGGATGTCTAATGGGATGCTCTGAGGAGCTCTTATGAGTGGTAATGAGTGGTTGTGCATTTCACCTGCCTCTGCACCTGGTCTGAACACAGCATATTTCAGGTAGTGAGTGGTAAGCTACAGACTAATGTCTAGCTTTACCCTCCCAGGAAATGTCACATTGGAACATAGCAAATGTGTCAAAATGTAAGATAATAAGGGGGTACTAAAATCTTCAATCATTTCTCCAAATTGCCCTGAAATTAATCTTGGGATTCTTTTCCGAAACCCCTTTTCTGCACCTGAGGGGTGAATGCCTGGGGCCCCTGCATGTATACAGAATGCATATACACATTGCCCCATTAAGGGACCCATTTTATCTTTTGCAGCAGGTCCTATCCCCCCCCTACCCTTGACAAATGTCGCATTTATTTATATTTATTTATAAAAATATTTAATACCCCGCCCTTCTTGTGTATGGTGTCCCAGGGCGGCTTACAAATTGAATAAATACAAAAAAATTATAAAATACATAAACAATACACAAACAATAGTTCAATAATTCAATAAACAATATTAAAACAATAGTCCCAAGGGTATTTCTCCCAGCCCCCTCCTACTCCTTACCCTCAACCTGCTCCCTCACCAAATGCCTCCAAAACAGTCTTACAATGTTTTCAGAAGGAGAGGAGATCCAGGAACAAGCAGACATCGACCAGAAGGGAGTTCCAGAGCCGTGGGGCGGCCACCGAGAACACCCTCCCCATCATTGCCACCAGGTGCATTCAGGGGACTCTGAGAAGGGCGCATTATGCCCATAATTATATGGTGAGTGTATTTTGTGTTGTATGGACGCATGCATGGTGGTAACCTGGGTGAGACCAACTTACTTCAAGCAGTGCATCATCAGAGAATGCCTTGTCGTTAGCCACTGTCAAGCTGGGCTGGATTTGGTGCAGTGATTTTCAAGCACAATGCTCCTTACACTATTGGCACATTTCTGGTGATCCCTCCTCCACTCAGCAGGGTTGCTTGTCCTATAACGACACCTAGTGAAACTGTGTTCTAGGGCCCTGTTGCCTATTCTTACTGGTACAACAATGGTACAATGCCACTCCTTTCACACACAGCAACTACACTACGTATTAAAATGCAACACATATGGGAGAGGATGAGCTACTACTGATCACACTCCCTAAGGCTGTTTGGTCTCATGGAATTGAACTAATGATTTTTTTGCCAGTGCCAGGTTGATTCAAGTACTCAGCCCTCCATTTGCAAGCCAACACAGAAGACTTAGGCCATTTTCACATTGGCGCCTCCCTGCCCCCCAACCGCAAATGTGTCAGCTTGCAACATAATAACACATAACATCAATAAATACATAATATAAAAAAATATAATTTAAAACCATACAAGAACATATGCAGAGCCACAACACCCCCTCCCACCCCACCTTCCACCCCTTACCCATATCTCTCACCAAATGCCTAGTAGAACAGTCAGGTCAGATGGGAGGGATTTCCACAGCCACGGTGCATCCACCAAGAATGCCCCCCCTCCTCATTGTCACCACCCTGGGTACCCAGGGAACTCTGAAGGAGGTATCCCCGGTCGGCCGCAGGTGCTGGTCCTGGACCTGGGGGTGAGACAATATCACAGGTATGTGGGGCCCAGACCGTTTAGGGCTTTATAGGTCAGAACCAAGACTTTGAATCGAGCCCGGTACACTATAGGTAATCAGTGCAGAGAATGAAGCACTAGTGTAACGTGCTCTCAGTGACCCATCCCTGTCAGAAGATGGGCCGCCACATTCTGTACCAGCTGCACCATTGGACTGTCACCAAAGGTAGCCCCATGTAGAGTGCATTGCAATAGTCCAGTTTTGAGGTAATGAAAGCATGAATGATGGTGGCCTGGTCTGTGTCCAAGACATACGGCTGAAGACATCACACCAGATGTAACTGGCAAAATGTTCCCCTTGCCACCGCCTCCACCTGGACATCCAGGCAGAGTCATGAGTCAAGGAGCACCCCCAGACTGCGGACCATCACCTGAGGAGTCAATGGAGGGCAGAACCTGTGGAGAAACCCTCCTGGATAGATTGCCCCTTAGGTTCCTTCCTGTCCCAAGGCAAGGGACTCTGCCAGACCATATAAGGATAGGTGCTCACCTTAGCCCATCGGACTGACCACACCTTACATACCTTACCAAAGAAAGAACTCTAGGTCAGATAACCTAACTGATTGGCCACCTTGAGCAGGGTCACCTGGGGCTGTGAGCCAATAGCTGAGACACTAGTGTTGCCCTTTAAAAAGAAGGCTAGTAAATTTCCACAGATAGATACCTCATGGCCAGCACCCAGTAGCTGTGCTGGACTAACTTGCAATACCCAGCTTTTCTCCATCCAGCTGGGAAAGAACCGAACCCTGCATAGCTAAGACATCTGTGAGTACTATGCAGAGAAGATACTGTGAGTAATTCCTTCTATACAGAGAAGCAGGGTTAGGGACCATTTAGGCTTAGACGCGCTGTAAACAAGTTACCATACCTGCTTGTAGTTGACTGTGTTTGCTCATGAGTTCAATGCCTTTTCCCTACCTTTTCGTATCCTTGTAATTCAGTTAACTTGGCTAGTAAAAACTATAAATCTTGTTTTCTCTAATAAAGAGTGCCTGGTGTGTGTGCTGCAACCCAAAACACTTACCAAGTTCAGCTTATGCTGGGAAAGCAATCTCTAATAAGGATCAGGGTTTGGGCTTCCAGAACAGCCCTTAACCCGGGAGGTCGTGGCTCTGGTGGTGGCAGCAAAACCCGAGTGTTATGGTGATGGGCACACAGTGAGGGAGAGGGCTAGGAGTAGAGCACCCCCCTTACTGGACCCATTATGCCACAGACCCCATCAATGACAGGTGCTACTCCTCCTTCCCTCATCGAGCAACCCTGGTCCAACTCATGGCGAAGGTCATCGACCAAGGCCACAAGCACCGTCTCAGTGCCAAAACCCAGATGAAATCCAGACTGTGAGGGATCCAGAAAACTGGCACAGTCCAGATGCCCCTGAAGCTGCCGAGCTACCATCCATTCAATAACCTTCCCTAGAAAGGGAAGTTTAGAGACAGGCTGGCAGCTGGCTAGGGAGTCAATGTCCAATTATGGTTTTTTAAGCAGAGGCCACACCACCGCCTCCTGGAGGTGGTTTGGTACCTTGCCCTCCCAAAGGGAGGGTTGACCACCCCAGACAGCAATGGCCCCAACATCTCCTGACTTTCCTTTACCAGCCAGGACGGAATGGATCTAATTCACAAAAAGTGGGCCTGACAGCCCTAGGACATCCGCTGCATCAGCGGGCGATATCCTCTGAAACTGATCCCACAAAACAGGACAAGACGAGGCTTCCATTACCTCTGGTTCTCCCATTGCCACAAGTGCAATGTTGAAGTCATGGTGAATTTGAGGGATTTTATCCACAAAAAAGTCGACAAAAGTGTCACAGAGAGGACTGGAAGATTCCAGTTCCAGGTGGAGGGAGACCGGACTGACCAGCCCCCTCACCACCCGGAAAAGCTCAGCTGGACATGACTTTTAGGACGCCATGAGTGCAGCAAAGAACCTCTTCTTTGCTGCCTGCATGGCCAAGGCATAGGTACGTAAACTGACTCTATGTCGCAATCTGTTGGCTTCAGCATGAGAACGATGCCACAGTTTTCTGTAACCATCACCCGTCTCTCTTCATCTGCTGTAGATCCTCCATAAACCAGAGGGACCTGCATTGTTGGTGGTCAGGGAGCTGATGTCTAGGAGCCATTCGGTCGATGGAAGGAGGCATTGAGCAATCACAGGGTGCCATTCAACTGCCTGGGAACTGCTTGTGTTGCTCATTGGCCAGCGATTACTTCCATCAGGTCCTTCCCCTCCCATCACAGGCCCAGTTCAAGAGTTCAACACTGTTTCCGGCTCCGAGATGTCTGCTCCCTCCTCCCCTCACCACATTTCCTTCCAAAATACACTTGCTAGGCTGCTAGGCAATAATGAAATCCACAATTACTTTCGTTATCATTGATTTCATTATTATTTTTTGTCATTTTCATTATTGCAATAACGATAATGAAAATGACAAATTTCATTTTCGTTATTGATATCATGAAAATGACATGCACACCCTAGTTAACCCATTAGTCTTAGCAGAAGTAGTGCACAGTGTACAACAGCAAACTGGTGGGGTGGCATGGGGAGTGGTGGAGGAAGGGTATCTGGCATAGGTGACTGGTAACTGTGGGGAGTGGTGGGGCACAAATCTGGGGGGCACATGTCCCCCGTGCCCCTTTCTCACAAGTTGCCTATGGTATCTTGGGAAGGGAAGGAGTGTGAGGAAGGAAAACCCTCCAAAATACTCCATTCATATACTGATGAATATACACCAAAAGTTTGGTTACCTCACACATTTCCATAACATGAATTGCAGTTACCAATTGAAATTCATGTCCTAGAAGGAGGTAATCCAGCACTATTTTGGAAATCTCCTCCGTTCAGCCACTTAGAATTAGGGATGTTGAAATAGTAACATGGGGATGGAGATGAAGGTAGAGACAAAGCAGGAGATGTGCTTATTTTATATAAGTGGGGGAAGGGGGCTTCTTTGAGTAGAGTAACATGTACCACAGACATGAGGAAAGAGAGTGCAGTCTATAAAAAATGAGAACCAGTGGCCTAAGAGATTAGGAGACAGAAAGACAGAATGAAATCTTCCTTCTTTGATGCTGAAAATTATTCTCCTCCTTGTATCTCATAACAGAATTTGTTCATGTCCTTTTATTGGATTAATAAAAGAGATAAATCTGAAAAATGTAGTTACATACTATCTGTATTTAATCTACACAAGCTGTGATTCTAGTCAATCTTTCAATGTTACAGAATGTGTTATATCTGCTCGTTGCCCTATTTGGAAATACACTTAGAATTATGTTTGTAATGACTTGATGGCTCTTGTGATTATTATACAAGAAGTCTTAAACTAGCTCAGTGAACTGTGTACGAGCCCAGGCATGTCAAAATCATTTAAACTTCACTGAAGCAAAATGTTACCCATATCTTCAATATATAAACAGGGACAGAGTCAAAAGCAAGAATTGGGAGGTAGGATTTGATATTTGCAAACAAAAAAAAGAATGAAAGTAAGAAAGAAAATAAAGAAAAGAAAAAAGTGATTTTGAATCGGCTTCAGAATTTAGATTGAAATGAAGGCAAATGTAATCAGCCACTTTACATTAGCATTATTGATTACCTGAAGGGTTTTTACTGTCAAAGGCAAATGTCAGGTACTTTAATTAGATTACCACATAACTTGTAAATTATAAATCAACTGCTCCCAGAATTGCATATGAAATAATTGACTGGAATCATCCCTGTGTCTGTGCTTTTCATAAGTCTGCTTACTTTCACCATATCTTTCACATCTGTTAGCTGATGAGATGACACTGGGCAACGCAGTTGCTGAATGCAGATTTTCATTGGGACATTCAGTAATTTTAAATATTCAGACAGCGTGATTCTTATCTCTGGTATACCAAGGGGTCTGTATAGCCTCTCAGAAAGATTAATTACAGCTCACATCAATTTTGGCCTCTAGATGTCATGTAAAGAACATAACACCAGAGAGGAAGCTGAGGAATTTTGATTATATCCATCAGAGAGAGAGAAAGTAAGAGGGAGGTAGCAGAATTTTTAAAACGGTATTTTTTTAATAAGTTGAGTCATTGAAGCAAAAGGCAGATACTGAGATGAATAAAAGGGAAGGGCTATTACTGAATGGACAGTCATTTCAATGAATCAGCTCATAAGATTAAGATAAAATAGATGAGGTTACAGAATTCATATGCTCCACATCACTGGTATTCAGGATTAAAAATTATATAAAGGATAAAAAAATATATTTTTAAATATTCAAGAGGATACAGCAATTATGTCAGTCTGGCCCTTGGTGTCAAATTCTTCCCTGCATTTCTAGATGTGGGTTTTTTTTTAAATCCTCTTTTCAGAATAATGTAATATTTTCCCATCAAATTTTTTTATTCAGTTTTTCAAATGAAACATTTTAAAACCAAGGCTATACTGCAACTTTGCTCCCTCGGACCATAAGGATCACAAATGCCTGACAAACTGTAAGCCCTACAACAGCTCTGGAAGGTAACAGTCATACACATTTCCCAGAGATGTTACTTACAGATCGTAAGCCCTGAAACAATCCTGTAAGATACTATGAACAAATACATTTCCAATGTTGCTTACTTGAGGAATAAATTTATTAAGTGGTTCAAGGACAAAACAAAGGGTGTGTGAGTCAGCACAAAATCATGCTTTGAAGCCTTGGATCTTTTCAGATGTTACGAGATCACGCTCAACCACGGTGAATCCCCACATGGCGATCGTGATCCCATAACATCTGTTGGGGGGAAGGGAAGTTCCCCCCCAGATGTTCAACCCCGTGAATCACGGGGGGGAATCACTTTCAACACGCAAACTGAGGTCCTGGCTGGAACCTCTCTGTTTGCATGTTGAATGTGATTCCCCCCACCCCCCGTGATCAAGGGGACTGTAACATCTGGCCCCCTACCACGGCTCGGAATCAGCTGTGGGATTCCGGGCCGTGGTCAATGCCTGTCTCTTATACACATCTAGATGTGTATAAGAGACACCCGCCGGAAGCAACCAACACGTCTGTTGGCCGTTACATGTTGGCCCCGGCGGAGAATCATTAGGGTGTTTCCGTGGCGGGGTGAATTGAGCCCCATCACGTCTGAAAATACCCCTTGTCCCAACCTACACCATCTGTGGGAACTCTTACAACGGCAACGTGAGGCTCTATCTGTGTTCTGCCCTTGACAGAAACCCTTGATTTGCCCCATGTTTGCCATGTATTTAGAAATACAGACCTTTTCAGGGCTAATCTGTGTCCTTCTCTTCAACCCTGTTTCTAATACACATGCACAGTAGGGTTGGGAAAATTGGAATCAGATTAATCTGATCCACCTGATTTCCCCCACCCACCTGGTTTTCATTGGATCGGATTAATTCAGGGGTGCACTCTTGTTCATTTTCTCCTCTCTTTTTGTGGAATTTGCTAGACTCTTCTTTGGCCCATTCATCATTCTAGGACTGTGGCTTAAAGTCTTATCATGATGAATGGCCCATTGAGCTGAAAAGGTTCATTTTTCCATTGAAGTCATTGGGGGGAAATATGATCTGATTCTGATTTTGATCTGATTCAAATATGATTCAATTCAAATCTGATTCCAATTTTGATCCAATTTCAATTTTCAACCCTCATTTCTCATCTTCTCAGCCTCTGAACGTCTCCTGGATGCAATCCCAGCTTGATTCTGGGGCCATGAGAAACTGGGGATTGCGGGGAGTCTCCACTGACCTGCTGGCAAGTTCCTTGCTGCATGCATCAGTTGAACCCCAGGAGCTCAAAAGCAGGGCTGTGGTCATCTGTTTGGCACGGAACCCAGTATTTGAGGTAGACACAGTGCTTGGGGAGTTAAGTTGGACTGGGCTCCACCTTCTGGCCTGCCAAAACCCAGTCCATGTGGCTTCTGGGGGACCCCTCTCTCCATCAAATGAAAAATAAACCGAGTGGAGAACACCTGGCAGTTGATTTTTAGGACAAGAAGTGGATGTGAACACATCACTTATTGTTTAGACTTAGGGCATCTTTAAATATAATGTCAATCAGGTGGCAAATGAGCACAGCATGTTTTTGAGTGTTCATGTAAGCAGCATAATGATTTGAACATTGTTTTGTCTACGTGTTGGACTCCCGGTAAACCCAGGGTGTGAACATGATTTCACTGCTAGGTCAACTCACATGTTCCCCTCAAACACGTTTGGAGCATTACGTTTAAAGATATCGAGTTGTGTGTTTGCATCAACCTCCGGTTATCAGATCAATAGAGTACTGTGTTTTCTGGAGGGGAATAGTATCGGCGCTGGATGTATCCTTCCTGCCCATCTCTATCCTCATTGTTTGAAGCACAAGCATTATTTCCCTCAAAGGGAACAACATAACTAAAGGTGCCAGTTGAAAGGGAGTTGTATAAGCTCTATTTTTCATTTGTTTACTATGAAAACATTCCTGAAAGTACTTCCCACTGCAATGCTGTTTGCATTTCTCTTGTGGCAGCAACCTCTGCAAGGGACATTAGCTCCTACTCCTCAAGAAAAAAGCACAGAAGAAAGTGCTTTCTTAAACTGCTTTTAGAAGAACGGCTCTACATACTGGCTTGAAGGAAGCGCTTCCTGAAAAGCCCCATGGGGTGCCTTTAGATGCACTGGAAGTAGCCACCCACCATAAGAATTGCGGCTTGCGTGGTCTCTTTGAAGCCGTATTTGGAAATCCTCGATGCTTTCCAAATATGGTTTCAAAGAGACAATGCAAGCCACGATTCCTATGGTGGCTGGCTACTAGGGGTGTGCACCAGAGGCCCATGTCATTTTTGTTTTTTCATTTTTGTTGTCATTTTCGTTTTCATAAATATCAAATTGTCATTTTCATTTTCATAAATATCAAATTGTTGTTTTCATTTTTGTTTTCCATTGGTTTCTATGGAAAACACATTTTTGGTTGTACCTTTTCTGTTTTTCATTATATTTGGCTGAGACTTGGAGGGCATGTACCTCCAATGGAAGGCATTAATTGTACCAAATTCCAAAAAGATTGATAAAAGAGTCCAATTTTATAAGAAGTTTAATTATATTATTTTGCAAAAATATTCATAATGTAGATGAAACTTGGCACGTTTACACCCCTTCCCATATTTACTATTGCTACCAACTTTCAGAAGGATTGGATAAAGGGTCCTAGTAGTATAAGCAATTAACTTATACATGTATGTCTGGCTGTAACATCTTTGTAGTCCAACCAGTGTACATAGAATTTGGCAGGGCTGTATATTACACTTTCATGATCATCACTGCCAAATATCATAAAGATGTGATAAAGGGTACCAATTTTATATGTCCACACAGCATATGCAGAGAAGGAGCCTATGCCAGGAATTCTCTTACATGTCACTATGGTATAAGACTGGTTTGTGATGTCAATTGGCCAGCAGAAATGACAACCAAATATCCTCATTCTGTGCTGTGACCATCCCAACATCTCTCCCACACTTGTTAGTGGGAAGTCAGAAGCATCCGTTTAAGAAAGAGTCAATGGAGATTCTCTTTTGTCCTCTGTCACAGTGCTGCAGGATGTGATTGTGATGATAATACGCCAGCCTGGATGTGTAAACTATGTCTCCTGATTGCTGGGATGCTATCCCTGAAGTGCCAGTTATGTCCCTTCTATGCCCACCTAAGGTCCACCCCCTATTCCCACCTCGAAGTCACTACCAATTGGTCCTGTAAAGCTGGAAGCATGCAGTAATTAGCCAGTGAATGTGTCTCTCAGTCTTTTGGGTTGCTCAACATCCTCCCTCCTACAACCTCTCTCCCCTTGCCATGCCAGGTATGTGCTTTCGACTGGTACTGCATGTGCTGTTATTTATCTGAATAATGGTCTTCAAGGGAACAACTTCAATTGCTTTTAAAATTGGTTCCCTTTATTAAATTGTCCTGTAGTTTGGCAGAGATGACAGGGAAGGTATGTGATACATTCCTGTAAAATGCCTTGCAGACATGATGGACTATAAAATGATTACAGTTGGAAATATATTTTCAAGTGAATGTCTTATACCATCAGGACCCTTTATCCAATCTTTCTGATAATTGACAGGAGTCTTTAGCTTGTAGGGGGACACAATAGTCACAGGTTTCATGCAACATGGATGGAAGATAAAGACGTTGTAGCCATGAAAGTGTATTGAGATTTTCTTAAAATCACAACATTCAATAGCTTCTAAAATAGGTTTCCTTTATCTAATTGTTTCAAATATTGGTACACATAATGCCCTCAGTTGGGGGTAGAATCTCCCCAATTTCCATCAAACCTGAATAAGAAAGAAAAAAGTTATAACTGGAAATATGTTTTTCATTGTTTTCCCTTTATTTTTTAAAAAATGTCATTTTCATTTCTATTTTCATTATTATTATTTGTCATTTTCATTATTGCAATAACAATAATGAAAATGACAATTTTCAATATCGTTATTGTAATAACGTAAATGATGTGCACACCCCTACGTGTCTATTTCCAGTGTGTCTAAATGCACCCCATGGGGCTTTTCAGGAACCACATCCTTCAAGCCGGTAAGTCGAGAGGCTCATCTTAAATTGATCTTAGAAATCCCATCTATCAGAAGCTTCACCTGCTTTCTGAGGAAAGGAAGGGATGGGAACACCCTTTGCCACCGTAATTGGGTGTATGTCTAAACATGGGGCACAACTGAACCAATGTCATGTCAATATCTCGACACAGTTTGAGACATGTTTTAACATTATTTTTTAAGACACCCACAGTTTCAGACCTTTGTTGAAGCTGAACACAGAATGTAACCTCTTGATCCAAACGTGTTCACTTTGTGTGGTCAAAAAGGGTTTAATCAGGGGACAAATGTTTGCTCAGGAGTGTTGTGGTGTATACATTTATGAAAAAGTCAAATGTGTTTAGGGGCTCAAAGACTCGGTTTTTGTTATGTGTAAAACTGCTCTGCAAGAAGAGAGGAACAGTGAGCATTGTGTTGGGATGAAGCAGTAGAACATGGAAGAGCAGAGTCTAATGCATCCATACTGTGACCGGTCTAAGAGTGCTTCCTGCCACATGCTGGCACCTGGATTTGCCACATGAATATCTCGTACAAACACACACACACACATACACACACACATATACAAATTGAACCAGCCCAGACAGTCAGATCTGATCTTTTGCCACCCTTTTCCTGCCTGACTAACTCCAGTCTGTTGCCACCACCCTCGGTGTTTTTAAATGAGATGCTACCATGCATGGCCACCCATTAACCATGCATCCAAGTGCTTGTTTGAATGTGGTGTGTGGGGATGTGTGCTCCCATGAGCCATACATCACCCACTCATGACCACTCATGGGGCACTGCCGAAAAATCTGGAGAGTGTGATGTGGGGCAAGCCAATAAAGTGTGTGGAGATGGGCACCCATGCATCCCCTGCCCGTATGAACTGGGGTTCCCACCCATACCAACAGATATGTCCACAGCCAGCTGCCTCCATGGTCCCACCCACAGACATGCCTGGAACTCTCTGGGGAGCTTGTAAGGAACACACGCACGAAATAAAATTCCACGTTGGCTAAAAGCACAACACCCCCACCCCCGGCGACACACAACAGAAAATCCAACACCATGGAGAACAGCCATTTGGACAACAGCTTCCGGTCCCCTCCCCCCACTTTTGTTGTTGCTTGGAACTGCCAGCAGCTACAGCAGCTCCCCCAATCATGGGCAGGAAGGGTAGGGATGGGCGAACAGATCGCGGTTCGGGTTCGGCCGTTCGCTTCGGCTGCGTTTGGTTAGGCTGTTCGGCTGTTCGGTTCGGCCGTTCGGGAAATGTTGTTATTGGTGGGTTTTTTGTTTTTTATATGGTTTTTTGGTTTTTTATTGGGTTTTATATGGTTTTCTTTTGTTTTTTATTTGGTTTTTTTGTTTTTATATGGGGTGTTTTTTTTAATCTAATATTATATATATCTATCTACACTAAATCTAACTGCTATTAACTATTCTAAATGCTATGAACTAAATGGATTATCTAATAAGTACACAGACCTACTCCTACAAACACTAAAACTAAATCACTAA
>QEPC01000529.1:5969683-5989124 GCA_003113815.1 Sphenodon punctatus | reverse complement strand
TTTTGTTTTGTTTTGTTTTGTTTTGTTTAAATAAAACAATGAAATGAGAGTTTGTGCTCAGGCCAAAATGTTCTAAAGCTGAAAGCAAATCATTTTTCTTGCTTCCTTTGCAGAAACCCAAGCACCACATCAGTTGCCCCAATGAAATGGCTTAGGGTGTTAGCAAAAGTGACACTGGCCCAGTAAGGCCTGCTTTGGTCTGGGCTAGCATTACAGCAGTATGCTTGTTCCACACACTCTACATCTGGGCCTGGTACAAACCCCAGCAGGGGTGGCGGCCAGGACAGAAATGTGGGTCCACAATGAAGCAGGCCCACAGTCTGAGTCTGGCAGCCATCTATCTGGACCAGAGTAGGCAGAACCAATCCAGAACATCTGTTCCCAGACACGTAAGCCGAGCATTGGGGGTTGCCATGGCAGTCAGTCATGACCGCCTTTTATTGGCAAAGCATGGCTGCCTGTCATGGCAGGGGGTGGGGTGCTGGCTGCAGTGAGGGGGTGGAGCCGGCCAGCCACACAGCATTCCCCTTCCCCCACCAGGGCAGGCTGCAGGGATGATTGTTCCCATAATCAGATCCCACTCCACCCCGGGTGGGATGACAGCACAGCTGTCATGTATGTAAGTAACCTTAATATCTATGACATTAGTTTATAATGAAACAGAAGTGAAGGCATATCTGTATGACAAAACAGTAATATTTGTATAAATGAGAAGCTTAAATGGTTTGAACTGAAAACTTTTCATAGGTAAATTGGCATACATTTCTGCACAGGTTGGCAGATTCTATATTGAAGAGCCCCAGATTTCTGCTAAACTGCTTGTTTGGCATCTGGCACATCAATACTTTGTAGACTGAGCTCAGAAATGTTTTGAGTTATAATTCAAAAATGTTCAGGCTTCTGTCTCTGCAAATGTGAAGAATAGAAAAAAGAAAGTCTTGAAAGATGAAGTCGTCATGTTCAACAACAATAACCCCCCCCCGAAAAAAATCAGAACAGTAGCTTAACCTGAAAGAACATTTTACTTCCGTTAGAAATGATTAAGAGTGAAATACAAATGTATTTCTAAAAACATGGGTTAGCATTTCATGTCTTGAAATTAATTACATTAAAATAGATTTTCAGACATACACAGTGCCTATTACTCAATTTAATCACTGGTTAATTTGATCCCCATTTAATTTGATCAAAACCTCAGGAATCAAATCAGTTGTATTAAAAATAGCAAAACTTTCACCCTTTATTTTGATTAATTTCGATCGCCTAAGGCAGGTAATATTGGATAATTTAATCTCTGACTAGAAAAAGTTGCCATTTTAATTAATTATAGAGATGGAATTTTTGAGTGAGATCAGAGATAAAAGCCCAAGGAAGAAAGTCCATTTGACAACAGAGAGATGATTACAATTAAATATCATATTATGATTACAATTAAATATCATATTAAGATGTTGTTACTAAAAATGGGAGAACCACCATTTACCATTGCAATGCACTTCCTCCTTTTTTGCCACACTGTGTATTCTGTGAAATGTGTATAAAGCAATCAAATTGCCAGAAGTTTTCAGTTCTGAGTAGACAAAAAGGAGAAGGAAGGCAATATGTTACCGTGGCAAGCATAATCAAGTTAATGATTTATAGTCTTCCATTCCAAGTTCTTTTTTAGAGTATGACCAAATTTATTTATTTATTTATTTAAATAATTTTTATACCCCACCCCTCCTGCCACAGGCAAATGAGGATGACATGAGGATGACAAGTTGTTTGGCTGTTGGTTTTGTTTATGCAATTATTTGAGAGAGTAAACAGAGCTGTGGGAGCAGCAGGAAAGTTTGTTTTCTGTCTTTGTCTCTGATTAGAGTCAGTTCTCAAGTTTGAGTTGCACTCTGTGAAATGGAGTTTGGTGGTAAGTTGTAATATGCACGAGAAGGGATCACTTACATTTGGCTCTGTACATTAAAAACTATTTACACTTAGAATACTCCAAATGACTACATTGCAGATTTCTCCCCTACTGGGAAGCTCCTCCAGCCCTCATGCTCTTGGACACTCTCTCATCCCAAAGGGCTAATGTCCTTCCCTTAATCTCATTTTTCATTCTCTTGTTACAGGATCTTAACTCTTCCCTCCCACTACTACCTACTTCATGGAACCTTCTCTGCTTTCCTGCAAAACTGATATACTTTGTCCTTTCCCTTTTCCTCTCCATTCTAGGATCCAGATACTGCCTTACTTGTTCTTTGATTTTTGGGGTGTTTTTAAATGAGATCCTACCATGCATGGCCATCCATCAACCATGCATCCAAACACCCATGCGTCACGCAGCACCTACTTGTGACCACTCATGGGGTCCTGCTGAAAAATCTGGAGTGTTCTGTGTGGGGTAAGTCACAAACGTGCGTGCCAATGGATGCCTGCACATCCTCTGCCCTTATGAACTGGGGTGGCCACCCATGCCATCAGACAGGTCCACAGCCAGCTGTCTCCCTGGTCTCACTCACAGTCTGCTGGGAGCTCTTAAAGGACACATGTGAAATATAGCATTGTGTTAGCTCAAAGCACAACAAACTCACCTCGCAGTGCCTAAGAGAAGATCCAATGTCCTGGAGAACAGAGGCTTGGATAGCAGCTTCCTGCATGTTCTGACCAGTGTGCACCTTCATTGTTGCCCTGGGACTGCCAGCTGTGGCTTCCCAGTACATAGGCAGGAAGAGGTTACTGGCTGGTGAGTCTTCATGTTCCCATGGTGTCCATGACTGTGTGTCATGACAGAGGACGGGGAGTTGAGCAATGCTTGGGGGGGGATGTTACCAGGTGCAGGGTGGGTGGATGAATGCCTGCCCATGTGAGTTGTTTGCAGGGCTGGTCCATGGTGTCAGGAGCATGTGGAAGCTTCCTGCATGACTGCGGTGGCCACTCTGGGAGCCACTCATTAGAATCCTTCCCCACTCACTTTCACATGCATAGTTTCTCCACAGTTGTGTCACTCAGCGGCTACAGACCTCCCTCTCCCCAAGCTTTGCTAGTTTAAAAACACCCTCAGAGTCCAACAACCCTTGTGTTCTGTGCATCAAGGCATCTAACTCTCCTTCCAGGACTTTAACTCTTTCTTTTTATGCCTTATTCCTCAGTTTTCTCTCTCCGTTTCCTCATCTTTCCTATAATTGCTCTCACTTTTCAATCACTCTTCCCTTTATTTTCAGACAGCAGTGTTAACACTCTCTCACTCCTCTCATAACAGCTTCTGTGCTTGTCTCTCCACCAGATTTTCTTATCTGCTTTCAGTTCAACACCCAAGCATCAGTGTAAAAGCCAAAACACCCACACCCATGCGGACCGGACCAGAAGAGCCCCACTGTGCCGGGGCCACGGGGCACGCACGCACCACCACGCAGACACACCCACAGGACGGGGGACGCCGGACGGCTGGCCAGAGAGTCTGTAAAGGAGGGACGAACCACAGCACATGCATGCAAGCTCCCACAATGGTGACCAGGAAGGCCCACGAGAAGGCAATGGGAGCCAACGCCACCCCACACGGGGGAAGGGGCCGGGTGATCACGGGGACCCTGGGGCACCCAGGAAGGGGAGAAGCCCCGGCAATGCGGTGCGGGGGGAATGCGCCCCACATAGAAGGCACAAGGGGGGCAACAGACCTCCAGCAGGGGGAGAAGCGGGTGGGAACGGGTGGGGAAACGTGCCAGGAAGTAACACAGCACACGTGTCCCGGCACAGGGCAGAGGGGCTGCACCGATGCCCCCCCAGTGGAGGACCCCCCAACCCAGCACCTCCCAAGGGCATGGCCCAAGGAGCAGAAGAGAGAGTGAGGTGAGCATGAGGGAACCCACCCCCCAGGGAGGGGAGGGCCATGCCCCAGGCCCAAACCCCCGGGCCAGGAAACACAGGGCAGGGGGCAGCAGCATAACCCAGTCCCCCATCCCCGCAGAACAGCTCCAGACAATGGAGCACTGCACCACCAGGCCGATGGCCAAGGAGGGCCTCCCAGACAGCCAGGTGAGCAAAAGGGAACCCCAGCAGGGAGAGGGGGGGCAGGCCCCATGGGTGGGTGGGTGGGTGGGGTAGAAGGAGCCGTAGTAACCCCTATTGCACTACCCCCAACAGGACATGACCACCACCATGGCATCCACATCCACAGGGTGGGCCCCATGCTGCCAAGCCAGTCAGCCCCCCACACGCGGGTCCCAAAAGGGGGAGCCCTGGTCTAGGCAGGAGGTCAGGGGCTTTATAAACATATGGGTGTCCAAAAAGATCCAGCACAACCTGGTGTGAAACTACAAGACCAGACTGGTCTATGAAGCCATCACCCAGGAGATGCACTGGAAGGGGTACAATAGGGATGTAACCCAATGCATGCAGCAGGCGAAGGACTTGAATCCGGATATAAACATATCAGGGACAATAATCTCAAGTCCGGCCAGGCCATGCACACAGACGAGTTCCAGGAGGAGCTGGTCAAGTTCCTCTGCATGGACGGGAACATTGTGGCCTCCCACACACACGGCAGCGCCTTCGCCAGGGCCAGGTGCAGGGCCACTACGCAACACCCCCTGACAGACCCCAAAGAGGAGGGGGGGCAGGTGCCCCTGGAGAGACCATCCAGGAAGTGGGAGGGGACAGCCCCATCCCACAGGGGAAGGAGGCACATCGGGGATCCGAGCACCGACCCCCCGCATGCTGTGCACATCCCCAGGACCCACAGGCCAACCGGTCACAGGGACAGGGGGCATGTATAGAGTCATCAGAGACCCAGGATGGACCTCAGGAAGTGGAGGAACTGGATCCAGGTATGCGCACCACAATGGGGCCGGGGGCAGGGGGGTGGAATGTCCCGGACGGAGGTACTACGGCCTGGGCCAGGGGCTGGCAAACACTCACAGTAACCCATCCCATTGCAGCACAAGGCAGACTGGAGGTTCACGAGGTGGAGGTCTCAGAGGAGGATGAGGATGAGGGGGGACCATCAGTTCCCCCCCCACAAGGTGGGTGAACCTCCATGGTGGGGCACACGGACCATGGGGCCACAGGGGGTCCAGGGGCAGTGGGGAGCAGTGGTACAGGGGGGTGGGCACCCAGGGGCCTGCAACCAGGAACCGGCAGGGTCCACCAGTGGCTGGGGGTAGGGGGTAGCTGGGAGGGGCTGGAGGGCCTGCAGCGGATCCTACAGAACACCCAATGGTCAGGGCCCCCTCCCGGGGCAATCGTGAGCTGCAGGGGCATGCCATGACAGGGCAAGTCAGGTGACCCCACGGGGGGAAAAGGGGAGCAGTCGCACTATGGGGGCTGCCCCAACAAGCACTCCAAGGTCCGGCGCTGGCGGGCATCGGGGAACACAGGCTGGATGCCCTAACAATGCGTCCAAACTCCTGTTCACAGACCAGGCACCCGCTCGTGTGAGGGAAGCAACTGCCGTTAGCGTGGCACAGAACCGGGAGATGTGGTCCAGGAACCGGTGCTGGAGGGAGGACCCCAGCAGAGAGCTTCTGGCGGAACCACAACGGTTAGCCGAGGTGCACTCCCGTGAGCTCGCGCTCACCAGGGAGCTCATCAGAGGGGAGGGGGAAAGGGACTGGGAGATCCTGGCTGCCATGACGGCCTGGTCCCACACCGAGCACCTCTGGGACAGACACCAGGCTGCCGCCCTCCAAGGCGAGCAGCAGCGTGCCTGTGACAGGCTGGAGGGTCAGGCTGCATGGCTCATGGACCTCATGGGGAGGCCATGGAGGCCCTGTGGTCGGGTGGTCAGATCGGGTGACCCCCCAGCATGACAGGCCACACCAAGCTGCAGAAGGAGGGCTGGCAGCCAACCAACAACATGACAGCTTCCCACTGCTGCCACCCCAACCCCTCCACTGGACAGCTATTCCCCCACCCCAAGACAGTGCACCTAGGACAAGAAACTGCCCATGGTGGCCACCCCAACCCCACAGGTAAGCCGCAGCACCCTGGACCACTGGGGGTTGTGGGGTGCAACACTGGGGGGGGAATGGGAAGCCAGGGAACTGTGAGGTGGGACCCCGGTAGGGAACACATTGTGGAACCCACGCTGAACACACACACTACATGGAATGGGGAGCGACAGGCATTGCCAGGGGCATGTGTACATGAACGGTGCTGCAGTCCATGACTGGCAGGTGCTGTGATACCATGGGTGGCCCATCCCAGGGGGGGCACCTTCAGGAAGTGCCCCACGGCACATGCCATGCACGTGTGGGGAGGTGGGGACTCCCCGGACCCCTGTGGGGCACCCAAGTGCCAGTTCACCAACAAGGGACAGAGGTGAGTGCACACGGTGATCCCGTAACCCATTCTTGCTCCTCCAAGCAGGGACCAACGGCAGAGGCTGGTGTGGAGCAGCCAGTGGATGACAGGGAGGCCAGACCGTCAGTTTGGAGAGCCCTGTGGTCAGCTGCGGCCAGAGCATGCTGGTCAGCGAGCCCCGGTGGTGCGGCCAAGAGGGGGCGAGGCCGCCTCAGACGTTGACCGCCACCTCCTTCCATTGTACATGTCCCCTCCAATAAAGGTGTTGTACCTATACCTTGCAGTCGCTTCCTCTGTCTCGGGACATGGGAGGTGGGGGGTGGGGTTGTGTGGAATGCAGAGGGGCACCAGAAGTTTGAGGGCTCTGTGCACTCCCTGGCCAGTTGGCGGGTCCAGAGGCTAGACCAGTGATACCGCATGCAGTTGAGATGGCATGAACAGGTGTGCACTGGACCTGCTCACGCGAACCGGCATGTGTTGGCTGGCAGGCATGTACGGGGCCAGTGCAACCCACGGCCGACAGCGAGGGCAGGTCTCCCGCCACTAGGCAACCCACGGGACCCGTTCCCTGGACCCAGTCAGCCACACATGGAATGGAGGGCTGGATACAGGTAATGGGTAGGGCCCAGCAGTTTGGAAGGGGATCCCAGGCCTACAGACATGGATGCGGGTCCGGCGCTGGCAAGCAGTCAGCTGCCTGGGCAGCAATGCGGTGGAAGATGCCATCCCTGTTCCCCTCAGAGCTGCGCAGGCCCACCCCTCCCTGGGCACATTGGTACGGGGGCACTGGCCAGGCCCAGAGCACTGGTGCAGGGACGCCGCAGAGCCCAGTAGGGCACGGTGTCAGAGAGACACCCGCCTCACCCATCGCATGAGCGCTGCCCTCCTGAGGTTTGCTGACCTCCGCCGCCATGCCCCCAGGCGGCCGACAGCTGACTTTGCAGATGGAGCAGGGTACTCTTCCAGAGCAGCATGCGCAGCAGCAGAAGGTCCGTGTCCAGGAGGAGCAGCAGCACAGCCCTGGGAAGTGGATCCTCATCCCCCGGCAGCATGCTTTTGCTGCTTCCCACTCCCTGCCACACTCCACTGGCATGTGCCGTGAGCGTTCCGCTGTCCGGCCTGTGCCCATGGCCCACTCTCCCCTGGTATCGTGGGAACTCCTCTGTGTGCACCCAGCTCAAGATCACTGTTCTCTGTGTGCTGCATGGTGTCATGCTATAGCCCTTCCGCCCCATGCCCGACCGGCCACAGCGTGTCCCTTATGTACTCTGTAGGCCGGTGGGGGCAGGGCAGTGGTTGGTGCTGAGCATCCCCACAAGAGGGCTGGCCACATGCCCTCCAGGGGGGATGGGACCACGTGCACCCCTGGGTACCCCTGCCTTCGCAACCACACTGCTGTCCCCCTAGCCTGGGTTTTCCTTTGCAAGCTTCAGCAGTGTGTGCTGTCGATGCAGTGCCTGGCTCGGCTCCACACCCTGGTGCAGTGCCCAGCCATGGCTCCCTTTCTTATCTCTGCAGCTGTGCAGCATCCCTGCTGTCTTGTGCGTGGGTTGTGGTGCCCTGTCCACATCAGGCCTGCCTATCTGTGGCATTGTCACGGGTTGAAGGTCCGCACCCCCACTTTACCAGGTTTTAGTGCCTCAGTTTCCATCGCGTACAGCCCACTTTAATCAGTTTTCTCTCTCTGGCTGATTCAAGCCTGCCACAGGGTCAACCCCTTTGTCACTCAAGGGCCTGATCCTTCCCATTTACAGACTCTTTAATCTCTGGGTTCACAAGAGCTTGAGAACTCTTGTTGCTCATATGTGTTCCAATGTTAGACACAGACACTTCTTCATAAAGATAAGAAGTTAGTTTTTTTATTATTATTATTACATAAGCAAGATTGTTGATACAGAGTGGTTACTAGAAATCAACGGTAAATATAATGCATTCCTAACCTATACCGGTTGAGTTCCTAAATAAGCATCTTACCCTACAAAAGTCCATAAGTTCTTCTCAGTCCTTGATGTAAGTGACTGGGTCTTCAGTCTTAGAGTTGCTAGAAAGCAAAGTCCCCTCTCTCAGTTCATGTCTTCCACCCTTGTTTGCTGGCAAGATGCAGGATGTTGGGTGAGTTCCCGATAGTCTTTTTTCCCTCTGGGGTACAACTCCTTATATCCCCAGGAGGAAACTCCTTGTATCTTCTCGAGGCTTCTAGAATTCCTTTTGTTGTTGCTATCCGATTTATGTGTCTCTTGCATGTAGGCAATGGCTGCCTGCATTAGCATATAAAGGTCTCTGGCCACCCATCTGGGGCGAATCAACAAACTGTCTTTCCATTTCCTGGAGCTTTGTCAAGTGTCAGAGTCCTGATTTGGGTTTTACAGCTCTCAATTGTAACATTACATACATGTGGAACCTTTTGCTTTACATATTTAGCAGACTTGTAGTCTACCTGTAGGCCCGTGTTACATGTGTGTGACCCTATGTTCCTCCATGACAGGCATGCAAGGCCGTCTGTGGGCGAGGGTATCAGTTCGGTGTGTGCTCATCCCAGTTGCAGCATCCCTCAGTCTCCTGCCTGTTGCTTCCCCGGAGCGAGCCCCACTGCTGTCATGGCTGGCCATTCTGCAGGGCCCTCAGCCGGGGATGTCAGGGAGGGGTGGTCTCCCTGTGCGGACATGCTGTCGGGGGCCCTCTGGCTGACCCCTGACTTGCAGCTGTTGGTGGGTGACCCCCTGTCAGTGAGGGATGGCTTCTGGCTCCTGTCGCGGTACATGTGGACAATGGGTTACCGGGTCGGGGCCCTGGTGTGCTGGGACTGTTCCCCCGAGCTTGCCTTTGTTCCCCTGTGCCAGTCTCCTTGGGGGCACCCGCCCACCGTTGTCATGATGTGGACCACTGCGGAGGTAATGGCAGCTCGTCTGCTGATGGAGCTACCCGGGTACAGCCTTGCCTTGCTGTCTGGGGGCCTCCCTGTTGCTGCCTGTACACCGGCAGCCTCCTGCAGGCATGTGGCATCCTGAACGCACCCTCGGACGTGGGGGCCCTCCTGTAGGACCTGGGATTGTTGTGCCCCGAGCTTGGTGACCCACTCCAGACCAGGGACCCCACCGCTGTGGAGCTTGCCGCCCTTCGATCGGTGAGGGACCTTCCAGCTGTACGGGTTGCGGTCGCAGGTGCGGATCCACTCCTTCCGTGCTACCTGGTGGATGCTCATATGCACACCCGAGGCTTCCAAAGGGGCCTGTTCACCTGGGAGGGTCTGGGTCTGGTATTGCCACCCTGGTAGCGCTCACCAGACCATCCATGAGAAGCCCCTCACCACCACCCGCTCACTGCCACCCTGGTTCCCGGGACAGTGCATAGCCCCCCCCCCCCATGCCTCTGAGCAGGCTGTGCGCTGCTGTCTGATTCACTGCTGACTGCCGCCTGGAGTCCCTGAACCCCATTATCCCCTCCGTGTGACTGCTGCCCCTTCCTGCTGGGGCTGCCCAGGTGCACTTACCCACCCTGCATGGGCGCTTCTGTGCCCACCTGTTGTGCCTCTCGTACCCAGTCGTAGGTGTCCCAGCACCACCCTAGTCTGCATCTCTGTGCTTGGGGGCCCGCTTTCCCCCAGCTCCAATAAAATTCTGTTCTATGATGTTCTGTCCTGCCTTGCCTCTGTTGCTGCTGTGGTGTCTGGTTGCCCCTTCCCCTTTGGCAGCCCTCCTGCCCCCATCTGTGTGGTTGTGTGCAGGGGGTGTGCTTGGGGTGTAGAGGTGGGTTCCGGGCGTGTGGGGTGGGCACCAGCTGTGAGGTGTGTGTTCCCCTGGCTGCTTCCATGCTGGGTGCTGCTGCCTGGGGTCGCTCGAGGGGTGGTATCGGTGGTGGGCGGTCACCCAGGCATCCCCTGGACTCACCTGTGGGTTGATGTGGCCCTGGCCCTCCCCTCCGCTCCTCTCAGCTGTCACCCCCTGTTGGTACGGGCCATCTGTGGTGGTGGCGATGGATGGGCGGAGGCACCATGGGCACTGGGCGGCTGAACATGAGTAGGGCATGATGTGGACCCAGCCTGTGGCCCGGCCGATTCCCCATTATGCAGGGGCCAGGGTGCTCCTCAGGGGGCGGGATGGCTGTCAGCTTGTGGGGTGGGCCCCTGGTGGTGGCGCTGCCCCCGGCTCTACCAGGGCCCATTGGTGCGGGTGTTCCCCATGGCCCTATCCCTTCTCTCCTGAAGCTACTGTTGTCATGCTGCTGGTGATCTTGCACCTGGGCGTGATGGTGCAGCAGCTGGAGTGGGCAGCGTGGGACATGCGGGTGGCGGGGCGGTTGTTTGATGGCATCTGTGAGTGTGCTGCCTGTTTGCTGGGCCCTGTGCCTGTGTCCCTCCGTGGGGGGTTCTGTTCCTTCCTGGGCACCTGGGGCCAGCTCTGATGGATGTCTCCTCTTCCTCTGTCCCATACAGTGCAGGCCATGATTGCTGAGTGGACCCAGGAGCAGGGGCAGTTGTTGGAGCTCCTCCTGCGCATCCTGGAGAGGTTGCACCAGCTGGACCGTGCACAGGTTGAGCGCTGGCACCGGGCACGGGGTCACTGGCCCTATTGACTGTGGTTCTGCCCCAGACCTGCCTCTGCTGGTGCTCTTCCCCCCTTTCCATTGTCCCGTCCCCCTCCCTGCCCTGTTCTTGTTGCCCCCTGTTGCTGGTTCCCCATTCGATTAAAGACTTGTGTGTTCTTTTCCTGCTGTGTCCGTGTTGTACTTTGCTGTGACCTCTTCCCTTGTGTGTGTGCCTCTGTGGGGTATGTGGGGGTGTTGCCTGTGTTGTGCGGATGCCTTCCCCCCCCTCCTTGCCCCCCCTGGGCTGTGTGGCCATCCCTGTGTGCTTCTGCTGCCTGCAATATGTGTGCAGCTCTGTTGTGTGTGTGTGTAGGGGAGGGGGTGCCTGGCACCGGGCGGTCTAGGCTCTGTGCCGGGGCTGTGTGGAGCCGGCTCCATTGTAGCGGCTGTCATCCCATCTCCCTCCCGCCCCGCCCGCGGGGGTCCTGGTGGCTGATGGGTGGGGCCGCGTTGCGCAGCTTCATTTGCCCTCGGTCGACCATGTTGTGCCATTGCTGTGCCGGGCGGGGCTTCCCCACCGGTCCTGGCCGTCCATTTACTTGCACGGGTGTTTGCTGGGTGCTTCCTGGGATGGGTATTTGGCCGCTGGGTGTTTGCGGGCCCCTCCCATTTCCTTCCTACCACCCCCCGTGGTGCTGTCTGTGTAAATGTCTCCATGCTCGGCGCCGCCGGGTGTTCGCTGTGTGTGCTCACCCACCCATCCACACCCATCTCCACCCATCGGCGCTGCTATGCCATCCGTGTAAAAAAGGCCTTGATTTCCATGTCAGCCTGTCACGTCTACAGCTGCGGCTACTTTAGGCTGCCTCAGGCAGTGTTTATGTGAAGAATGCATCCAGGAACTGCTTCAGGGCAGTGTGTGTGTGTGTGTGTGAGAGAGAGAGAGAGAGAGAGAGAGAAATGAATCCGTAACTTTCTTGTGGACTTGTAAACCCAGAAGATTGAAAAATCCAGAACTTTAAGGTGTGTGTAAAAATGCCCAATGTCAGGACTGCTGCTCCTGTGACTATAACTGCTCCCAGTTTCAAGGAAAGCTTTGCTCTCCACATCTTATTTACAGAGCTCTCCACATCATATCAGTAGTTGCTATCACACTCTACACCTGGTGATACCTAATCATTAGAAAGACAGTTCCTGACATTATCAGGCAGAGGTAAGTTTGCATTAGGTCAGAATTTCCCAAATGTAAGTCATGACTCCACATATGATTCTGTTATGTGCAGATGAGGTCATGATCCCAAATTATATTTGGTACACTTTGCATGTCTTTGCTAACTGGGATGATGAGATTATATTTAAGTCTCAAAATGGGGTCACACAAGCAGAAAGTTTGGGAACCACTGCATTAGATCTTGGAAATAAGGTTTTTTTTAAAAAAAGAAGGAAGAATCTCTTATTTTCAAAAGTGGATTTGGTATTTTCAATATTTTTGAAATTTTAAAAGAATATTGAATCTGACATATCAGGATTTCAGTTTCAAGCTATCCTTAAATGTTTGAAAAGGCATTAACAATGTGATATAAATCTTTTCAAAATCGGTATTTATGACTTTTCACATTTAATTATTAGCAGAACAGTATCACTATATTAAAACATAATTACCCAATCCTCTTTCTGGCTTCATATTCATGCTTAATATTCATGTAACATGCTAGCTCCCCCTGTAATATCACCATATTTATGGAAAGAAATTGTAATCCTCTTTACTGACTCAGGTTAATTCCAATAAAATATTAAATCCATTTTCTAATCTAAATGAGTTCATTAGGAGAGGCATGGTACTGAGAATACCAAACTCTCCATAGAGTTCAGCTTCATTACATTTCAGTGCTGTGCATTTCCAGAGCTGTTGTACTACATTTATGAGGATTTATCTGTGCTGCTCCAAAAACATTCATCCTAATTCTACTCCTTCTGTGTATGCTAATCATGAATATGTTAAGTGGAAATACTAAGCTCGCAGCCAATCTCATCCCCAGATGGGTTCAAGTTATGATTACAGGAGCAAATTTGCCATAAGCACTCATAAGGCAGTGCCAGTGAAAAGGAAAAGAAGGTTTAAAGCTACAATAAAGAAAAGGCTGCAAAATTCCACCATTTGATACAGAAGAGAAATGTCATATGATACTTGGAGGACTGGTATTTCCCGTTAGCGTGTACTATGCTTCAAAAGCTATAAATAGAGACGTCCTAAAGAAATTAAAACAAATGCACAAATTCAAAGCCAGTTTCTGACTGCTTAGTCATGTAAAGTAGTAATTCAGTTCACAAATGGTCCTATTGAGTCAAATAGAATTAATGAGAGACCAAGGAAGCTCACTGTAGGACTATGAAAATCAAAATTTATATTGGTAAAACTAATTTAATGCAGTCAAAAAATTCAATTATATACATTTTTACTTTAAACTTTCCAACCCTGTCAATTCCAGCTATGCTCTCCCCATTGCAATGTGTTTTCCAAATGCAGTGGAAGAAATAATGGCATATATTGTAAGTAAGAAACTCTATTTTGGACCAGACATGTTCAAGCAGCTAATACCATACAGCCAAACTGTTTGCCAAGAGAGTGGAATGACCCACTTCTTGCAGATACCTTGCAGCCTTTTTCCTTCCCTGCAGGAAAAGAAAAGCATTATTCCTTTGCGCAGTTGATGCATTTTGATTTGTATGTCATGCTGCATCAGTGAATCAATGAAACCTTACAGCAGTACTACAAGGATGAGCACTGGACTACAGCAAGAGATAGCAACCTTTCATTTGACTTAAATTTAAGAGGTGCCAAAAACATACTCTCAAACAGACAATGATTTCCCCTTTTTTACTCATAAAGGCAAATAAAAGGGGGGTGGGGGATACGAAATGAGTCCATCTGCTGCCTTTCAAGAGTGGAAATGACTTGGTGACGTACAGGACACAGTGAGCAACTCACCTAGTATTAGACAAAATGACCACTGGTTGTCACTGTTGCTTCACAAAACTTTCATTAAGGGCTTTTAGCTCCTCTAGCCCATGGCATGATGAAAATACACTAGGGATGTGGAAGGAGGACACATTTTGTATTTCTGATTTCTATTCTGGTTTCAGAGAGAGATGCTTTTTGTGTTTTTGGAGGGGGTTTTGTGTTTTGTGTCTTAATTTTTTTAGACCAGCTATTGGTTGGTTAGGAAGTAAGAAAATGAGGGGGTGGGTGGGTTTCAGTCTCTGTGTATAGCCTCTGTTTGTGCTAGGATGAGCATCCCTCTATGGGTGTATTTAAATGAATACGTGTGGAGGAGGGGGTCCGTGGCCGCTGAGTAGCACAGCTGCTGGAGGGCCGCCACTCAGATTGAGTGCTTGGGGAGGGATTCTAACCACCAGCTCCCAGCATGGCTACCATAGCAGTCACCTTGCACTCCCCCTTTCATGGACCATAGGGGAGAGGGACGCGCACCCGGCTGACCTTTATAAGTGCCATGTCCTGGACGTGAGAGCTGGGGAACAAAGTTCACCAGCACTCTTCACAGCCAGTTGCTGTGACTTGCAAAGACCATTTCTCCCACCCACAGTACCTATAAGTGGGGACCTGTCTGCTAGCATGGGTGGCCACCCCAGTTTGTATGGACAGGGTGCTCATTGCCACTCTTTGGCTTGCCCCATATGATGCCCTCTGGATTTCTTGGCAATGTGCCATGGGTGACCATAAATGGGGGCTTTGTGTCTCATGGGAGTGGTCATCCTCCTGCACCACCTTCAGATGGACTGTCAGATGAGTGGCTCTTGGGTGACCATGTGTGGTAGTCTCTCATTTAAAAACACCCTAAGACACTGTTGGGGTGGGGTGGGGCATGCACATGCACAGGTTGTGACCTTGCAATAAACAGTCACCTATCATCAGTGAACTCCAAAGCACCAAACAGGGGAATCTCATGCCATTGCTCCATCACATCCAATTCCCTTGGCACAGTTCCACCTCCAGCTCCCTATTGGAGCAGGTCAAGTCCCCAAACCACAAAGCACTTAAAAAAAACAAAAGTAAACCTAAATCAAAACACCATCCACTCCTATAGATCACCATTGTTGGGGCTAAACTTAAGAGCACAACAACATAGCATGAAACTTGAAAGATGCTCAAACATCTAAGCCAAAAATTAAAAACATATTGGGCATTTTTACACACACATTAAAGTTCCGGATTTTTCAGTATTCTGGGTTTAAAAGTCCACAAGTAAGTTCCAGATTCATTTTTCACACACAAACTTCCCTGAGGCAGTTCCTGGATGCATTCTTCACACAAACACTGCCTTGAGGCATCCTAAAGTAGTCACAGCAGCTGTAGATGTGACAGGCTGCCATGGAAACGAAGTGACCACAGCTGCCTGCAGCAAAACAGTTTACCAGGAGAACTTTTTACACACAAAAGTTCTGGGAGAAGTTCTACACAGACATTCAAAAATCCAGATGTTTAAGATCTGAGTGAGTGATTTAGACACACAGAAAGTTCAGGCTGTAACAGTAAACATCCAGGAGAAATGTATGTGTAAAAACACCCATTGAGAGGAACAAATGTTAGCACATACCCAAAAACTACAGGACGTTGTTGTTGTTGTTGTTTTGGATACAGAAACTGAAAAGGGCTTTTTTCTGTTCATGTATATTTTATTCAGACCAAATGCACAACCCTAAAATACATACACAAAATTCAAAGAGTTTTCAGTCTTTTTAGAGCACCTTGTCAAAGAAATTGGTAGCAGGCCATGTAGAGGATAATTTTATGAAGAGAACCACAATATCGCTAACTAGCTATGCAGCATTTCTTTATGGATCCTTTCACGTTCACTTTTTCAAACATTTCTCTAAAGGAATGAGTGCAGGCAGCTTTTTATTTTGCAAAGGTAGAGATTTTCATAGGACTGCAGGAAATGGGGCCTTAGGAAACATCACACAGCACATTGGGTATCTTTAGATGGACACCTGTTCCTCCCCAACCCCAGGTGGCCTTGAAAGGCGGGCCAGCCTGGGGTGAAGCAGAGCAGGCACTGCCTGCTCCGGGCCAGCCCCGCTTGTGGTGCTCCAGAACATCCTGGATCAGTACACGTGGAGCAGGCCGCCTGAACCCAGAGCACAGACCAGGGGCGGAGCAGTGGTCCATCTAAAGGGTGGATGGCCATGGCAGCTCTGCTTCCAGCTATGCATTGCCCCAGCAACCACTATAGAGCTGTGGGCGGTGGCCTAGAGCGGCTGCTGGTCCAGCCACAGTTCTAGGGTGTGCGTATGTTGAGGGGGTGTAGGTGTGCAGGACTGTGGCCCATGGCAGTGGCTGCCTCCATCTAAACTTTCCATGGCCTGAGCAGACCTGTAGGTGGCCACCACCAGGCTCATCTAAAAACACCCACTGTGCTAGCTGAACACTATCATATTAATCTAACAGGGAAATAGTCAGTTTCAAAAGACAAGCGATAGAAAATAAGAGACAAATAGATTCCAAATCCTTCGAGCTAAGATTTTCTAGCTAGGACGGGCCTATGGAAACCAAGAGAAGGAGCATGACATGGCAGAAAATAATTTAATAGCCACTGGTGAGAAACAAGGGTAGCACAGGACAAGGAGAAAGGAATCAATTTGAAAGTGGGCTGTTAGATAAGGAAAGGATGTTGATTAAGAATGTTAAATGGCCAGATTGGGGTCACTTTACATGAGTCAGAAATTAAATGTTGAAGTCCATTGAATGCCAGCTACATTTTTATTTTCATTTTTTCTGCAAGAATGCTCTGGAGAATGTATGTAAACACAACACTTCAGCTGGAGGGAAAGGACATGCAGTGTCATTCACTTAATTAGCCCGCTGCAGAGTAGCTCACCTGCTTAAGTGGAAGGTTTACCATGGAATACATGTTGGTGTCTAATTAATGGATAAGTGGCACATCAACTCTATTTAATTGGCACTTCCAATGTTGTCCAGTGGTGTTTGATAGCATACTTTATTGCTGTGCAGCTCCTTTTTACACCAGACTATTTCCCTTCCTTTTTGTATGTCCTCTAAGATCAGCTGCCTACTTTCATGTAGCTGTTCTGAAAGGTTTAATTCCTTTGCACTATCCTTACTTTTAAAGCAATTTAAGCAATAAAAGTGAGAATCTTCCCAGATGATTGCTTGATTGCCACAATTAATTTTGTTTCTTCCAAAAAGTGCCATTATTATTATTATTATTATTATTATTATTATTATTATTATTATTATTTTACAACATTTTTACCCCACCCCTCCTGCTCCAGGCAGCTCAGGGTGGCTTAGAACATAATAAACAAACATAAACAGCTAAAAGTAACACAATTAAAATACATTTAAAAGGAAGGCACTGAACAATAAACTCTCCCCCCGCCCCCAGCCCAGATTTAATTGGTGAAACACATTCCTCACCACAGCCCCACCTGGGAATCCAGGCAAAGCTGTGGACCGAGGAGCACACCCAGACTACGGACCTGGGATACCAACGGAGAGCAGATCCCATCAATGATGGGAGCCTCCACAGCCACTGCCCTCCCCACCCCCATCACCTCTGCCTTGTCGTTACTCAACTTCAGTCAGCTCACCCTCATACAATCCCCAACAGCCACCAGACATTGGGTAAGCACCAAGACTACCGGGTGTTGGTCGGATGAAAACGAGACGTAGAGTTGGGTGTCATCAGCATATTGATGACACCACACCCCATACCATCTCACGAGCTCGCCAAGTGGCTGCATATACATGTTTAACAAGAGCAGGGACAGAATAGAACCTTGCAGGACACCACACATGAGGTCCCGTGGAGATGAAGAACAATCCCCGAGCACCACGTGTTGAGTCCTCTCAGCTAGGAAAGAGTGGAACCAGTCAAGGACAATCCTGTCCACTCCAGCTCAATCCCGTAAGCAAGTCTCATGGTCAATGGTATCAAAAGCATCCAAAAGATGCAACAAAATTTGCAGGTTTGATCAACCCTGATCTAAATCACAGCAAAGCTCGTCGAACAAGGCCACAAGCGCAGTCTCCGTGCCATAGCCCGGACAAAAACTGAACTGAGAGGGATCCAGATAACCAGCGCAGTCTTGGTGCCCCTGCAGCTGCTGGGCCACAAACCACTCAACAACCTTCCCTAAGACCAGACGATAACTGGTGAGGAAATCAATATCAAGTGATAGTTTTTTGAGCAGAGGCCACACCACTGCCTCTTTGAGGCAGCCTGACATGCAGCCCTCCCAAAGGGAGCATTTGATCACCCCCACCAACAGCGGCTCCATTGTCTCCCGGCTGGACTTAACCAGCCAGGATGGGCATGGGGCAAGTTCACAAAAGGTGGCCCTAACAGCCGCAAGAACATCCCCTGCCCCAGCAGGATGACACTGACTGAAATTGGTCCCACGAAACCAGACAAGGCGGGGCTTCCACAACTAATATTGATTGGGGGAATGTTTCCTTGGAGCGGGACATGGAGGTCAATTTTCTGGATGCCCTAAATGACTGCTTCCTAGAACAGCTGGTTCTGGAACCAATGAGAGGAGGAGCTATTCTATAGTCCTGAGTGGCACACAGGACCTGGTGCAAGGAGTAACTGTGGTGGATCCACTAGGCAATAGCGATCATAATATGATCACATTTGACGTAATTTCTATAGGGAGAAAGATGACGAGAAGTACAACAGTAGCATTTAACTTTAAAAAGGGAGACTATGACAAAATGAGGAAATTAGTTAAAAAGAAACTAAAAAGTCCAGTTACAAGGGCTACAAGTTTGCAAGAGGCATGGAGGCTGTTTAAAAGTATCCTTCTGGAAGCCCAGATTAAATGCATCACACAAGTTAAAAAAGGAAGCAGGAAGACCAAACATCTTCCATTCTGATTAAATGGAGAGGTGAAGGAGGCTATTAGAGCCAAAAAGGCATCCTTTAAGAAATTGAAGACTAGTCCCAATGAAAATAATACGAAAGAGCATAAACACTGGCAATGTAAATGTAAAGTGCTTAATAAGGCAGGCCAAGAGAGATTTTGAAGGGAGGCTTGCTAAAGAGGCAAAAATAAGCAACAAAAACTTTTTCAAATACATCAGAAGCAAGAAGCCTGCTAGGGAGTCAGTTGGGCCATTTGATGACAAGGGAGTAAAAGGGAGGATAAGGACATTGCAGAGAAGCTGAATGAGTTCTTTGCGTCGGTCTTCACTGCAGATGATTTGGGGTAGGTACCCACGCTGGATCCTTGCTTTGTGGGCAAGGAATTGGAAGAGCTGTTACAAATCAATGTGACGTTGGAGGATGTTCTAAGGCAAATTGACAAACTGAATACTAACAAGTCATCAGGTCCAGATGGCATTCACCCCAGAGTTCTGAAGGAACTCAAATATGAAATTGCAGACCTACTGTTAGTAATTTGTAGCCTGTCACTAAAACCTGCATTGTACCCAAGGATTGGAGGGTGGCAAATGTAACCCTGATATTTAAAAAGGGATCCAGAGGTGATCCTGGAAACTACAGACCAGTAAGCTTGATGTCGGTGCCAGGCAAAATGGTGAAAACCATCATTAAGGACAGAATTACAGGGCATGTGAACAAACATGGCTTAATGG
>QEPC01000529.1:5949827-5968761 GCA_003113815.1 Sphenodon punctatus | reverse complement strand
GAGAGGAGATATGATAGAGGTCTATAAAATCATGAGTGGTGTGGAACTAATAAACAAGGAGCAGTTATTTACCCTCTCAGCTAGTGCTAGAACTAGGGGACACTCTATGAAACTCATGGGTGGCAAGTTTAAAACAAAAACAAAAAAAATATTTTTTCACTCAGCATATAATTTGGTTGTGGAATCTACTGCCAGAGGGTGTGGTAAGGGCCAGTACTATAGCTGAGTTTAAAAGAGGTTTGGACAAGTTTCTGGAAGATAGGTCCATTAGCAGCTATTAGCCAGACAGGATCACGGAACATGACGGGAGCTGGGGGAAAACAACAGGGAATGGATCCCCCATTGTGACCTGTTGGGTGCTTCTCCCAAGCCACAGTGATTGGCCACTGTCAGAGACAGGATGCTGGGCTAGATGGACCATTGGTCTGACCCGGTATGGCACTTCTTATGTTCTGGTTCACCTCCTGCAATAACTGCAGCATCAAAGTTGTGGTGAATCTGAGCAATTTTCTCTGCAAAATAATCACCAAACATGTCATAGTGGGCATTAGATAACTCCAATTCCAAGTGGATGGAGGGAGAACTGACCAACCCTCTCACCACCCAGAAAAGCTCTCCTGGACGAGATTTTTCAGAGGCTATAGAGGCATCAAAAAGCTCCTTTTTTGCTGCCCTTGCAGCTACAGCATATGCACGTAAGGTGGCTCTATGTTACAATCTGTCAGCTTTGGCACGCAAATGGCGCCACCGTCACTCCAACCACCTCCCCTCCTGCTTCAGCAGCCAGTTAACTGGATTTCATAATTGAGAAATTCCTATACTCCCAACTAGGGGTGGGATGCTGAGCAAAATTTTGGTTTTGGTTAATTTCAATTTCGGTTCTCATGTATTTCGGTTCTCGTTTCAGTATCGGTTGTTATCTGATCTTTTGCACTTATTTTGTATTGGATTTTTAACATTGCAGTTTCCCCACTCAAGTCAATGGGGACAAACCACCATGGGTATTTACAGACATTACGAGATCACAGTGAACCATGGTGAATGCCCACCTGTGGTCACTGTCACTCGCACGTCTGTTTGGCTGCCGCCAGATGTTTGCCACGCTCAATCCCCACATGGGGTCACTTTCAACCACGCTTCTCAGGCTAGCCGCACCAATTCCCCGGGAAGCGCGGTGAAAGTGATCCCCGGCGGGGATCAAAGAAAAATAACGTCTAGTCGGTCACGACGGCCCGGAATCACCAGAGGGATTCTGGGCCATGGCGAAGTTGGCCAGACGCTGCGATGGCATTGGCCCCGCCGCCCGCCCGTCTCCCCATAGGGCGGGCGGCGAGGAGCGTGGAGGGGGCAGGGCCGTGTCGCACATTGTGGCCGTGTGGCCGCCCGCCCCCTCCCCGATTCCCCTCCGGGATCCCCCAGCACGTCTGGTAGGGCATGACGGGATCATCCTGGTGGGGGATCAATGTATTGATTTCGTGACGGGGCCAACCGGCCCCGTCACATCTGAAAACACCCTATGTTAAAAATTCAATACAAAAATCAATGCAAAAAGTTCTGATACAACCGATACCAAAAAAGAACTGAAATTTCAAATTAGTTCGGACTCCAAAGTGGCTATTATTGGGTACTTTCAGTTCTTTCCAAAACCAAAGGTCCCATCCCTATTCCCAACACAAAAGAATCCTTTCTATTAGTCCAGCGGTTGCAAAGGTAAGAAATAAATTTAGAGCATAAAAATCAGACAAAAACCAAATACTGCATGTATAACAAGATGCTGGAATTCTGGGGACAGGATTAAACAGCCATTCCATTTTATCACATAGAATTTTGGCCTAAGACAAAGTATCAACTATAGTTTATCATATGGATAGTGCTCCTCCAAGAATCCTTCTTTGGGAGGAGGATAGGAATTATTGCTTCCTAGAACTCCTTGCTACCCAACATATCATATGGAAATGGCAAGAGATGAATTTATAACACTAAATAAAACGAGGTGCTGTCTGGAGATTTTTCCAGGCACACTTTCATAACATATCCTTCACCTCTGTTTTGCAAATAGAGGATGTTTTTAGCCATGATGATAACCCTGATTTCCATGCTTTCCCAAGTTGTTGTATCAGCTGAATGCAGTCGCCAGATGTTGGCCCAGGCTGGAATCCGGGTTTGTACATGTGGTGCTTAACCCGGGCTGTTCCTAAAGACCATCCCCAACGAACAGCCCAGGCTAAGCACCACCATAGCCTGTGTAACAGACACCAGACTGTCATTTTTGATGGCCCACTTACTCTTACCCTGGTCCAGATCCACGGTGTTTCCGGGCAGCCATTGTGGCCTCATATGTCACCCTGGCCACCCACCAAAGACAGGGGAGGACCTCTCCAAGCAGTGCAGAGGCAGGGCTATGCAGACGTACATCTGTGTGTCATCCCATCCTCACGGCACCCTAGGCCACCATCATTCTTGTTTGGCACCCAGGTAGAATTCTGCCCAGAGTGAGGATTCAGCGCCGTCACGTCTGAATACTGTCCAGGAAGTATATAACACAAGAAGGTAGAGGCGGGAGACAACAAAGTTGTGACAATTTGTGACCAGGAGGGTATTGTGTCCTTTTTACACAGATGCTCTTGTTACATTTTATTATACACAGAACAACGGACACCACTGCCGGTTGCTCCATGGGTGGGTGTGGGTGGAGATGGGTGTTGGCCAGGAGCAAACACTCACCAAGACCCACCGAAAGTGGCGTTTATACAGATGCCCCCACCCAACTCCACCCAGGAAAATGCTCCCCACCCACCGGCCAACACCCATCTCCACCGAGAGGAACTGGGTGAAGGCATCATGTATGCACAGGGCCCATGGTGATTGGCTGCAGTGGTGACCTGCAACATGTATAATAAAATGTAACACCCATTTTATGGGCGTTAGAGTGTCTGTGTAAAAAGGGCCTTGGTCATAATGTAACATCACAACAATTTCTTGTTACTCATTTTTACCTAACATTTTAATGTTGAAAACTAAAAAAAGCTATTCCTCACATACAGTAAATGGAATTCTACATAGTGAGATTACAAATTTGAATAGGAGGGAGGAGACTATGTTTTGTGTGATATACATCTTAGAGGGGGTAGAGTGTAGAAGAGTGACAATCGCGGCAAAGGAGTAGGAGGTTAAAAGTTGGGGGGTGGGGGGATATGACAGTTTATGGATAGCCCCAAATAAAACCTCTATTATTCTAGCTAATTACTGGTCAACAACTGAAAAATCACTGAAATTTGTTTTGGTATTCAACAGTGGAGGATCCAATGAGGAATAAACATATACTGCCTAATTCGCAACACAAAAGTGGACCTCCCTTCCCCTGGAGGTTTGTCTGAGCCTGAGCATCTTTTGGGGGAGGTGTAAGGCCTTTCTTTTTAGTAAAGCGTTTAGTGGGTGGGGATAGGGTTTGGGTGGCAGGTTGTTGTGTGGTTGAGGTTGGACAGGATAGTTTTTTGTGGATTCTATTTTAATGTTTTAAATTGTATTTTATGTTTTTTGTGAACCTCCCTGAGCCTTCGGGGAAGGGTGGGTTAAAAATGTGAATGAATGAATGAATGAATGAATCTATTTATTTATTTATTAAATAAAATTTCATCTCAATTCACTATGATACCTATACCTTAAAATCATATTATGTGTAATGGGTTTATTTTAATGCTCTGGGAACAAAGGTAAATTTGATAATGGATATCATTATATTGTGTTATATTCAATAATGTTATCTTCCGTCTTTCCCTTATACAAACCCAGTGGTTATTGAAAACTTGTTTTTCTCTGAAGCAAATGTTTTTGGAACTTCTATACCCATAGAATCCTTTTAGAAAGAGAAACTTATCAGATAAATCTTCACCTCTTATCAGTACAGGATAATGGAATGTTTCAAGGGATTCCATAAATCATACAAGTAGTCTTGTGTAACAAGAACCTTAGCTAATGAAACTTTGTTTATGCAAAAGAGGCCATATCTCCCTTCCTATAATATCTATTGTTATAAGTCTCTGAACTCCTACTAACTGTTAGGCCTGCTGTGTCTAATTCAAATTTGAGTAAAAAAGAGGCCATATCCCATCTTTTGTTATGAAATTTTTGGTTCCAGCTTGCCTGTAGGCCTTCTGCCTCTATCAGTTTGGCGTCTATTATCTCTACATTTATAAGACAAAGAACATGACAGTGTATGAAGGAAGTGGATCACTTCTTAAAAACTTATTGGAAGGTAAATGCAAACGGAAGAGCACAACTTTCCCTGTGCGCAAGAGATTATCAAAAAGATTTTGTTTAAATTCCGCTCGAGCTGCCCGAGGCAGGATGGCTGTGGGGTATCAAATTTTAAAAATAAATAAATACATAAATAAATTGTACCTTGAATCTTGAATTTAGTCAAAAATCCATTAAAAGTAAAGGAGTGGAACCTCAAGCTCAGGGGGCAAGTGTGTCCTGCAGCTAGTTTCTATGTGGCCCTTTTCCAGTTCCTGGACCTGGCTCCTGGATCCAGCTCCTAACCCCATGCACTGAAAGACCAAGGGTTAGGGTGTAGAGATGAGGACATGCACCAGTGGTGTAGCTACCACAGGGACAGGAGGGACATTTGACCTGGGGCCCAAACTTGGGGAGGAGGGGGGGGGAAAGCAAAAACGATCCCTCCTGTCCCTATAGTATGGTCCCGCCACAAATGATCCAGAAAGCTTGCTTTGTTATAGTGGGAGCATGTGCAGACTGAGACCGGAAGAGGAAGTGCTTCCCTGCAGCGCAGGATGATGCAAGTGGTAGCAGCAGCATGAGGCAGGTAGCGCACCCTCGGGTATGGCGGCACAGCAAGCAAATGGAGCTGCTGAGGAGTTAGAAGAGGGAGGCCAAGGCACCATAGTGGTGTATGTTGGAGGTGGTCATAACGGCAGCAGAAGCAGCAGCCAGCAGTCTGGCTGAGACTACAGCAGAGGTGATCGAGGAGTGGAGGTGCCCTGCCCTTGAATGGTGTTCCCTGGTATCTGGGGTGTGGGGAGAGTTTGGTGGGGGGCAGGGAGGCTGGATGGGGCAGAGAATGTGGGGGTTCTGTGTAGGAGGCTAAGTGGGGGCAGAGGGTCTGGAGGGTCTGTTGGAGTCAGGGGCAGGGAGGCTGTGTTGTACAGTGGATCGGGGGGGGGCATCTGTGTGGGGACAGGGAGGCTTGGTGGGGCCAGAGGATCTGGGTGTTTTGTGGGTGCTGGGCAGAGAGGCTGGGTGGGGGAAGAGGATCGGGGGGTTGTGTGGAGACAGGGGCAAGGAGGCTGGGTGGAGGCAGAGCAGCGTGTGGACCAGGTAGAATCAGGGAGCAGGCAGGAGTCAAAGGAGCAGAAGACTGGCTGATGAGGTGAGTCAGGCCAGAGAGCCACAAGTGCTGGGACTGGCATCCTGGAGCATCCTGGGATGCCTCAGGATGCCCCAGTAGTGCCTGCATTTTGGGGCACTGGGTACCCGATGAGAGGCATGGTACCCCATCTAGTGCCTGGTGGGGGTGCCCAAAATGTGATTACCCGTGGGTAATAAACCCCTACCTGATAGAAGCTCTACTTCTACCTGATACAGCTCTACTTCCTACCTCTCTAACTGCTCCTTCAATATATCTCTTGCTAGTACCCCCTCCACGTCACTTCCCCATCGCAGTTGGATTTCCCCAAGGCTCTGTCCTTGGTCTGCTTCTCTTCTCTCTACACTCTGTCCCTGGATAAACTCACTAAATCTCACTCCACTATCACCTGTATGCTGATGACCCTAAAACTCTCTCCACCTCACCCCACCCCTCTCTCCCTCTTTCCAATCTCACATCACAAACAGCCTATGTTGACATCTCTGCCTGGATGTTTCAACATCAGCTCAAACTTAATATGGCAGAAACTGAACTCATCTTCTCCACAAACCTTCCCCTCTCTCTTCCTTTTCAGTGTCCATTGATGGGGTCACTTATGTGCCTACCCCTCAGGAACATAGCCTGGGGTTCATCTTTGACTCCTCCCTCTCCTTTAAATCTAAGATCCAATCTGTTACTACAGTCTGTTGTCTTTCCCTGCCCAACATTATTAAGTTCCGGCCTTTCCTTACTCCACTGCTAAAACCCTAGTCCAGGGATGGGGAACCTTTTCCTTCCTGGGGGCCACTTTGAGAATTAGTACAAGCTTCGAGGGCCACATAGAAGTTGGGAGAGGAGATGTGTAAGGGATATTCCCAAGAAAAAGAAGCTCCAGATCATGAATCTGTATCATGGATCTGTCTCCTATCCTTGTATGCATTCCCTCTTCTCTGCTCCCTTATGCTGAGTTCAGTTTTTCAGTGTTTTGATGTCTGAACTGGACCCATGGACCAGATCCAGGAACTAGAAAGGAGCCATATTAAAACTTGCTGGGGGCCGCATTTGGCCCCCAGGGCTGAGGTTTTCCACACCTGCCCTAGTCCATGCTCTGGTCATTTCTTGCCTGGACTACAACTTCCTCCTAACCAACCTTCCCCACTCTCACCTTGCCCCCCTCACTTCTGTTCAAAACTTTGTTGCCAAGGTCATGCCCCTTGCCCACCACTTTGATCATATACAGCACAGCCCCTCCTCTTCTCTATTTACTGGCTCCCTCTCCCTGAATGAATCAGCACAAACGCATTGTCTTTACCTGCACAGCTCTTCTTGACCTTTCCCCCTCCTATCTCTCTGCACTTGTTTCCCACTACACTCCTGTCTGAGAGCTCCGCTTCTCCTCTGCCATCACCCTCACCTGATCACAAATCAGTACTCTGCTCAGCCTCTAGGACTGCTGGTGAGGGAGAGGGTAAGGGAAACTCCTGAGCCCCTGGATTGAACCACCTCCCCACCCCACCCCCCATTGTAGAGGGAGAGGTAGCGGGGCCAGGGATCTTCTCCCACACTTCCAGCTTGGCCAAGGGGAGGAGGAAAAAGGCAGTGGGCCACATGCCAAAGGGTTGTTCCTGGTGGGGACCGGGAGACTGGCAAGGACTGGTCCAGTTACTGGTGGATTGGTTTTCTTGTGTGCTTGGTGGAGTGTTTAATTATTTTGGAGATAATTGGGAGGGAGAGGTGTTTTTCTTTTGGGGTGGGTCACTTTAGAGGGGTGGGCAGTGCGGTGCAAGACCATGCCCACTGGTGAGAGCGATGGGTATGGTCCCAAGGGGCTGGGTGGGTGGTGTTATCCCCGGGTGAGAGGGGAGGTAAGGGGAGAAATGGGGATTCTCCAGTTAGGGTAGAGTAGGGGGGGGGAGAGAATGGGAGGGGTGGTAGGGAGTGCCCTCCCATTAGAGGGAGGGTGGGGAAGATTGGGGGGATGGGTAAAGGGGAGGGTATCCCTTGCCACCACCCTGGTGGAGGAGCCACTGGGGTGTGGGGGCCAGGCTGAGGGGCCATGCCAGTGGGGCATGGCGATAGGGGTCATCCCAAGGCTTGTGAACTATAGTCCTCAAGGGAGGCATTGCCATCGGGAATTGAGAGACAGTTTGGTTGGTGCCTGTCCCTCATTAACCTCCCCTTAGTTCAGGTAGTCAGTAGGTCGAGGTCCTTGGGGCCTTCAGCCCATCGTTAGTTCTGTTGAACACAAGGTTGGTGGCTAATAAATTATCTGTTATCCAGGATTCAGTCCTGTATGAACTGCCAACCTTGTTTGTATCATGGAAACCTGTTGGGGCCAATATTGGCTGGCCTCGTTCCACCTGGGTACTCCGTTCAGCACCAACCCAGGCCGAAGGGGCAGGGGGTGGCATAGCTATTATTTTGAGGGAGGATTTGCCTGTCAGGAGGTTCTTGGTGTAGAAAGAGTCTGGGATAGAGGGCTTCCACCTTATGGTTGATTTGGCCCAGGACAGATAAGAGGATTCTGCTGGTGTACTGTGCACCCCACTTCTCAGCAGTGTCCCTAACTGCTCTAGCTGCCCTAGTCTTGGGCTTGATTTTGCAGTCCCCAAAGTTTATTGACTTGGGGGACTTCAACATCCACGTCAAGGCCAGGTTGCATGATGCAGAGTTGGAATTCATGGCCACCAAGGCAACCATGATCCTGTTCCAGGTTGTGGTGGGCTTGACACATGAGTGGGGACATACTCTGGACTTGTTGTTCTGCGTTGACCTTTAGACAGGGGGTCCGATCATTGGGGGTGTTATTTGTTCACCCTTGCCATGGTCGGACCATTACCTCTTGTGGGCTTTCATCCCAGCATGCCTACCTGACCGTAGGGATGAAGAACCAATTAGGGTGGTCCACCCCTGGACTGATGGAACCTCTTGCTTTCTAGATTGCTCTTGGGGAGTTGGCCATAGACCTCGGCGACGGCTCCATCAATGCCCTTGTGACCCTCTGGAATGACTGGTTGGATGAGGCTATTGATTGAGTTGCTCCCAAGGCTCCACTCCCAGCGTTTCAGCACCACAGGTCTCCATGGTTCATGGATGCCCTGTGGTGGCTGAAGCACGAAGGGAGGGGTTTAGAGTGACAGTGGCACTATGTGCCGTACCTGCACTGAAGACAACCATTTGTGGCATGGTTTATTTTTAAAGACCTATGTCATAGCTGTGCGAACAGCAAAGTAGCAGTTCTTTGCTGCATTCATAGCATCGGCAAAGTCACATCCAGTGGAGCTTTTCCAGGGGTTATGAGTTTGGTCAGTCCAGCCTGTCTCCACCTCAAACTGGAGTCATCCAGGGCCTTCTGTGACATGTTTATGACATACTTTACAGAAAAAATCACTCGCATTGAACATGACTTCAGCTCCATCTTTTTGGGGACAGTGGCAGAGCCAGAGCCAGAGGTTAGGAATGCCCTGTCTAGTCAGCTTATATGGGATCAATTTCAACTGGTGATACCTGCTGATGCGGGGGATGTGCTTGGTTCTGTTAGAGCCACGACATGCAAACTAGACCCATTCCCACACTGACTGGTTAAGGCCAGTGGAAAGATGGTGAGGCCATTGCTGGCAGGGGTAATCAATGTTTCTCTTGGGGAGAGGAGGGTGCCAGGTTCTCTTACGGAGACAGTGGTCTGACCTCTCCTTAAGAAACCATCTCTTGACGTTGATTCCCCAACGAGTTATCAGTCTGTCTCTAACCTTCCCTTTTTAGGGAAGGTTACTGAATGCGTTGTAGCACATCAGTTGCAGGCACATCTGGACTGCATACGTTTTCTGGATCCCTCGCAGTCCAGCTTTCGTTCGGGTTATGGCACTGAGACTGTGCTTGTGGCCTTGGTCAATGATCTATGGGTGGAGCTGCACAAGGGACATTAGACCCTGCTGGTTCTACTTGACCTGTCTGTGGCTTTTGACACTGTGAACCATGAGATGTTGGTGACTTGCCTGCAGGACCTTGCTGGAGTTGATGGGATGGTTTTGCAATGGTTCTGTTCCTTTTCCTAGCAGATAGATCTAAGCAGGTAGTCCTGAGGTAGTGTACATTTTCCCCCAGGGGTCTCCCATGTGGGGTCCTGCAGGGCTCCATTCTGTCCCTCCTCTTTTTCAATGTGTATACGCAGCCCCTAGGGGAGGTTGTGGGTAGATGTGGGGTATGTTGTCATCACTATGCTGATGTACACTCCATTGTACCTTTTAATCTGACCCAGGCCCTGCTGTCTCGGTGCTTCTCCAGTGCTTGGCGGCTATGGGGGACTGGATGAGGTCTAGCCAATTGAAGCTGAATCCCAACAAGACAGAGGGGAGTAGCCAATTGAAGCTGAATCTAGACAAAACAGATATGATGCTCATTAGTGGAGCCAGTGATCTGGGTGAATTAGGGTCACCCATCATCAACGGGGTTTGCCTGGTGTTGGCATCTCAGGTACAGAGCTTGGGGGTATTCCTGGATCCACAGCTGCACCTGGATATCCAGGTGTCAGCTGTGGCCAGGAGTGCTTTTCTCCAGTTACATGTGGTGAATCAGCTCCATCCATATGTCTTGGACTCTGATCTTGCCACCATCATCCATGCATTTGTCACCTCGAGGCTGGACTACTGTAATGTGCTCTACGTGGAGCTGCCCATGGTGATGTTCCAGAGACTGCAGTTGGTGCAGAATGCAGTGGCCCATCTTCTTATGGGAATGGGTCCCCTGGAGCACATTACACTGGTGCTCCCAGCTCTGCACTGGCTGCCTATAGTCTTCTGGGCCCTAGCTACCTGAAGAACCTCCTCACTTCTTGGGCAGCTCCTGCAGTCACCGGGGGGCTGGGGGGCAGGTTCCCTGCTATAAGTGGGTAGTGACTGACAGGTGGGCATTCTTGGCGGCCGGACCGGTGCTGGAGAACTCTCTCCCAGTAGATATACATCTCAGCTCGGATCTCCTCACTTTCTGGCATCAATGTAAGACGTGGCTCTTCCACCAGGCATTTGGTGGAGGGGAGTGTTAAGGGAGGTCTACGGTGGTGGGATTTATATATGTTTGTACACTGTGACTATTCTTATGTATGGATTGTTTTAAATATTTTACTGCTGTTTTTTAGAATGTTTTATTGTATTTTATTCTATGTTTGTAAGCCACCCCGAGTTTCCAGAGGCAGGAGGGACAGGATAAAAATCTATTAAATAATAAATAAGAATAACTCCCCTTTTCTTCAAAATATATTCATCCCTTGCTACTCCCTCCCCTCACACCTGTAAGTCCCACCCCAAATACATTATCTCTGCTCCTTCCCTCCTTCCCTCCTTCCCTCCCAATAATCAAATCCCATCTGAAAACCTCTCTCTTCTATCAGGCTCTCCCTAGCTCCTTAGTCCCCTTTCTATTTTACCCAACAGCCCCTTTTTCTGAGTAGCTAAGCTAAGCATGCACACCTGTGACCTCTCAACCTCATATTCTTATCTCTCCCTCTGTTTCCTCTCACCCTTCATCTCCCCTCCATTTTCTCTCCTAGATTGCAAGCTATATTTAATTGCAAAGTACCAGGCATTCTGCTTCCACTATATAAATACTTAAAATAATGTGCAGTTTGCCATGAAACCTTGCCTATTTTAGATTGGAATTTGTCTTCTCAGCTCCTGAATTGCAAACCCCTCTTTGAAGGCAATTTAAAAAGGAAATTAAAGACTCTGTTCTGCCATCACTGTAGCAGCCTGACAATATTCATAACAGTGACTAAAAACAGATTTCTTATCAGCATTTCTTTCAGAAATGGGGAAGTCTTTAAGGAAAACTCTGATATTGTATGAAAAAGGAAAAGAAGGAAACATAAAAACATATACTGGCTGAGACCAATGGTCCATCGAGCCAAGCACCTGTCTCCAACAGTGACCAATCTCAGTTGCTTGAAAGAAGTACCCATCAGGTCACAATAGGGTGATTCATTTCCTGTTGTTCACTCCCAACTTCCAACAGTAAGAGGTTACATTCTCTAAACCTCCCTGGCTAATAGCTGCTAATGGACCTATCCTCCAGAAACTTGTCCAGCCCTTTCTTAAACCCAGCAATATTACTGGTCTTGACCACATCTTCTCGCAACAAATCCCACAACTTAATTGTGCGTGGAGGGAACAAATACTTTTAAACATTTCTTTTAAATCTGCTACCCATTAGTTTCATGAGGCGAGCCATGAGTAGGGCTGATGCAGCAGCAGCTTTTACCGCGCTGCGATTCCGTTCCGCCATTTCGGAACTGCCCGCGCCACACCGCGACTTTTCTGCGGATATTCCGCTAATTCCGCCGGAATTCTGCAAATCGCGGAATTGCAGAAAAATCGTGGAAAAATTGCGGAAATCGCGGAAAACCGCTATTCCGCTATTTTTTGGCGCTGGCGGAATTGCGGAAATAGCGAAAATGTCATGTTTCCACGATTCCACTAAGTTGCGGAATTAAATAAGCGGAACCGCGGAACCGCGGAATGAAACCGCGGAATNGAAATTCGGTTCGGTTCAGTTCGGTTTGAAATTTGAGTTCGGTTCGAAAGTTCGGTTCAGTCGACCGAACAGACCGAGTTCGGTCGAATTCCGAAATTCCGAGTCAAGTTCGGCCATTCAAAACCAGGTTTTTTTGTGTGTGTTGCCACTAGGGATGGGCGAACAGAACGGAGTTCAGAAATTCGGTTCGGTTCGGTTTGAAATTCGAATTCAGTTCAGAAGTATGGTTTGGAAACCGAGTTCGGTCCGAACTCCTAACCTCATTCGCCCATCCCTACACAGAGCTCAAAAGACTGAACGTGGAGCTCAGTAAGGGGAAAGAACTAGCCAGAGACAGGAGCTGGCAGCACTGTCTCACAAGGGCTTAAGGAGGCTAGAAACCCATATCAGAGCCTGAGGGGCTAGTAGGTTTGAGCAAGGCCTGGATTTGGAGGCTATTGGAATCCTAGGCCTGAAGAACGTAAGTGGCTTGGCTAGACGGGACCGTGCCTGTCCTGTAGCTCAGTGGTAAATGCACGAAGGACTTTTAGGGGCTAAAAAGGGACAATCAAACCAGTAGCCAGAGGGCATAAACTATATATATGGTGATGGTTGGTACTTCCACTGTAAATAAAGGACATGGTATTTGAAGATCTCACTTGGGCTGAGTCTCTGGGGTCTGGATCTTGAATGAACTTATAATGCAGGAACATACCTACCACACCAGGGCTTTTCAGAAGAGTGCCCCACAGAAGTGACATTCCCAATCCCAGTGCTGGCATGTACTACAACATTAGAAAGTAACATCAGGTTTTAGGACTGAAATCCATGTTCTCACCTAAACACGTACGCTACTGGAAAGCAACCAGTAGGAGTGTGCAGCTGGCATATCATTCATTTTCGTATTTGTTTTAGTTTTCATTTACAACCCACCCCCTTCATTTTGAGGGGGTTTCATAAAGAAAACATTTGTTTTGAGTTTTTTTATTTATTTATTTCAAATAATAAAAAAAATTAAAATCACCGTGTATGCGCAAATGGTCTCTGCGGCCATTCCGTGCATGTAAAACTCCATTCAAAAGGGTGCTGCTGCTCCTGGCGCTATTTCAGGAAAGGGTGCACCTACACAGAATGGTCCAGTGGCCATTTTGCACATGTGCAGTGATTTTTAATTTTAAAAATATAAAAATAAAAATTTCTTCACATACACAAAATGGCCACTGGATCATTTCTCACATGTGTACCCTTTTCCAAAATGGCGCCAACACTGCCAATGCTGTTTTGGAAAAGGGCTGCACGTGTGTAGAAAGGCCCTAGTGGTCATTTTGCACATGTGCAGTGATTTTTTAAAAATTTTATTATTTTTAAGAAATAAATGTAAAACAAAAAATGGAAACAGATTAAAGCAAAGAACAATTGTTTGCTTATTCATCTGTTTTCCTAACATTAGTCACAAAAACAAATAAAGCTTCATTCATTTTTGTAACTAATTAAAAAACATGAGTTGCACACCCCTAGCGATCAGATGCAATCAAGCCATGATGGGCAATTTAGAGCTAGAGGAGCAGGAAGAGGTGGGAGAAGACTAGGAGGCTGAGCCGGATCTGCTGGTACAGAGCCCTTTTGTTTAGATTTCCACTGCGGACCAGGCTGTCAGCATGGAGTGATTCAGAGACAGCGTCACCTAATAAATCCCCTTTCTTTAGCTGCACTAGCTGCTTTCAAAACAGCTCTCGGCCAGGAAAAAATAACGGTGTTTGCCATTCTTCTTGTGAGTCTTAGCTGGCTAGTCTATAATTTATCATTGAGGTGAAATGGACTCTTTTCACTTGACTTGTCTTTCCTGGAGAAAACTGCTGGCGATTCCAGCTCATAACACTGAATTTAATTGTCGGAAATAAGTTTCCTCTAGGAAACCCATTCAAATTTTTCCATAAGTCCCTACCACTTTTTTATGATTTGGTGGTACCAGCAGAAAATGCTGCTACTATTTCTGGAGTTATTTCAGGATTGTGGATTTGACTCCACCTAAGGCTGAACTCTATTTGACTAAAGCTTGCTTCTTCTTGGTGTAGCAACTTTCTTTCATCTCCTTTGTTGCTAGGCTGGGAACAACAGTAGGGAGCAAACTAACTGTAATGATAATACCACAAACACAAAGGTGTTTAATGGAAATAGGAAAAACATAGAGAAGACATTGATTCCTTATAGCCAGAGGTTGGGCAAGGTGCTTTCCTGAAACTCCATACATGTTGAAGGTTAGAATTGTGGTGATCCCTCCAGCCAGCACTATAGTAAGGATGGATTAGAGTATTGACTACTAAGTAGTACAAGTTCTAAGTAGACAGCAAGGGCCCCTGCACTCTGGCACATTGCAAGTGGAAGAACCATGTCTTTCTTAATCCTAAGGTCACTGGAGGGTCGACATCCTAATGTCCATGGGCAGCTGTACAGGAGGAATGGTGTGCACTGGTAGCAGGTAGGTTTGAGTTCTGGGATGGTGGATTCCAGTTGTATCTTATCTCTATTTCCCTAATCTGGAAATCAGTGAGGGAGCAGGGCGTGTGAGAAGAAATCTGGGAAGAAAGTCCTTCCAGGGATGTGGAGCTAGGAGTATGGGAGATCAGAAGGTCTCTAAGGGGAGAAATATATTTTCTTGGATGGGAGGTCACTCCAGGAGGGGAAGAGGCTAAGACAAATGTGTACTTCTGTGTACACTGGGAGTGTAAACCATGACATGTAAAGTCAGATTTTACTTATCACTCCACTTTTTTACCAGAAATAGAGAGGCTGCAGGCAGTATTCGGAAGTAAACACATGGTCATCAAGGAAGGGCCATAGAGTCCCTGGCAGCAGTGTATGGTCCCCTTACATTCTTCTTACTTATTCCATCACAAGGGAAACAGATGACCAGAAAAGCAGACCCAAGTTGGGCAGCAGAGGCATAATATTATAGATACTAATCTAGTGTTTCATTCTCCGGTTTAAACTGTGGGGCATCTCTGTAGTTAAATCTATTGTTACCTTTAGTGGGAAATGTCATTTCCATTGCTGGGGAGAAGTTATTCTTTGTGGTGGATAAAAAAGCATCTTCTTAAGGGGCTTCCATTTTGAGAAGATTGTACACTTTCTGAAGAGCTTGTTCTTCATAAGAACAAGACAGCATAAAATTATTGGGTAGATGCTGTGAATCTATGAGCCCTGGTTTCTAATTGCAGCTCTGACAATAATATTGGGCAAGTCACTTAAACTCTCATTCTTAGCTTTCTCATTTGTGGATCTGACCATCTTTGGGTCCCCAGGGGCTGGAGATTTAATCTGTTCATATTAGTGAGGTGGTGCAACAATGCAAAAGGAATGCTCTGTTGTCCCTGCCCCCTAAAAACACACACTCACTCCTTTATGCCATCTATTGCGCTGCTCTACTCTTCCTCTCTGTTTTTACACTCACACACACACACCTGGCCCAGTCCCCATACTAGTTTTGGACAGAGATGAGGCTATGCGCACAAGGAGAGGGGACAGATCCAGGGGGACAGATCCATGATCTGGACCCTCCTCTTCCTGAGTGCACTGTGTAGACAGCTCCACCTCCAACCTTTATGTGACTCTCAGAGCTTTTACTGATATTTCAGTTGGTCGCCAGGAAGGAAAATGTTCCCCACCACTGATATAGATCTTTCAGTATCCTTCCTATAAGCTCCTAGACCAGTGACTAAGAGAAAAACATACATAGAAAAATCCTTAAGATCCCAAATTTCCAGTAGCATCAGATTGCTTGTAGAGTGGAAGACAAAATTTAAAGGGGCTAACAGTATTTCCCCCTTTCAAAAACATTAAAATTACACAGGGCAGTGTGCAAACTACAAAGCAAGTATTTTTGAAGTGTTAACACTGCAACAGAAAGATTGAATATAACAACTAACCAAATAAATCCTTTGGGAAAGCATCTATTTTCTGTTTGTAATTTTTTTCACTATGGGTACTTTCAGACATGACGCTAACCACCCTTTAACCACCCTTGGTGGTTATTTATGCATGTTGCAGGGCTGTGTTGGTGCCCTATGGAGCCCTGCAACATGCATAAATAACCACCAAGGGTGGTTAAAGGGTGGTTAGCGTCATGTCTGAAAGTACCCTATATTGGCACTAGGGATGGGCGAACAGATCACAGTTCGGGTTCAGCCATTCGGTTTGGTTCAGTTCAGCTGTTCGGTTTGGCCATTCAGTTCGTTTGCCACATTCGGGTTCGGCCATTCCGTTTGGTCCGGTTCAGTTCGGTGCGGGCGTTCAGAAAAGGCTCTCTGTGCGAGGAATGAGGGCCCCAGACCCATGATGGTAGGTCCTGGGGATAGAGTGACAGCTTCTGGATATTGGCCACAGCTCTCCCTGCCTGTAACTTGGCCCCAGAACCCTGATGGTGGGTCCTGGGGCTGGAGTGGCTGTTTCTTGGTTCGGTGGAACAACATCACCTCTGTGCAAGGAATGATGGCCCCAGACCCATGATGGCGGGTCCTGGGGTTAGAAGAGTGGCAGCTTGTAGATATTGACCACAGCCCTCCCTGCCTGTAACTTGACCCCAGAACCCTGATGGTGGTTCCTCAGGCTGAAGTGGCTGTTTCTTGATGCAGTTTAACAATGGCTCTCTGTGAGTGGAATGATGGCCCCAGAACCCATGGCACAGACAGCGTGGGCAGCACTGGCAGGCAGCAACAGACATTGGATTGCCGGGGCACAGAACCCATGGCACAGACAACAGAGGAAGCATTGGCAGCAGACATCGGAATTCCCAGAGGCAGCATTGGCAGCTTGTGCAGACATTGGATTGCCTGGGCACAGGACCCATGGCAGGGACAGCAGAGGCAGCATTGGCAGTAGCAGCAGCAGACATTGGGTTGCCCAGGAACAGAACCCGTGGAACAGCAGAGACAGCAGCAGCAGGATTTGCCTCTACACAGCACCCATGGAGCCAGGAAGGTTGGATTTGCCAGGGAATAGCTCCCATACAGCAGCAGACATCAGCAGAAGGATTGTGTGGGCACATTTGGATTGGCCAGGGCAGAGCACCCATGGACCAGAAGACAGCAGCGGCGGGATTACCAGACCAGTGGTGCACATCACCCAGGGTTGCCAGGGTAGGAAGATAGGCACTGTGTCATGAGAGGCAGGCAGACTGAGGCAGGCTTTGATCTAGGCTACCTGGACAGACAGGCGGGCATCATGGCATAAGAGGCAGGCAGACTGAGGCAGGCTTTGATCTAGACCACCTGGACAGGTGGGCGGGCTGGCAGGCAGCACGGCATGAGCAGAAGGCAGGCAGACAGAGGCAGCATTCAAACTTTGCAACCTGGGTGGGCGGGCAGGCAGCATGGTATGAGAGGCAATAGGGAAGGCAGGCTTGGGCAGGCTTTTAGCCTGCAGACAGGCACCTTGACATGGGAGGCAGGAAGGTGGATTGAAGCATACTTTGAGCTTGGAGGCAAGCTGGGAGGGCAGACAGGCAGTGTGGCATGATAGACAGTAGGGCAGGCAGGCTGGGACATTGGCATCAGGGCACTCATTTAGGCTAGCAAAGACTATGCAGTATGAGAGAGCAAGAGCCAGTCAGTGTCACATAGGTGGGCCGAGATCATGTAGCTAACCATAGGCCAGCTGGTAGGCTTACAGTTTGTTTCCCAATGCAACCCTGCATCATGAGGTCAGTCAGATAAGGTGGCCGAGGCTGTCTAGTATGAGAGAGAGAGAGAGAGAGAGAGAGAGAGAGAGAGAGAGAGAGGCAGGAACAGCAACTGCTCCATCAACTTGGCCCCCAGTCTCAGGCCATGTGGGGAGCAAATATCCTCCGCCATGTAGAACACCCTATCGCTGGGGACACTGGTTGGTGGGCAGGACAGGATACCCTTGGTCCCTTTCTACAGGGCTGGCCACACGTTGGCCTTGCCGGCCCAGTAGGCCAAGGGATCGCTGCTGGGATCAATGCATGGCTCCTCCTCTAGATAGGTCTCCACTGCTGCTGAGACACTGCTGCTGAGGCATCATACTCCCTCTGGTAGCTGTGGGTGGGCACCACCTTCCCCACTGCCCTCAGCCATGCTGCTTGCCCTTTTGTGCTGGGCCCTATGCTCCCCAGAGTGGCCAGCACACAGTAGGAGCTGCTGGCACTAGTAGGGGTCCTGCTGCTGCTGCTCATCCTGCTGCTGTACAGCTGCTACCACTAGGGCTGGGGGCAGGGATAGACCTAGATGGCTGGAAGGGGTCACTGCTCCCACTCCCACCATCCCCAGGGGCGTCCTGCTACATGGCCCGCTCTGCCTGCCAGACCTTCTGCACCAGCGTACCCTTTCGGAGGCCATAGACTGCTTTCTTGTGTGCCATGCTGCCCTTGCTCCTGGGGTTCAGCATGGTTGCCAGGACATATTCCACCCGGTGCAGGAGCTCATCAAAGCACGCTCAGCCCTGTCTTCAGCTTCAATGCCAGGTCAAGCGCGTCACTGGAGACCTTCCTGCCCGGAGGGCCACAATCCTGCCCCCTGAGAATCTCATCCAGGATCCACTTGAGACTATGGATCAGCGGGGTCACCTGGCTGTGGGTGGTGGTGGAGCTGCTCATGGTCTCCGTCACGTCCAGGAACGGTCTCAGGATGAAGACCATGTGAGCTAGAATCTCCCATTCCTCCCTGTTGTAACCTGGAGGTGCCTCAATGTCTGTCTCTAGTTCCACCTGATGCAGGGCGGCTTTCTGCTCAAGAAGCCACTCGAGCATCAGGAAGTTGGAATTCCACCTGGATGAGTGTGTGCACCGGGGACCCTTGCTTGTCCTGCTTCTCCCGGAAGAGCTCGCTGCCCTTTACGCTGTGGTTGAAGAACCCTGCCAGCTTGTTCCCCCATTCGATCAGGGAGCTAAGGGTGCCTGGACCAATCCCCTTCTCCCTCAAGCCCAGAGCATCCTTCACCACAAGACTGAGGGTGTGAGTGGCACAAGGGATGCTTGCAAAGCCCCCGTCATGGACTGCCTTGAGTATATTGGCCGCGTTGTCCGTGACCACACACCCCTTGGTGAAGGCC
>QEPC01000529.1:5939305-5949354 GCA_003113815.1 Sphenodon punctatus | reverse complement strand
CCCCCCACCCCAGCTCCTCCATGGTGGACTGACGGCGCTGCTGGCGAGGCTCCTGCTGCTGTTCTGCCCCCATACTGCTCCTGCTGCTAGAGGCAGCAGCAGTTGGTGCAGGACGCTGGCCCACTGAAGGAGCCAGGGGAGAGAGAGCTCCTCAGGGCGCTGATTGGTGTTACAGTGCCTAAAAAAGGTGCCCTAAAACCATCCTGATTGGCTGGTTTCCTTCATAGGAACCTATGACTTTGTGCTCTTGTCCCTCTTCCAACCTCTCCCTTTGGCTTTAATGTACTGATGTCCCATGGGCGCCAGTCCCAACTGCTCTCGGAACCTCAGCATATTAACAGAAAGAGGAGGGACCTTATGATGCCACCACACTGGCCCCTCCGTGCTGCTCCAGTGCTCCCTCCATCCCTTCCGCTCAACAAGAGCTGGCCATGCATATCCCATGGCCAGCCTGGTCCCAGCTTGCCCCCTCCCACATGTCACCTCCCTCTCCCTTCCCCTGCCCGACTCCAAGCTGGCCAGCCACTGCACTCTATGGCAGGACCTGCACATGCACAAAAGCCCACGGCAGTGAAAGGCATTGAGTGCTTCTGTACATGCTCCTCAGATCAGGTACACCTCCACAGTCTCCAATCTCAGCATTCCCATTTGAGGAGCATGCACAGAAGTGCACAGTGTCTTTCAGTACTGTCCACCCTTGTGCATGTGCCAGTAAACCCTCTCCCTCCCCTGCCAGGATGGCGCCATCCCGCTGAGAAGCAGCTGAGCAGGTGGAAGAACAAAGCGTGGGCAGGCTGGTTTTTTCATTTTCAAATGAAATTCATAATGAAAGGCAAGGCCAGGCATACCTCATTCTGGGCTTGGAGCTGCCACATTGAAATAGCAGCAGTACTTGGTGGCAGTGACAGCAGGTGCACAGGGGCCTTTGGTGGTTCTCCACCCTAGTGCCCATGGAGAGAAGCCATCCCTGTCTCTGAGGATCCTGCAATTCCAAGAGTTGGAACAGCTATTTTTGTAGACATGCATTACCAAGCTTTTAACCAGTTGAATTTTACTTTCCAGTACAGGATCCAGCACATTTGGCTGGTGACTTTTTGTTCATCAGGAGATCCCCAACCCAAGCAAGGTAAAGTTTTCAAATGCTCTCTCTGCTGGACTTGAATCTGCTTCCTCCAAAGTCTAATGAAAAATCTGATTGGCTTCAACAGCAGCAGGGTTAGCACAATGCCAAGTCCTTTGAAATCTCATTATTACGGGTTTTATTGCCCAAGATAATTTGGTTTTCTCTCCACTCATATCCCTTCCAATTGAGTCCTGTCCCTCCCTTTCTCTAAGTGCTGGGCCTAGCTTCGTCACACTGCAAACCGCATTCCTGGAATTTTCACGCTGCGCTATGGAGTGCTGGCCTAACATTCCCTCCTCTTTCTTTACAAAGACTTCTCTGTCTACTCTCATACTCATCAGTATATTTATCTCCTCCCCATCCTCTAATAGAGCTAAAATGATAATTCTCAGTGAATACAGTTTTTGTCGCAAACAGCCTATTTGCCACCTCTACTGTGATGCAGAAACATACTGGTTTTTAAACACATTTATTTGTTCCCATTTGGTAATGCCCATCAGTAGGTATTTCCAGTACTTTCTGGTAATTTAGTATATGCCAGAATATTTGGTACTTAAAAAGTAGGCACAGCATACATATACCAGACACAGCAGGCACAGCCACCACCTCCTCCTCCCACCTCTTCCCTCTCTCCTACCTCCTTCAATTTGGAGGAAAACACTTGGAGGTGGAAAAGGTGTGGGGACTGGAAAACGACAACACTTGGACATAAAAATACTGAAAAATGACAGTATGTACTGAAAAACGATGGTAAGTACATGAAAAGGTTGGCTAAATACTTGAAAATTGAAGAAAATACCAAAAAATCATGGAATTTCTAAAAAAAATTACCACCCGCAATCCTGAAAGCAATGTAATCATGAAATGTATCCCAGACTTGAAAATTTGAATGAACATTCAGCAGTCTTCTCAATATGATGGGATTTCCCATCGATTCAGGAACAGCTGTTTTCGATTCAGCAGCACTACCCTTTAACACATACACACACATCTCTTCCAAAAGTTAGTCTCCTTTGGCCCTATTTGGAGTGTATGCCCTGGATTGCCTATAGCACCAGGAGTGTGGTATTATTAAACTACACACACACACACACAGATTATATAACGTATTTATTTAGTCTGCCTGGATCTGCCCTCCCCTCCCCCCTTCTTCTGTTAGTTCTTCATTCTCTGACTCTGCCACATCAAGACTCCCTTGCAGATTCTTAGTTAGATTTGGCAGATTTGCACACTTTACTCAATTGCCCATTTTTTTGAGTAGCTTGTTGCCTTGCCCCCTCCCTGAGTCAGTGGAGGGAGTTTCCATGGCCTACCTGCTCTCTGTACTTCTTTCTCCAGGGCCCCAGCACGGCGTTCCTGCTGAAGCCAGTAAAGCATCTCAACTTTGTCCCACTGCATCTTTTCCAGGTATGGGCGACCCTTGAAGGTCACAGTATCATTGAATTTCTCCTTGATCTGATGCAGAATTGCACAGAGTTCAGAGTCATACTCTGCAAGCTCCTCATAAAGGTGGCTCCTGGTTCTTGATTCCTGTGCTCGCAATGTGAAGGACCTGATGTTCCTTTCAAAGAAGCGGTTTGGATTGGAGGCAGCTTCCTCAAACTTTTCCAGGTCAGCCAGAACAAGCTCCCGCTCCTGAATGGATTTTGCTGCTTTCTCCCAATCTAGGAGCATATCTGGAAGTTGGGCATAGGTTTCATTTGAGCTGTATTTAATTGCCATATCAAGTCTCTCCCAATCAGGGAATTGAAGAACTGTCCAGAGTCTCTCCAGCCTCCTCTGCAGCACTTTGAGGATCTCAGGTTGATGGTCCCGGCCCTCAAAAGTTCCCAGGCCCCCAAGCAGGACAGTATTGGTGTTCCACATCCCAGTTGTGTATTCCTGCTTCTTTGAGCAGAGCTCTGCTACTTTCTGTTCTTCTTCTCTTCTCACCTGTTCCTGCTCTCTGCGTTGCTCTTCATCTATAAAAGTCTCCTCCTTCTCTTCTTCTCCCCCCTCACTGTTGTATAAATGAAATATCACTTGTAAGTAGTCAGATTCATTATTGATGACATATTTCAGGTAGTCATCAGTGTGAAGGGAAGTCTTCAACCACTTCAACCAAGAGGTTTGTTCTTTAAAATGTTTCTTCTGTTTAGGGGGCAAATTCAGCTGCACCTCCTGTGGAGTGACTTGCCCAGTAGGCACCACTTTACTGAGTTCCACATTGATCACTTGCTCACTCTTCCTTTTGGTCAGAGTTGATGAAGCTAGGCTGTTAGACATATCCACATTCACTGCTGCAGGTTCTATCAAGGGTCCTTCATCAAATCTCAGGTGATCTGTTGGAATGTTCTTAATCAGTTCCTTGTAAATTTCTCTAACTTCTTCCCCAGAATAAAGGTTTGCATCCAGGTACTTCACGGTGGCAGCATCAATCTCTCCCAGGAGATCATTATATACAGGTGGGCATCTCTGCATAACTTCAGAATCAACAAAGACTCTGTCAGACACTTGCATGTCAGCTGGTTTTGCTACCATTGTATTGTGGATTTTAAGGTTCTGAGTGGTAGGCTGAGGATGAGTGGCTGGTGCAGAAATAACTGTTTCTCTCAGCTTCTGCTCAACTGCTTCCTCTTCCTGGAGGCTGTGTAGCATCCTGTGAAGTTGCTGAAGTTTGACTTCATTGGACCTGCGCCATGTCAAAGCTCTAATGAGTGGAGGCAGTGCTGACTCCTCAGTCTGCAATCTTCTGCTGCTGCTGCTGCTTTTCAGAATGGAGCCCTGCACCAGCCTTCGGAGATCCTCAACAAGGCTCGCAGATTCCTGGAGATCACTATCCACTGTTGACTTAGTATAGTGAATGGGCACTATTGGAGTGAGGGGACGAGGTGATAGGTGGATCCCAAGTTCATCTGCCAGAAGCTGACCGACTCTCATATTGGGCAATGACTGGCTCCTCCTGGAAAAGCTGCCAATAGCATTTTTGACCCAATCTGGCTCAGTATGAACTTCTGAGACAGGAGTGTATGGACAGGGAGTCCTGACAGCTATGCATGGCAGATTTCTGAATTGGTCATTGATTGCTTCTGCATTAGGCATAAAGGAAAAGACTCTGCTTAAATCCAGGGAGGCTATCTCCTCAAGTTCTTTGATGTCCCTTGCTATTTTCTGCCTGGGAGTTTGCACATGAGGCTTTGTAAGTTTGATGAAGTGATTGATGGTGAAGCCCAGGCGGCTGCCTGTAGCATGAGTTGCAGCACGGCAACTTCGGCTGGTCTTCTGCTTCTTCACCTGCTCTGGTGCCTCACCATTTGGGAGCTGGCGGTTCTGCAGAATCGTCATCTCCAAGACAAGGCGGTGCCTGACGGCTCCAACATTGAGGAAACTGGAGCAGTCCAAGGCAAGTTGGGCAGCAAAGCGGGTGAGATTGCCATAGTCAGTGAAGATGCCAATTTTCCGATGGTGGTCCATCAGACACAAATAGTGCAGAAAGAGCTGCTCACACACCAGACAGATATATGTCACCAGGTGCTGATAGAGCTCCTTGTTCTGCTGGCTGCTGAATGCAGGGTCATACAGAGACTGTTGGGCATTCTTCCAGGCACACTTGACCTCAGCCAGGATGATCTCCTTGAAGAGCTGCTGTGCCTGGCTGGAGACATGTGTCCACTTCCCCCCCAGGGCCAGCCGTGTTTCCACCAGCTGGATGAAGGATGCTAGGGAGCTGGCTGCAGGAGATGTGGACAAAGATGGACGCTTGGAGATGGGCAGGGATAAGGTGTGGCGTGACTCTGAACTCTGGAGCCACCTTTGTTGTGGAGACTGGAAGAGGGATAACGGGGCCAGGATGTCCTGGTAGAGATACTGCAATTCCCTCACTGCCCCTTCCGTCTCCTCCAGAGTGTAGAACTTGTTGCGGCCAGCCATGACTGGGCCCGGTACAGTGCAGTAACCATGGTAACAGCACAACAGAAGTGACCCTGCCAGACTTGTTGTGCTGCTTTGGTTCCATGTGACACTTGGTCCTCCTGGCCTCAGAAATGCCTCTGTCTCACCTCAGGAGCTCTTGTGTCAATACCAGTCTGGGAGATACTGGGGGAGTTTGACATGGAGGTGGTGCCAGAGCACTCAGTCTTCGGGAGGAGGGTCAGACAAGCTATTATGCAGCCTGCTAGGCTGGCTCCCCCTCTGAGTTAATGGGAGGCTGGCTCTCCCACCCTTCTCAGCTCCCCTCCCTCCTGAAGGGAGCACTGGATCAGTCCCCCCCCCCTCTCTCTCTCTCTCAGGGGGTTGCCTCCCCACCCCCTTAACCTCCCCCCCCTCATGTGGGGGGGGGGGGTGATGGCTCTTTTGCACACATTCTCCTCTCTCTCTCTCAGTTGTAATGCTGACTCTGCCCCACAGCCCCTCCATGGTGAAGGGGGGCATACTATCACAGTCACCCTTAGCACTTCTCGGGGGGACACTGACTCTCCCCTTCAGTTCTTCTATCAGGCATTTAGGGAACAGTTGGAGTCTCACGAGGCTTGTAAAAATCATTAATTTGGGATGTGGGCAAATGCCCATTCAAGGCAGGAATGGAGAAGCGGGCCTTCCATGAATGGAGGGGGCAACCTTGAGCCCTCTGGAGATTTTGTTACAGGGCATGGTTTTGTGGGAGGTAACATCTCCTGTGTCTGGGTCAGCAAAGTCTTGGGTTATGGTTGGTATCATAGCATTCAGACACAGCACTAGAGCACAGATGTGCCTGTGGCTGACAGTCAAGCAACCAGGTTCTATAACTGGTAAATGGTAGGGTCCCATTCTCTGCCTGCTGCAGGTCAATAGGGCTCTTGTTGCCAACCATGACCCCAGTTTACCCAGCATAACTCTAAGGGTAGGCAGCTTCTTAAAAATGAAGTAGAGATTTACAGGAAACATCACAATTCCAGGATCTGGATTTTTCAGAAAAGCCCTAAACACCTTATGATTTATGAACCAATTGCAGAAGGAAGAAGTGCTCTTGGAATGTGGTGAGCAATGGTGCCCACTGCCCACACCCAGTGCAAGCACCAGCCAGGCATGTATGGCACTTCTGCCCCCCACACCTGGAACTCCCTGGTCTCCCTCTCAACAAGCCCCAATACTGTCTTTGAAGAAACTGGGGCTTCTGCTTACAAGCCAGGAGCAACCTTACCCTTAGTCAGGGGAAGGCTAGGATTTTTTAAGAGTGGCAATTAATGGGATTGGGGAGGAGTTTGAGGGCGGCGTTTGTAGGTTCAATTCAGATAATTCTTTTTTTTAAGGTGGGGGTTGAATGTGACTGTAAGTTTAGTCCTGCACGTAGTTCTGTCAGAGATACTACCATCAGTATGTGGTCCTACCATGCAGAGCTTTCTGTGAGATCACCAGTCTTCATCTGATTTCATTTCATTTCATTTATTCATTTCATTTATTATTTCTATACCACTGCTCTTGCTGATCGTGACTCAAGGTGGTTTACAAAGGAATTTACATATACATTCAATAAATGAAACAAGTAAATCACAGTATAACCTAAAACATACAAGAACTCCAGACATTCAATAAACAATACAAATTACCCCTAACCTCAGGACTAAAGTATCCAAAAATACTTCCCCCACACACAATACTCTCACTGGAGTGCCCCCCCCCACAGTTCTTCCCCCCCCTCACCAAGGTTGCAGAAACCGCACCCTAACCCAGTTCCCTACTTTGCCACATGCTCTCACCAGGGGATGAAGGCTTATCCCTCAAAACAAAATGGGACTTCCTCTTCATGGCTTCCTCCTGCATTTACCATTGATCCCAGGTATTCCAAATTCTTTATTTCAACAATTTCTCCAACCCTCATTACCATCATATTCAGATTGCATTTGTCATCAGTGATTATCACCTTTATCTTTCTGACTTTGAACAGCAAACATTTCATAGTACTAGCTTCTTCCCACCTTGTTCAGTGGCATTCTAAAATCCACAAAACTGCAGGACCATCTACATATTGTAAATTCAATATGTCGTTTCCACTTATTTTAATTCCATCTTCAAAATTTTGTAAGGTTTCTCTTGTTATTGCTCTGCTGCGTGTTATGTTCTGATGGTGGTTCCGATGTCGGCTGAATAGCAGGCAACATCATAGATGCAGTTTCTGATGTCTTGTCTTGCCAGATGGTGGAAGTGTTGATGCTGCTGAAATTGATTATTGGAGTTCTGACACTGGTGCCTGATCAGGCTTTTGAAATGTTGCTCAATGAATTCTTAACATTTTTGTTGAGAATAATGCAAGTGCCTGACGAATGAAATCATATAGCATCCCAGGCTCCATTTGTTGTAAACTGGGTCGCCAATAAGGCCAAATTCCTGTCTTCACCCAGAGATACCCTCTCCCATTATTTATTTATTTATTTATTTATTTATTTAACTAAATGTATACCCCACCCCTCCTACTAAGGCAGCTCAGGGTGGCTAACAAGTAATAAAAAATACAATAGAATACAATAATAAATATAACTATAAATATAATAAATACATTATAAAACATTCTATCAATATGGAAGTTGTCATAAAACATATCAAATCAAACCCAAACCACCATAGCCCAATCCTCCCCCACCCCGCACTCTTCACCCATCTCCCTCACCATATGTCTGGCAGAATAGCCAGGTCTTGCATTGTCTCAGAAAAGAGGAGAGTTCCCCAGCCACAGCGCAGCCACCAAGAACGCCCTCTCAATAGTCTCCCCCCGGAAAACCCAGGGGACTTTAAAAAAAGGTGCGCCAGCTGACCGCAGAGGTCAATCCAGAGTCCAGGGAGTGAGGCAGTGTAGGACTATAAGCACCAAGTTCTTGAATCGGGCCCAAAAGACTATAGGCAGCCAGTGCAGAGAACAGAGTACAGATGTAATGTGCTCTCGGCAGCCCATCCCAGTCAAGAGACGGGCCACTACATTCTTCACCAGCTGCAGTCTCTGAACTATCACCATGGTTAGCCCCACATAGAGTGCATTACAATAGTCCAGTCTAGAGGTGATAAAAGCATAGATGATAGTTATGTGAGTACTGTTGCCTTGGGAATGATCACACAGGGGGTGAGTGCTCCATTTCTGGCTATACAGAGTTAATTAAGTCTGCAGATGGACATGGTGGTTAATAAGGGGACACTTGTCAGAGGGGAAATACCGATATGTTATGGAAATGACACAATTAAGCATACAGGATGACATACAGTTAAGTTGCATACAGTTAAGCATACTAGTGTTTTCTAGTATGACCTTAATTTTTTCAAAGGCCTGCTGCTGATTCTCTGACCATTTCCATGCTACATCCTTATGTGTCAGCTGTTGGAGTGGTTCACCCTAATCTGACAACTTGTCACAATATTTTGCAAGGTAGTTTGTCATTCTTAAAAACATTTGCACATCCTTTACATCTACAGGTTTTGGCATTTCTCAAATGGTTCTAACTTTCCACGGATCTGTTTGCAGGCCTTTTGATGTCAATAAGTGGTCTATATAAGATACTTGCTCTTGTCTTAGCCTAGCTTGTCTGGATTTAGCTTTAAACTTCTCTCTCTGTGTCACTGCAGAAAAAGACTCAGGTTTTTGTCATGATCCATTGTGATCTCGGTCTCTGTTGCTCCATTCTGACTAATATGTCATCAGCAATAATTTGATTCCTGAAAGGTCTTCTAGTTCTTGATTTAGACTGTGCTAGAAAACCTCTGGAGTGGAAATGATGCCCATTGGCATTTGAATCCAGCGATAGCGACCAAAGGGAGTCACTAAAGTAGTTAGGTAGCTTGACCTGGTGTCCAGATTTATGTGTCAGAATTCATTTTTTACATCGAAGAAAGAAAAAACCTTGGCTTGTGACAAGTCACGTATGACATCCTCACTGGTTGGTAATGGGTAGGGATGAAACGCAGTCTTTGGAAAACTTCAGAATTCGCCGAAGATTAAGGTATTTGGTTCAGAAAGTCCAAAGTCCAAAGTTATGAGACCCAAGGTCATTCTTCAAAAAACTTTGGAAAGCTTTGGAAACCGCTACACATATGGGGGCTGGTGGACAGTTGAGTTTCTTCTGGAAATGAAACAATCTTAGTGACATATTTGGTAGGAGGGGTGTATGGAAGGGGGCAGTTAAGTGATGGTAAGTCAGATGGCAAGTTTTGATTAGCTGGCCAACTCAGATGGCAAGCTTTTGATTAGCTGGCAGGGCAAAATAAAAGTGGCTGCAGCCATTTTCCATTCTCTTTGGTGAATTTGGCTGTGTGCTACAGTGCTGGATGTGTAAGTAATCAGTTTGGGGAGAGGGGTGCCAGGACCTCGGTCTGGACCGGGACCAGGGCTGGCTATAGGGCCAATGTTGGGGAATGGGGTTACCTTTACCATGCCATGCTTTTTAAAAAAAATAAAAAATGGGTGCCACATTACTTCTGGTTCTTCCTGCTGCTTGGTCAGCACTCGGCACCATGAGGCTAGACTGGGATCTCTCTTCCTGGGCCACTTCCCTTGCCTGGTCCAAGTTACCAGTGCCACAGTCCAATGCCATGCCAAGAGGGTGCGCCCCTGGGGTGCGTGTGTGAATGTCTGGTTTCTTAATTTTGTGACTGCTGGACTTGCTGGCTTTTGGTGGGCAAATCGCCATACAGTTGCACATTGTTTTGTGGGGTTGTGTGTGTTGTCTAGGCTGTGACATGGCACAACAGAGCCTAATAGTAAAGTGTAACTTCTACTGTTCTGTCAGGTGCTTGGCACCATGAGGCCAGACTGGATATCTCTGTCTGGCTCCACTTCCCTTTGCCTGGTCTGTTCATGTTAGCAGTGCCACAGTACCAATGCCATGCCAAGAGGGTGCCCCTGTGTGTGTGTGTGAGTGAGTTTCGTAACCAGGTTTCGTAACCAGGCTGCTTATCCAATTTGCCAATTACTAGGAACTTCAGAATT
>QEPC01000529.1:5864240-5914972 GCA_003113815.1 Sphenodon punctatus | reverse complement strand
TTTTGTACCACTTCCAATACCTGGAATTTATTATCTGGTATGATTTCCATACCAAAAGTCAGGAGAGTTTGGACCTTCATTCTATAAATGGATAGTATGTCAGAAAGTCTCACTCCTCTAGCCTTTCTTGCCAACCTTAGGATTCCTTTGGCCATTGCTAGTGCTTTAATAGCAATTTGTTTCCTATGTTTCCCCCATATACTATTATTTACCAAGGTCATACCCAGGTAAACATAGGAATGAGTTTGTTGGAAATCCAACCCTTTTATATACCATTTATATTTCATCCTTCTCTTCCCCAGCATCATAATCTGGGACTTAGTTGGATTCACTACTAGTTCATTTTACTTACAGTAATCCAGCAGCCTTTCAAGTTGTCGTACAAGACCCTTTCTTGTTTGAGAAAGAATTACTATATCATCGACATACATCAGGGCGCCTATTTCTTCATCCCTGATTTTCGGAGGGCAGTTTTCTAGGGTACTTAGCTGTCTCGGGAGATCACTCAAGAAAAGATTAAACAAAATGGCACCAGCACGAATCCCTGCCGCATGCCTTTGCTCACACATATCGGCTGGGATAGTGCTCCATCATGATTCCCTCTAATTTTGGCACTATTCTCTGAGTGTATTGCTATTAAGAGGTCCAAAAGGTCCCTATCAATTCCAAGATGGAATAATTTAGTCCACAACTTGTTCCTCGGAATGGAGTCGAAAGCCTTCTGAAAATCTATAAATGCAAGGAAAAGATTCCCTGCCCTTATTCGGCCGTACTTATCGAGAATATGGGAAAGAACAAAACAATTATCCAGCGTGGAGCACTGTTTCTGGAAGCCAAATTGTTCTCACAGTATAAGATGGTTAGAACCTACCCAGTTCTCCAGATGCCTCAGTAGAAGTTTAGCATAAACTTTCCCCATAACGGGGAGGAGTCTGATAGGATGGTAACACCCGGAATCCATGAGGTCTCCGCTTTTAAAAATAGGGACTATAATGCTCATCCCCCAAGTTTGTGGAACCTTTTTATCAACATTAATCTGCGTAAAATATTTCGCTAATAGTGGGGTCCACCAAGAAGAGGCAGCCTGCAAAACCTCAGCTATGAAGTAGTCATGACCAGGAGCTTTTGCTTTTTCAGTGACCTAATCACCTCCAACACATCCTCTTCCTTCACCCGTGGGTCAAAGCTCTTACCCATTAATTTGTGTTGGTGTACCGGGAGTGTATAATCTGTCATTAGAATAAAATGCCCCAAAGAAACTTACCCAACTATCAGTGCTTATATGGCCTTCTTTTTTAACAGATTTAGGCTACAATCCTTGATTTATTAAGGCCCAGAAGAGCCGTGAAACTTTCTGGGATGCTGCTAACCTCACCCATATCAATTTGTGACATGCGCCTTCTTACACTTAATCAGAGCTTTATAAATCCTCCTGGCTTCCTCTGTCTGCAAAGTAGATGGCAAACTCCTCACAGCAGGCCTGGGACAAGTCCCCGTCCAGGCGGAGGGAGGTTGGACTGACCAGCCCCCACACCACCCAGAACAGCTCCGCTGGACACAACTTTGCAGACGCTATGAGGGTGGCAAAGAACTCTTTCTTTGCCATCCTCAAAGCCTCAACATAGGAACGCAAATGGGCCCTATGGAAAAGTCGGTCGGATTCAGCATGAGTCTGACGCCAGCGTCGCTCTAGTCTCCTGCCTGCCTGCTTCATACACTTGGTAAACCAGGGGGCCCTGCGGTGACAAGACAGTGGCAGGAGACATCTCGGAGCCACCCTGTCAATGGCCTCCCTGAGCAAGTTGTTCTAAGCTCGGGTGAATGGGTGAATGTCTGGGTGAATCAACTGGATGAATGTCTCCCTCAGGGTGTGATGTGGAGGTAAAATGTCTAGATGCCATAAATGACTGCTTCTTGGAGCAGCTGGTCCTGGAACCTATGAGAAGAGGAGCTATTTTGGATCTAGTCTTAAGTGAATCCCAGGACCTGGTGCAAGGGGTAACTGTGATAGAGCAGCTTGGCAATAATGATCATAATATAACCCTAATATTTACTCTAATATGTAATCTACATGTAAGACCTGGCTGTTCCACTAGGCTTTTGAAGGGGGAGAAGGATAGTGGGTGGGTGGGTTGAGTTGGGGATGGGCTTATAGCTCCTTTTAGTGGTATTTTTAATATATTTATAATTTCTTAAATTATATATGTTATATTTTATTGTTTTTGTAATGTTTTTATGTTGTACACTGTCCTGAGCCGCCTTTGTGCTGGAGGGTACGGGATATCAAATATATGTAATTAATAATAATAAATACATATAATATTTATTAGGTAATAATAATTACTCTAATATTGACAGGATGAATGTCTCCCTCAGGGTGTGATGCAGAGGTGAAATGTCTAGATGTCATAAATGACTGCTTCTTGGAGCAGCTGATTCTGAAACCTATGTGAAGAGGACCTGCTTTGGATTTACTCTTAAGTGGAGCCCAGGACCTGGTTCAAGGGGTAACTGTGGTAGCGCCGCTTGGTAATAGTGATAATAATATAATCAGATTTGATATAGCTCTAGGAGAGAGAACTGACCAAAACATGTCATGGGAAACTATGTTAAAATGAGGAAACTAGTTAAAGGGAAACTAAAAGAAGCAGTTGTGGGAGTTAAATGCATGCAAGAGGCATGGAAATAATTTTAAAATACCATATTGGAAGCTCAGATAAACATATTCCACAAATTAAAAAAGATAGCAAGAGGACCAAGCATTTGCCAGTGTGGTAAATAGGAAGGTGAAGGAGGCTATTTGAGCTAAAAAGGCATCCTTTAAAAAATGAAAAGCTACTCCTAATGAAGAGAATAGGAAAGAACATAAATATTGACAAATTCTACAGGTGGCTGCCAAAGGCCAGCACCAAATGTAGCAGCCATTTGTCGGCCATTCACGGGCCTGTTTGTAAGGGCGGAGGAGAATTTGTTTTTATTTTTAAAGTGTTCTTAAATAATTTTTAAAGTTGGTTGGAATGTGGGAAAGGTGGTTGGTGGAATGGAGGAGTTGGTTGGGTATCATGAGTGTGGAAGGCGTATTTTTTGTGTAAGAGGGAGGGATTTGTGGGGTGGGAGAAGGGAGCTATGGGTTTGCGAAGTTTGGGGCCTGGGGTGTGTCACGGAGGAACATAGGATCACACACGTATAAAACGGGACTACATGTATACTACAAATCTGGTAAATATGTAATGCCAAAGGTTCCCCATGTATGTAAGGTTACAATTGAGAGCTGTAGAACTCAAATTAGGGCTCTGACACGTCACCAGGCTTCAGGAAATACAAAGAGATAACAAAATGGGTATTGAGGACACTTCCCAGATGGAACCCTGTAGAGATTTAGATGGGCCTTTGTGTTTGCCTGGGTTGCCTATGTGACCGACCCCACGATTCCCCAAAGGCGGGAACAGACACAAAGAAGGGGAAAACTATTTAAAGTGGCCAGTGAGTCACCTTGAGGCTCTTCCATCCTAAAGCCATCTTGAGAGCTGATCTACATGTGAAAAGCCTGCCAGCAGCTAGGCTGGAGAAACATGAGGTGAGAGACATGATTTTGCTCTTTACCAACTAAGAAGCCAGCGCCCAGTCATTCTACCTTTATGACTGAGGAACAAGAAGCTTATGGACCTTTATAGGGTAAGATGCCTATTTAGGAACTCAAGCAGTATAGATCAGGAACACGTTATGGTTACCTTTGATTTCTAATAACCACTCTGTATCAACTATCTTGCTTATGTAATCAATAAACTTACTTCTTATCTTTATGAAGAAGTGCCTGTGTCTAACATTGGAACACAAGTGAGCAATAAGAGCCCTCAAGCTCTTGCGAACCCAGAGACGAAAGAGTCTTTAAAAGGGAAGGATTGGGCCCTTGTGTGACAAAGGAGTTTCATTGTGACACACTTGAATTAGCCAGAGAGAGAAACTAATTCAAGAGAGCTGTGCACAAGGGAAACCGAGTCACTCAAACCCGGTGAAGTGGGGTTGTGGACCCCCCAACCTGTGACAGGGTGGATGTGCCACAATCCCCCAGTGAGAGAAGGGTGCATGGACACAGTTGGGGGGGGTGAAGGACTGTGCTGTGTCCCCTCCCCACCCCCAAGACTTCAGTCATCCATCCCCTGTTCAAGAAACCATCTCTTGATGTTGACTCCCCTGTCAGCTTGCTATCACCCTGTCTCTAATCTTACCTTTTTAGGGAAGGTTATTGAATGGGTGGTTACCTCGCAGCTCCAGGCACCTCTCGATGCTGTTGTGTTCCTGGATCCATGTCAGTCAGGTTTTCATCCTGGGCATGTGCTTGCGGCCTTGGTTGACTATCTCCACTTGGAAATTGACAGGGAAAATCGTACCCTGATCATTTTGTTAGATCTTTTTGTGGACTTGGATACTGTTGGATCATGGGGTGTTGTTGACATGACTGCGGGACATGAAAGGGGTGTGTGGGGCCACTGTTGAGAGGTTTCTCTCATTCCTGGCTGGGAGAAGACAAAGAGTGGTGATGGGTGGTGGCTTGTCGTCCCCTCAGAAGCTCCCTTGTGGGGTTCTACAGGGTTCCATCTTGACTCCACTCCTGTTCAATATGTATCTGAGGTACCTGCCCGAGATAGTTTGGAGATTTGGAGCTAACGTGACGTGCCATCAATATGCTATTGACACCCAGCTCTATCTCTCCTTTTTATCTAACCCATATCCTGCAGTCTCAGTGCTTACCTAGTTCCTGGCTGCCACTGGGAACTGGATGCACATGAACCGATTGAAGCTGAATCCAGACAAGTCCAAGGTGATTATGGTTGACTGATTATTATTATTATTATTATTAAAACATTTATATAGTGCCAGTAGTGTGACCTGGTGCTGTACAGAACTGGGAGGCGTAGGGACCCCTTTTATTAATGGGATCCAGCCTTCCTTGGTCATTCAGGTTTGTTGCCTTGGAGTACTCTTGGATTCACTGCTGCACCTGGATTGTCAGGTTGCTGTGGTGGTCAGGAATGTCCTTCACCAATTTCATCTAGTGAGAAGTCTACAACTGTTATCAGATTTGAATCTAGACACTGTCATCCATGCCTTCATAACATTGAGGCTGGACTACAGCATTGCACTCTACATAGGGCTGCCCCGAAGGCTATTTGGAAGCTGCAGTTGGTGCAGAATGCGGCGGTCCACCTTTTGTGGGGGACGGGTCACTGGGAACACATTACACAGGTGCTTCACAGTCTGCACCGGCTTCCAATAGCTTTCAGGGCACAATTCAAGGTACTAATTTTAACCTATAAAGCCCTTAAAGGCTTGGGTCCCAGGTATCTGAAAGACCACCTCCACCCTCATGTCCCCTCGTGGCCCCTGAGGTCAGCCAGGGGCAGTCTCTTGAAAGTTCCATCTCTCCGGGGGAAGGTCCTTACAGCTAGGGCATGCAGGGAGACATTCTCAGTGGCAGTCCGGCGATTATGGAATTCCCTTCCCCGGGTGTTCGCTTAAGCCTGAGCCTATTCATCTTTTGAAAATAATGTAAGACCTTTCTATTTGGCCAGGCATTTGGCAGGCAGGGATAGGGTTAGATTGGATTGGGTGGGGCAAGTAAAGGGAAGGGTTGGGTGGCGTATTAAGGGGATTTTTTTTTATTAATAATATTATTGTTGTTGATTTTAATTATTTTTAATACTTTTTTATGATTGTAAGCCGCCCTGAGCCTCTGTGGGAAGGGCAGCATATAAATTAGAATAAATAAATAAAATAAAATCAGATGTAAACACTAATAAGAGTTCAGTGCTCTGACTTCAGAGGTACTCCTCACACCTTGATGCTTCTCCCTCCTTCTGCTTGCTGTGCCTGAGTCCTGGAGGCTGCTGTTGTGCTGCCTGCCTCGTGCCACCTTTGCCAATGCTTGCTCCATCCTGTGCTGCCTGCCAGATGGGTCCCACATGCACCACGTACTGCAGGCACTTCTACTTTTGCTCAGATCAGTCTCTGCCTGACCGCACCACAACAGGACAAAATTTGTGTCCCCCACTCAGCATGGATCCTGTGCCCCCCGCTGCAGCTTGGGCCCCAGGACAAATGTCCCTCCTATCTCTATGATAGCTATGCCCCTGCTTTCTTATCATTTTGTATCTAGTAGAAACCTCCTTTTCCGGTCACCAGTGATGAAGACATGTTTTTTTATTCACTGTAATGGGTCAACTCTCACAGGCTTCCCTTCCCTGGATGATTAGGACTCCAAGTCACTCAGCCAAAATTATGCTTCTTTACTTAAATGAACAACAAAAGCATGATTCTCTCAAACCACGTACCTACAGTAACATAGTGGAACGACAACAATTAGTTTTTTGCATAATGCAAGCAAATTTCTGGTAATCATAAGCTTGTGGTATTATACAAACAAATCACATCTTATACTGGAGTTCAGCTGATACTCACTCAGTCATGAATGTCCTTGATCCTCCCATGTCTCTGGTGGAGGCTGTAAGATTTTGTTGGCTTGTTTGGTAGTTTTGTTAAACATGACAAACTAGTAACGGTGATTCTTCCAGCTTCTATTCTGTTTTAACTGATAGCTCTGCTAGGGGAGAAAAAAAGTGGAATTAGAGGATCTATTCCTTATCTCTCTGCATAGCTGTTGTTTTCTTTCTACGAAGGAAAAGAGAGAAGAGGATGTAGTTGAAGACCTCTCTGTGAACTGCTGCTTCTTGCCCCTGAGGAAAAGAGAATCAGTGACTTTGCTCACTGTTTCTCTCCAAGCGGCTGTTTTTTTCAACATTGCTGTTTAAATCTAGAGGCTAGAAATACTTGCCCACGATGGCTCTTAGATGCTGCTGGAAAAGATTAGAAAACATGCTAACCTTTAAGTCCTTGTTACATAGGACTTTATCAAGCAAGATTCTGCTTCAAGGTACTTTCCAGAGAGATTGTCTTTCAGTAGAATTTATGGGATCCTTTAGGCACAGCACTGTACTCTCCCAGAGACACAGCCAAACCGCATTCTTCTAGAGGCCGAGTGTTATAGACACCAATTCTGTAAAACATATTAATAATGGTGTTAGTTTCACTGATGTCAAAGTTCACATAATACACGTGACAAGCATTTCTAGGAAAAGGACTGTGTCAAAAAGCCTTTTGCCCCCGCCTTTGCCTCTAGGGGGATCCTAGCAGAACAGTGTTGCATTCTTGAATAGGATGGGACCTGCCTTCCTTTCTCTTGTGAGCACATGACAACCTAGTCACATTCCTGATATTCCTGAACTGAGCGACTGGTTTGTCACCACATGGCAGGACAGAGACTTCATTGCCTTGGACTGGGTTATAGAGCAGGTGAACTCCCACGGACCAATCTCAGTAGAGGGGGATAGGACCTTAAAAGGGACAGACCGCCCTTCTTGTTCTCTTGCCTTTTCCTGCCTGCTCTGACATTTACAAGGTCTGGGCTTCTGCCAGATCGGAACTAAGGACTGAGGTCTATGTAAGTTACCTGTACATGGAGTTATATGCCACCAGATTGCCTGCCTGAACCAGTACAGTTTAGGCAGCTGCAGATTCAAAAAGGGTCCTCGTACCCCTGAAACTGGACTCTGGGGCTTGCTCAATTACTTATCTTGCTTCTTACCCTTTTGTACCTTTTTGTACCTGTTTAACCCTATAAGTAAAGCCTAAACTTTTTCTATTCTTAACTCCACTGGGTGTGTGTGTGTGTGTGTGTTTACCTGCAAAGAACGTTTCCCTTCGCCTGGAAGGCATAGCTACCAAAGAGGGAGAAAGAAATTCCCTTCTGGCTCTTTTAGCCCAGACAGCTTTTGACCAAGCTAAGCACCTCTGTGTGGCTTCAAGGTTTCTGCCTCCTGGAAGGGGGAGAACACCAGATAAAGGGGACTAGGGTGCCTTGGGAACCTGTGAGCTTATAAACTTCTGGGGTTCACATATCCTGGGTTGTGTGGATCCCCTCTGATTTCTGGAACTGATTTCTGGTGGTGACAGCAAAAACTAGGTTTTTCTGGGGTTTGCCAGCTGTGGGAACCCCAGGTTAGAGATTTGGACGAATACAGTGAGATGGGTGACCGAGCTGTATAGCACCCCCTTGCTGCGTTTTGCCACAAGGACCATAGGCAACTTTTAAAGTTTATTTACCAGCCTGTTCCTGCTTGTATTTAAGTCAAAGGATATTTTCCCAGTGCCTTCAGTGGAATAAGAATTGAGCAATTTTACTGTTTTCTTAGGTCACTTTTACACGAGCGGTGCATGCTCACAGCTTGAAATAATGCACCTTAGAAAAGTGCCACGGGCGGGGTATAGACGTGCCTGGATGCACATCATCGCCGGTCGCGCATTCTTTAAAGACACAGATTAAATACCTCGATATCAAGATATTTTTACTCTGCGGCTTTCAAGAATGTGCGACTGGCGATGACGTGCGTCCAGGTGCATCTACACCCCACCCACGGCACTTTTCAAAGGTGCATTATTTTAAGCCACAAGCATGTGCCACTCGTCTAAAAGTGGTCTTGCACCTATTTACTCTAGCAGTTGAAAACACTTAAACTCAGCACCTTTTACTATACTGTTATATAGGGATTTGTCATTTTTATGTGTAACACTGTGCCCAGTATTATGATGAATTAAATCAATTTTCATAGTGAGAACAAAAGGACACATTTAACAATCTTTTACAGCTAAAATGCAACAGCAGCAGGTTTTAACTCCTCAGTCAGAAGATACTTTTGGATTTGTCTTGCTGCGAAGTATGATACTGGGAAGTTGAATATGGCTCATTGTGAAAGGTGGGAATAGGAAGAAGAGCGTGAATAGTTCAAATGATTCATTATCATCATTAGGTTCAGAGTATTCTTTGGGAAAGTACCAGAAGCTTGAATTCTTGAAGCTAGGCTATCCAAACACATTGGGTTTGGCAAAATTGTACTGAAAATTTCCCAGGTATTTCTTTTTCTTGTTGTCTTCCAGACTATAAATGCCACAAATATTATCCCATAACATTGCTTCATTAAGTTCTCCTCTGGTCTCATGGTTAGGGATCACCAATGTTTTATTTTGTCAGTCAGCATGAACTCAGTCTTTTGGGCTTAGGTTCATCTATAACCTACTTGTTTTCATTCACAATTTGCTGACACACCCACATGGGGTCTCACTACTTGGTGACAGTAGTGAGATATGTTCTGAAGAATAAATAAGATTATGCATCAACACACTGTTGGTCCAGGATGTCTTTCCATTTCTCCTAGTCTGTGTGTAAATGCTGAACAGGACTGAGGAAGAGAACTGATCCATGCAGGAGTTTTCAGGCGACAGGAGTGGCAGCAAAAATCCAGGTTCTTATATATTCCTTTGGGTGCATTCCCTTAGGAAAAATTCAAACCTTTTCGTTTAAATTTTAGCCCCACTATCTTCCTCAAGGCAAAACAGCAGTATGTCATGGATTTTGTTGAGCATTCCTGTGAACTTGCTCAGGGATTTGTTTATCTATATAGTGACTTGTACTTAGCTAGGTCTGATACACCCCGAGCTGTATTTATTTATTTATTTATTTATTTATTTGTTTATTTATTTATTGCAGGTCAGACAATCCTATGTTTGTGGAGGGTTTAAAAAAAAACACAGATTGGAACCTACACAAACTCAACATGGCTGTTTGTCTGCTTCAGATAGCTAGACAAAGGTTTATCAGTTTACTTGCGCCTTTGAGCTAATCATACTGATTCATTGACTCATTGAACAGTCTATTGCCTTTTTCTAGAGTCTCAAGGTCCAATCAGAGCAAGCGATCCAAACAGGGCTATTATTGCAAATGGTGGCCCAGAGGGGGATGTTCCTTTGCATTTTCACTATAGCTTGGGCCGTTTCGAAATGGATACCTCCCCCCCGCACACACACACGTGTGTGCAGGAGGGGGGGGGCATCCATTGGAACATTGGCATGGGGGGATGGGCGGGCGTCTATAGGAATGCCGCGGGTGGTGGTGGGGGGTGCATGCATGCTCCTGTACTACACATATCTCCATCTCCACCCACCTCCACTTATCTCCATACATGGAGCAACCAGCAACAACAATGGTTGCTCCATGCGTGGAGATGGGTGTGCGCCCATGGGAACATCCCCACACCCAGTTCCACCACCCCACACACGCACCTGTACCTGTGCAAAAAGGGCCTTGGATCAACCTCTCAAGAGGGGTTGTCTGCAGTGATTTAAATGTAGTCACCCTGGTTTCAAAGAAGAACTTCTATTATTGGCACTAAAGGACATGGATCAGGAAAGAAAAATATTCCTTGATTGTTATATGATATTTTGCTGCTGGGGCAACAAAACCCAACTATGTTTTTGTCAATTGCGGGACATCTCCTATTTTCACTCAGGTTATTATTATTATTATTATTATTATTATTATTAGCAAGCTTTACAAAGTAATTGAATAGACATGTTCCCTGCCCTAGGGTTTACAATCTAAGAGATGGGGGAGGGGGGGAGAGACGAAAGAAGGGGAACAGAGGGAGAGACAAGGAGTGTAACATTCATGAGTCAAGTCAAGTCAAGTTTATTGGCACGGGCTTCCACCATGGCCTAAAATCAAAATCAAAACCTAAAATGATGTGCAAAAAAGAACAAACACAAACATACCTGTACAGCAGTAATAAATATAAAATTAAATCCAAACAACCAGGAAATAAATATTTAAATAAAAACCATGTAAGTACATTCAAAGATAATCCCATTTAATAATAAGTCAGTTAACAGGAAATAAAGACCTTCACTCAGCCCATGCCCTTCCTATGCTAAACTTGGAACCAAAAAGCTGGACCTAGCCAGACTGTCAGTTCTAGAAATCGCTGATTGACTACAAAAAGGGCCTAAATGGAATGCAATCCAGCTATTCATGCTCTAATCATTTTGCCGTGTTTGGCTGCAAGAACAAGAAATGTTGCTACAGAAACTAGGTTGTTAGAGTTTGACATGGTAGCCAGATAGACAAGAAGCTGCACACGGTTAGCACCCTTGCCCTCCAGCAAGGGGTTCAGCCACATCTCCCTTAAATGGGCATAATATGGACAAGTAAATATTTGATGCTCGACTGATTTCACTTCAGCCAGGGAGCATGAACATTTGCGATCCTGATAAGGGATCTTTGCAAATCTACCCTCTAACAGCGAGGTCTGAGTCAAATTGAGGCGGAAAAGAGTATAATGCCGCCTCAGCTGGGCACTCCTTAGTGTATCCAAGTAAGGTTGTCTCCTAAAAGAGACCTCACTCATACCTATAATCAGAGCCACCTTCCACTCCTTGAGGGCAGCCTGATCCTCCTGGATCGCCACGTCCCTAGATCTTTGCTGAACAAGAGCTTTGGCACCAGCTAACAATGGGCCAACCAAATAATGAAATGAAAAGCCCAAATTGTTCAGCGTTTTTGCGACATAGTAAATCCAGGGATATGGTCTGGCTCCCTTGTGCTGCAATTCTTCCCTCAAACACATGGATTGTAGGGAATCAGGCTGAGACGCCAAAAGCTTGACCCAATATCTCATAAGAGTTGACCACACCTGGTGCTCTAATGAAGGCATATTTAGTTCCGCCCTAACCACTGCTCCAGGGGTACTAACCCCCACTCTGAGAATTCTTCGAAGGAAGTAATTCTGAACCCGTTTCAGGGTCAGAAGCTCCGGAAAAGTAGTGCACTCAATTCCAAACGTCAACATAGGCACAACTTTCACGCAAAAAGCCTCTAGTTACATAGAGACTGGTAAACCGCATGAAAAGTTGTACGCCTTAAGGAGCGCCTTTGTAGTAGCACATGATAATCGAGCTCTGTTATCAATGTGGTGAGCCCATGTACCCCTATTGATGAAAACAATGCCCAAGTAGGTAAATTTGTTCACCACCTCTATGGCCAGCTCAGATACTAGCCACTTAGTATTCTTTTGGATCCTCCCCACAGCTATCAGAATCTTAGATTTCTTTGGGTTTACCTCTAATCCATTTGTTAGGGAATAATCCAATAAATCTTTGATCACCTCTCAAGCCCTTCTCCGTCTGGGCCAACAGAGCCACATCATCGGCATACTTCAATGCCTATATTGGATAGCTCTGGATTTTGGGGGGATGGGGATTATGGATCATAACTGCGGCAATCAAATCTGCTACAAACAAGTTGAACAAGAGAAGGGTAAGGGGGAACACCTGCCGTACCCCTCTGCTAATGGAGATTGGATCACCAGTTTCCCTTAAGTGCCTCCCCTTCACATTGGCAACATTCTGCTCATGGATTATAATCAATATACTGAGTAGGGAGGGGTTAATGCTATATTCCCTTAGTTTGCTCCAAAGTCGGTGTCAAGGGACAGAGTCAAAAGCCTTTGTGTAATCCACAAAGGCAATACATAATCTCCCTGACTTGATTCTCTAACATTCACGAAGATGCGAGGTCCCAGGTGCACATGCTTGGCTTGGTTACATCAAGAAAGATGGCTGGTTGGTCCATGTGTTGAGGGTATGAGTACACAGAGCTTAGATAATAGATTGTACTGGATGGAGGGTATCAGCAACAGTTAGGTGAGGGGAGCAAGAAGTCAGGGAGGGCAGAGCAGACGAGGCGGGTCTTGAGGATGGATTTGAAGGTACGAAGGGAGGGGGCGAGGCGGATGTAGGCAGGGATGGAGTTCCAGGCATTGGAGACAGCTAGGGAGAAGGGACGAAGGCGGTTAGAGGAGCAGGGGAGGCATGGGAGGACGAGAGAAGGGACAGAGGAGAAGCGGAGTTCACAGACTGGTGTACGGAGGGCAATTAACGCAGAGAGGTAGTGGGGAGCAAGGTTGTGAAGAGCTTTATAGATGAAGACTAGGAGCTTGTGCAGGATTCGTTCAGGAATGAGGAGCCAATGAAGAGAGGAGCGGAAGGGCTGCACGTGGTCGAAGCGACGAGCGAGGTGGATGACCCTGGCAGCAGAGATTTGGACAGAGATACGGGGAGAAAGGTAAGAGTAGGGGAGGTCAATGAGAAAGAGGTTACAGTAATCGAGGCGAGAGATAAATAAATAAATAAATAAATAAATAAATAAGTTTATTGTATGTAACCAAATAGGCTATCACAATTCAAATTCAAACAGCTCGTAGCATAAAACAAAATAATAAGTAAAACCAGCAACAAAATATTAAAACTAAACAAGACATAACAATGTTAAAATAATCTAGCATGATCTTCCTTAGGATTCCCCTAAATTCCTTTAACCAGAAGAAGAGCTAGGAACTCCACACAGAATAATACCAAGTAAGTCTTTAAGCTCATTACGTAGTATGTCAGATAAATTTTAAGTTGCGAACAGCGATGCCAAAATCGACCCAAAAACCCATCAAATGGGAAATTTAAATAAATAAATAATTTCAATTTATTGTGTCAACCAAAGGTTATTACAATATACCAGGCAAAATAAAAATATCAAATACATATACAAATAAATATAGATTAGCCCCAGGACATTTACAATAACCAAAGTGTAGGCTCTGCAATAAAACGGATTCTGAGGAACTTTAACTATAATTTCCAAAACTAATCGAGGCACCCTGAGTTCCAACATGAGCCACCTCGCAAGTATCTAAGGCGGTTTTGGTTTGAATAACTGTGCTCAAAAACCAAGCAACCTGTACCGAGACATGAGGCAGGCGGTCTCCCAACAGATAAATCAAAAATGATACCTCATAACGACCCGGCAATGATGCCAGCAATTGGGAAAGATAAATTTCCCTTTGAGTCGCATAAAGGGGGCAGTGCAATAGGATGTGAGCCAATGAGTCCACTACCCTTAAGGAGCAGCTGTACAATCGCTCTGCCAAAGGGGTCTGATTGTATCTGCCGGCCGTGACGGTGGATGGGAAAGCATTCCACCTTGCCAATGAGAACAACCTTCTGGAGTTCGGTGTAATTCCCCCATCCAAAAAAGACATAGGCAGAACAGTTACATTGGCCAGCTGTACATAAAGGCCAGTAGCTTTATAAGCTTTGAGATCAGCCCAAACTTCCTGCCATGTGGAATCTAGCAGTCAGTTCAGGACAAGTTTCTTTGCCCCCTTAAATCCCAACTGGGACAAGGCCCCAATAGAGAAACCCAGCTGTCTGATTTTCTCAACCACTAAAGTCAGCCAAGGGTTCGGAAAGTTGTCGGATAGAACCAACTGGCCCAGGGGGCTGCCAAGTCAAAGAAAAGACGTAGATAATACGTAATAGCCCCTTGCCAGACCTTGGCCCGCAAGGGGAGCAGGCCAAGCACCTGCATCGGGATGCCAGGTGGAGCCATCAAGATCGCCCGTGCCACCCCCGCCTGGAATTTCTCCAAGTCCCTCAACTTACTCAGGGCCTAGAAAAGGGCCCCGTACAACAACTGGGGTACCAACTTGTGGTTGTAGAAGTGGATTGCCAGAGCAACTAGGTGACCTCCCCCCACCCTAAAAAAACTGAGCAGGTTTATTGTTAATCTCTTAGCTCTATTCAAGGAGAATTGCACCTGCAAATTCCATGCCCCAGATGCCTGGAACAGCAGGCCCAAATACTTGTATGCCAGGACCTGTGCTATTTCCTGGTTTGCCAACTGCCATCCGTGTAAGGTCTTTTTCCGCATGAAACAAACTATTTTGGACTTTTCTTGGTTTATCTCCAGCAGATTGTCCTGACAAAAACTCCCAAAAGGCGGCCAACAAACGACGCAGCCCGATCTGGGTCCGTGATAACAGGACCATGTCGTCCGCATACAGGAGGCAGGGGATTTCTACCCCCCTACTAGGGGAGCGTGGCTGGTCATCATTGCCAAAGTTTCCATAATGTCATTTAAATAGATAGAAAAAAGCGTCGGGCCAGGACGCATCCCTGCTTCACCCCCCTCTCCACAGGTATACTATCCGACACTGCCCCCAGATGGTTCAGCCTCACCCTGATAGAATTTCCCCTATGGAGATTTATAATCAAGTGCAGCAGCCTTGGGTCAAGATCCAGGACCGCCAATTTCCTCCACAACCAGTCCCTTGGAACGGTGTCAAACGCTGCCCTCAAATCAATGAAGGCAGCATACAGGGGGGCTGAGGACCTTGCATATTTTCCAACCAGGTGAGATAACAGAAAGCAGTGGTCGCTGGTGGATCTCCCCTTTTGAAATCCTATTTGGGCATTTGACAGAGTGCCCTTCACTTCCAGCCATCCATGTAGCCTTGCCAACAAATACTTGGCATACAGCTTACTTATGATGCTCAGTAAGCTGATCGGCCTATAGTTACTAGGGGAGGCCGGGTTGCCCTTCTTAAAAATAGGGACAACAATCGCTTGTCCCCAGTCTGCTGGGATGGCACCTGACTCATTTATCCATGAGAAAAGGGCAGCCAAAATGGGGGCCCACCACTCCACATCAGCCTTCAAACACTCTGCCGTTATACCATCTGCCTTCCCTGCCTTCAGACTAGAGATTAAAGCAGCTACCTCCTCGGGCGTAACTGGGTCCCAGGTGGGGGCAGGTATAACCAAAGCCAAGTCTCTCACCAGAGGTCTGGAAGCCATGTACAGACTGGAAAAATGTTGGACCCAGTCATTCTCAGAAACCGAAGAGGCAGTGTGGAGAAATGCCTCTAGACCAATACCTCTCACCATTTTCCAGAAGCACATTGGGTTACATTTAAAGGCTTCGCTGAGCTCTCCCCACTTTAATCGATAGTGGGTGTCCTGCTTCGCCTTCAGCAATGCTCTATACTCCCTTCTCTTGCTCAAAAAAGTCAGAAGGAACCCATTCCCCTGTGTGACCCTGAAATGGCGATAGTGGCGTCTAAGTTCTGACCTGAAAAGCCGGCATTCTTCATCAAACCAGCCACGCAGGGTCCTACAGCCCAAGCCCTCAACACTGGGTCCAAGATAAGTAACAAAAAGGATAGGGGCAAGCCAATCCACCATAGACTGATACCAAATGAGTAGCCCTGCTTGTGTGGTAATAGTTTCTAACTTCGCCAGCAGCTGTGTGCCAGTCACAGAATTTACCAAGGTCCTAAACTCATTTCCTGTGTGGTCATCCCAGCGCTGCCTTCTCCTTAACCCCCTCGGAGGCCCAGAAGAGGCCACAGTCCGCGGGGCAGCTGTCCCCATGATCCTAGGAAATTTCAGTGTGAGCAACAGCGGAAGGTGGTCGCTAATAAGCTGTGAGCCCACACAGAAAGTTGTGGCCAGGCCCACCATGGGGGCAGAGACAATAAGATGGTCCGGCGTACTGCATCCCCTAGGGGAAATATAAGTAAACTCCCCTGGCCGATCCATCCAGTGGCGACCATTAAGTGGGTATAGATCTAGTTGGATTAGGAAATTTAAACTAAAACTGCAAACTTTATGAACAGTTATTACAATTAATACACCAGCCTGGTACAGACAATTAGTCTAGTGAGACATAGAGTTCAGAACATTAGACCGAGCCTTACTTTTATTTTGGATCAGAATAACCTGGCCCAAGAAGGCACCAACCTTCTCAGTAATGTCCGTAGAAAGATCCCTCAGAAGGAAGGAGGCTAACATAGAATTGGGGTAAATTTATTTATTTATTTATTTATTTAGTTAGTTAGTTAGTTAGTTAGTTAGTTAGTTAGTTAGTTAGTTATAAATATTTGTTAGCTGCCCCCTCATGCCTACGGCATCTTGGGGCGACTTACAGCATAAAAACACACAATAAAATTGATTGAAACAATGTTTTAAAAATACAATCCGCCCCCCCCTACCCCATCCTCCCACCCTCCCCTCCGAAGGCCTGGGTGAGCAGCCAGGTCTTGCAGGCTTGCCAAAATGCCTGGGGCCAGAGGGGCTTCCTCTGGGAGGGAATTCCAGAGCCTCGGCCCAGCCACTGAGAATGCCCTCTCCATTGTGGCCCCCCACTTTACACAGGGACCTCCAAAAAGGCACCCCTGGTGGACTTCAGGGATCACTCTGAGACGCAGGGGATGAGGCGGTCCCCAAGGTATGAGGGGCCCAGACCATGTAGGGCTTTATAGATCAACACTAGCACCTTAAATTGGGCTCGGTACGATAGGCAGCCAGTGCAGAGTTTGGAGCACAGATGTTATGTGCTCCCGCCTTCCCGCCCCCATAAGGAGATGGGCCACTGCACTCTGCACCAGATGCAGTGTCCAAACCAGAAACAAGGGAAGCCCCACATACAGCGCATTGCAGTAGTCTAGCCTTGAGGTGACCCGGGAAGGGAGCGAACAAGGGAGCCAGAAATCTCTCCCTGATCTTGTCATAGCGGGGGCATCGGAATAGAATATGCTCCAAAGAATCAGGCTGATTGAGGTGACAATGACATAGACAGTCAGCAAGCAGAGTTCCACGGTATCTTCCCTCCGTATAAGCGGAGGGAAAGGCATTGAATCTGGCTAAAAGGAACAGCCTTCTTTCCTTGGGCAATAAATTGCTCCCTAAATAGGGCATAGGTGTCCAAGCCTCATTCACCAGTAAACCATACAACCCCAGGACTCTACTACAGCCGATTCCAGCTACCATCTCCTGCCGAATGGTATCAAGAAGTCTAGAGGTCACGAGTTTCCTTGCACCGTTATAGCCCAATGGAGTCAATGAGGTCAGGTCGAAGCCCAAATGCTTGATTCCGTTTCCTAGCTTCACCTTCCAACTGTTAGACGTCTTATCTCGCCATGCTAATTGCGCCCATGGGGCCGCCCCATTGAAAAAAAGGCAGAGCCAGTATGAAAAGACCCTAATCCAGACTCTTCCCCTAAGCGGGAGAAGACCACACTCCAGATACAGCGCCAATTTGGGAGACCCAGGCGGGGCAGCCAGAAACGCCCATAAATACCTGGTTCAGAGATACTCCAGGCCCAGAAATTTATCCAGGGCCCAAAACTGTGCCCCATACAACAGTTGGGGGATGGATTTATGAACATAAATCTTAATAGCTGCTACAATCAATTGACCCCCCCTAGATCTAAAAAAGGATAGCAGTGATTTATGAAGCTGTTTAGCTTTAGCTAGGGCTGCTTGTGCCTGAACCGTCCATAAGCCATTAGATTGGAAGAAAATACCCAAGTACCTGTAGACCCAAACCTGTGCAATAGCCTTGCCATCCAGTAACCACCTATGAACTAATTTCTTTCTGGAAAATACCACCACTTTCGACTTTTCATAGTTAATTTCTAGCAAGTTCTGACTGCAGTAATGCCCAAAAGTGTCCAAAAGTCGCCTCAAGCCAACCTGGGTGTGAGACAAAAGAACCGTATCATCTGCATACAAGATACAAGGAATGACCACATCCCCCAACCAGGGAGCGTGATGGTCTATGGCCAACAGCTCTGCAAAAAGATCATTAAGGTATATATTAAACAAAGTAGGGACTAAGATGCACCCCTGTTTCACTCCCCTCTGAACCGGGATCATACCCGCCATCCTCCCTTGCTTATCGAGCCTCACAGACATCGAGCTCTGTCTATAAAGACTACGCAACAGGTACGGTAATCTCTGCTCAACCCCTAGTGCGAGGCAAGAGATGACCAGGGCATGAACAAGATTTTTGGCAGAGAAGACAGAGAGAAAAGGGTAAATCTTAGTAATGTTATAGATGGAGAAGCGACAGGATTTGGCAACAGAGTCGATTTAGGGTTTAAAAGAAAGGGGTGAGGCACCAGTTGCTCATCAATACATCCACTAGTAGTGAAATGGACCAGGTTGCAGCGATGGAGCATTGGACTGAGAGGAGTTCTCTGAACTGCAGAGGGTTCAAGCTACTGTTTTTTGCGATATTGGAATAAAGGAATAATTTAATTCTTAACTACAAGAAGCATGAGTAATAATAATCATAGCAAACAACAACAGCCGCCACACAAATGAGTCTCTTCCTAACTTGGAAGACCTATGGTTCAAATTCACACATTTGGGGTCAACACTCCTGTGGAGTCTCAGAGCAGTCTTCGTTAGGAAGGGGCTGAAATCAAAGAACAGCAAGCTACTTGTTGCCCAATAAAGTTATTGGATGTCCATGTGACTTGAGACATCTTTCTGAATGTGAAGTAACATTTCAGTAAAGAAGGGCGGGTGAGTGTTTGTCACTGAGATTTATGGTGGGTTCAGCCATGGACAACAGACAATTAGGGGTGTGCATTTCATTTTTGTTATTATAACAACAAAAATGAAAAATAACAAAAAAAAGATTATTATGAATTAATAGGAAAAAACTGGAAAACACATTTCTCGCTGTAACTTCTTTATATGGCATCTGATTTTAACATATAAATCGGACCTGGAACACCAGGAACTCTGTTCCTCTCTGTTGATATTCCCACTCTCATCCTTAGTGACTTCAACATTCATGTTGATGACTCTTCTCAGCCCTCAGTCTCTCACTTCCTCTCCCTAGCCTCCTCCTTCAACCTCTACCTTTGAACCAACTCCCCCACCCATACTAATGGCCATTCTCTTGATCTTGTCCTCTCTAGAAACTGCTGTCGCTGATCTCTCCTTCGATCCTCATCCTATATCAGACCACTTCCTTGCCTCTTTCAATATTTCCCACTCTCCCCCCTCCTCTTCCCCTTCTCTATGCCCCTTCTGTGACCTTCAAGCTATTGATCCCCTGGACTTTGCCTCCTCTCTCCCCCCCTTCTTCCTACAGTCTTCTCTTCCTCCTCCCCTGATTCCGTTGTCTCTGCTCTCAACGTCTCTCTCTCCTCCACAGTTGACTCCCTTGCCCCTCTCTCCTTCCGCCCTGCCTTCTCCCACAACCCCCATCCTTGGCTCACCCCTAGTATCCGCCACCTCCGTTCTTGCGCCCATGCTGCTGAATGCCTTTGGAGCAAATCCCACTCTCACACCGACTTCCTTCACTTCAAATTCTGTCTCTCATCCCTTACTTCTGCTGTCTCCCTTGCTAGACAACATTACTATGCCTCCCTCATTGAGTCCTGCTCTCGGGACCCTCACCACCTGTTCACTACCTTTGACTCCCTCCTCAAACCTCCCTGTCCTCCTCCTTCTTCTTCCCTTTTTGCTCAGGATCTTGCCTCCATCTTCACCTCTAAGGTAGACAAGATCCACCTCGACATCGCTTTCCACTCCTCTCCTCTTCCTATTCCCACACATCTCCCTCCTCCCCCTCCTTCTCTCCTGTCTTACTTCCCCCCCGCCTCCCTCGAGGAAATCTCCTCTCTGATGTCCTCCTCCAACCCTTCCACTTGCCACGTTGATCCCATTCCTTCCCGCCTCCTGACCTCCATTACTTCCACTGTCGCCCCCTCCTTCCTGCACATCATCAACCTCTCCCTCTGTACTGGATCTTTACCTTCTGCCTTCAAACATGCCACAGTCTCTCCTAGTCTCAAAAAGTCCACTCTTGACCCCTCTGACCCTTCTAGCTATTGTCCTGTCTCACTCATTCCTTTTGCTTTCAAGCTGCTTGAACGTGTTGTCTACTCCCACTGCCTTGACTTTCTATCTTCCAACTCCTCCCTTGACCCCCTTCAATCTGGCTTCCACCCCCTTCATTCTACTGAAACTGCTCTTGCTAAGATCACCAATGATCTTCTTGTGGCTAAATCTAAACATCTCTATTCCATTCTTGTCCTCCTTGGCCTCTTTGCTACCTTCGATACTCACTCTTGCTGGATTCCCTTCACTCCCTTGGCTTTTGCGGCTCTGTCCTTAACTGGTTCTCCTCCTACCTCTCTGACCGCTCCTTTAACGTGTCTCTCTCCAACTCCACCTCTTCCTCCTTTCCCCTCTCAGTTGGTGTTCCTCAAAGGGTCTGTTCTTGGCCCTCTCCTCTTCTCTATCTACACCTCCGCCTTATGCAAACTCATTGCTTCCCATGGCTTCCAATACCACCTCTATGCTGATGACACTCAACTCTATTTCTCCACTCCCTCTCTCTCTCCCTCTGTTCAAGCTCCTCTCATCAACTGTCTCTCTGACATCTCTACTTGGATGTACGTCAACTCAAACTTAGGGACCGCCTCGCCCTTCGCGCCCCAGAGCGACTCCTGCGGTCTGCCGGGGGTGCCCTCCTGGAGGTCCCCCGTGTCAAGCGGGGGGCCACGATGGAGCGAGCATTCTCGGTGGTGGGACCGCAGCTGTGGAACTCCCTTCCGGAGGAAGCTCGCCTGGCCCCAAGCCTTTTAACATTTCGGCGGAACTGTAAGCCTGGCTGTTTGCTCAGGCCTTTGGGAGGGAGGGTGGGGAGGGATGATTTTAGTCCCCCACCCATTTATTTATTATTTTATATGTCTAGCCCTGTTTTATATGTTATATTTTATATTTAATATTTGACGGTTTTAAAATGAATTTTAATGTTTTTACTGATTTATTGTTGGAAGCCGCCCCGAGCTGCGTTGCAGGAAGGGGCGGGGTATAAATTTGGAAAATAAATAAATAAATAAAATAAAATAAAACTCAACATGGCTAAAACTGAACTCCTTATCTTCCCCCCTCATCCTTCCTCTCCCTCCTCACTATCAATAATTGTTGATGGGGTCACCATCCTGCCTGTCCCCCAATCCCATAGCCTAAACTTCATCTTTGACTCACCCCTTTCTTTTAAACCCTACATTGACTCTGTTGCTAAATCCTGTTGCTTCTCCCTCCGTAACATTGCTAAGATTCGCCATTTTCTCTCTGTCTCGTCTGCCAAAAATCTTGTTCATGCTCTGGTCATCTCTCGCCTCAATTACTGTAACCTCCTTGTCTCTGGCCTTCCCCAGTCTCACCTTTCTCCCTTTATCTCCGTCCAAAACTCTGTTGCCAGGGTCATCCACCTCGCCCGTCACTTCGACAATGTGCAGCCCCTCCTCTCTTCACTTCACTGGCTTCCCCTTCCTGAACGAATCCTGCACAAGCTCCTAGTCTTCACCTATAAAGCTCTTCATAACCTCGCTCCCCTCACCTCTCTGTGTTTATCTCCCTCCATACTACAGCCCGTGCACTTCATTCCTCCTCTGTCCCTTCTCTCACCCTTCCACGGCTTCCCTGCTCCCCTAACCACCTTCGTCCCTTCTCCCTTGCTGCCCTCCATGCCTGGAACTCCCTCCCTGTCCACATCCACCTTGCCCCCTCCTTTCATACCTTCAAATCTCTCCTTAAAACTCACCTCTTTCGCTCTTCTCTGTCTGACCCTTTATCCTGCTGATCCACTATATCCTATACCTATGGTCTGTGTACCCTTATCCTTGCCACATGGACCTGACTGCTGTTGTTCTCAATGTAACCAAGCCAAGTACGTGCACCTGAGACCTCGCATCTTCATGAATGTTAGACCCCTTGTCTCTCCCTCTGTTCCCCTCTGTCTCTCCCCAGCTCCTGTCTCTCAGGCTGCTTTTAAACGAGGAGCACTGAAGCGCCTCCTCAACACCACATTAAAGCAAAGCCACCAGAAGTGACGTTCTCCCCATTGCTGGCGGCGGCGGCTGGAGACATGGGGCTTTGGAGCGGCGCGTTCTTAAGACTTCAATTATCAGGTTTAAGAATGCGCCGCTCCAAAGCCCCGTGTCTCCAGCCGCTGCCGCCACCGGAAATGGGGAGAACGTCACTTCCGGCGGCTTTGCTTTAATGTGGCATTGAGGAGGCACTTCAGCGCTCCTCGTTTAAAAGCAGCCTCATATTGTAAGCCCTAGGGCAGGGACCATGTCTATTTTGTTACTTTGTAAAGTGCCAGGTACACTGCTGGTGCTTTATAAATGTTTGTTATTATTAATAATAATAATAATAATAATAATAACATGAAACCTGACAGAATTGTATGACCAACTGGGGGCAATATGTGTGCCATATTTAAGGAAGACTGGATAAAGGAATCTGATTGTATAAACAGTTGTAATTTGTTATTTTACAAATCTGCATACACATTCCTGCCTGTAATGTCTTTGTTTCCTATCTGATTTGGATATAACCTGGCAAGATTATACCTCTCCCATATATTAATAACTCTGCCAAATTTCAGAACAATTCGATCAAGGGTTCTTGTGTTATAAACAATTTAATTGTAAATGCATTTCTGACTAACATCTTTTTATTCCATGCATTCTACATGAAACGTAGACAGATTTGATAATGGGTCCAAATTTTATAATTAATTGAAATTTTCTGTTTAAAGACTTTCATTATTCAGGTAAATAGCACATTCAGTACCCTTCAGAGACAGGCTATGGAAGGGAGAAGGGGGGTGTAGTAGGGAGAGGGAGCAGCTCAACAGACTGAAAGACACATTCACTGGCCAATTACTGCATGCTTCCACCTTTACAGGAGGACCAATCAGTGGTGGCTTCAAGGCTGGTGTAGAGGGTAGATATAAGCTGCTGTTCTTTTGGCCTGACTCTTTGTGGTAAGTTTTGGCTTTGGTCAGAGCATTTTCTCAGACTTTGCTGGCAGGCTTCTTGTGTGTGTGTGCTAGACCTCACTGCAAGACTTCAGCTAGCTACATAAATCCAATCCCCATGCACCTGAGGTGCTTCCCAACATCCTCCTGCCTCCTCCTGTGGCATTCTCTGCAAGTTAACGGACACCCCCATGCACTCAGTGTGCCCGCCCAGACTGAAGCCTTTGCCAAACAGTAGAGATGACAGATATCTCCTCTGGCCAATTGGTTTGACATTTCAAAGATACCCTGGCTGGGACAGAGCGGTAATTGCCTCTCTTACCACATGCTTCCCAGGACCAATCCTGGGTGGCTCTGAGGCAGACATAGAAGGGACATAACTACGGGTGTCTTTAGACATAATGTCAATAGGTGCCTGAATGCATGTTTTGACCTTGATATGAACACCAGTTTGGTCCTGTATTCACTATGTGGCACTGCTTAGACACACCACCCATCTTGGGACAAATTGGTGTTTTGTTTGCCACCCAATATCAGCACGTAAGCACTGCCGCCTCATTCCCCATGTTATACCTGCTAATATGCCACATTATATCATTAGACCCAACGCTGGCCACGTGTTCAGCCAAAAGATGAAAATTGCCCTTGTGATGCAATGGTGTTCACATTGCGTGTTTAATGCATGGCCAAATTGGTGTTGGTTTTGTTATGGTGCTTACACACAATGGCCAAACACGTACTTAGGGGTTTTGACACCCGATCTTTGTTGTGTCTAAAGTTGCCCAAGGACTTCAAGAAGCAAGACAGGGGGCAGGGGGAAGCATCCCAGCAATCAGGAGACATGGTTTACACATCCAGGCTGACCAATTGTCATTACACTCATATCCTGCAGCACTGTGACAGAGGACATACGAGAATTCCTTATTGGCTCGTTTCTTAGCAGATGCTTCCAACTTCCTAGTAACAAGTAAGGGAGAGAGATTGTGGTGGTCACAGCACATAATGATATATGGGTGATATTTCTGCTGGCCAATTGGCATCACAAACACATCTTGTACTACAGTGAAAAACATAAGAGAATACCTGGCATAGGCTCATACTCTATAGATGCTGTGCAGGCTTATAACATTGGGAACCTTTATCAGATCCTTTTTATATTTGGCAGAAATGCTTCTAAAGGTCTGAAATAGAAGTCTTCCAAATTTCATGTAAACTGCCTGGATAACAAAGACGTTACAGCCAGACATGCATTTAAAAGTAAATTGCTTATAACATTGGAAACCTTTATTCAATCCTTCTAAAAATTTGGCAGGGGTAGTACACTTGGGTAGGGGTATAACTTTTCCAAGGTTAATCCAAATTGTAATTGAGAAAAAGTTGTTACATCCAGGAATGTGAGCCAGGAATGTGTACACAGAACTTTGTAAAATAACAAATATCAACTGCTTATAAAATGGAATCCCTTTAACGATTCAATCTGAAATTTGGCACATGTAATGCTCTCCGTTGGGGGTACACTTCCAAAATGGATGAAAAATAAAAATGTTATAACCAAAAATGTGTTTTTCATTGAAACCAATGGAAATCAGAAACAAAAGTAAAAACAAAAATGAAACAAAGACTAACAAAATATAACGAAAATGATCTACATTTTAATAATGAAAATGAAAGGAATAACGAAAACAGTTACTGTGCACATCCCTACAGGCAATCACAGTTGGTGATGCTGCTTATTATGACCTGATTTTAACATGGTACATAAGAAAGCATGGAAGGAAGAAATACCAGCTATAGTGAGTCAGCTCAATACCTGGTGGTGGCAGGAGCAGCACTAGCAAGTTGATTCACCACCACCACCACCCCTATAAGTAATTATCTGCAATGGGGACAGCACAGTGAGGACCTGTGTGGGGAGGTACTGGCCTGGCAGAAGAGGTTTAGAGAGCCTTGGAAGTGGGTTGGCTGGGTCTCGGCTTTATTAAGCTGGGTATGGGCTTTATTAAGCTCATTCTCACCTTGCTCCTCTCATTTCTGTTCATAACTCTGCTGCCAAGGACATCCACCTTGCCCGCTTTGACCACATACAGCCCCTCCTCGCCTCTCTCCACTGGCTTCCTCTTCCATCCTGAACACATTCTGCAGAAACTCCTGATTTTTACCTACAAGGCTCTTCATGGCCTTGCTCCCCTCTATCTCTCAGAACTCATTTCCCACTACACTCCTGTCCGGGAGTTCCGGTCCTCCTCTGCCACCACCCTCGCCTGCTCACGGGTCTCCTGTTCCTCAAAACACATCCACCCCTTTCCCCTGGCAGCGCCCATGTCTGGAACTCCCTCCCTGAACACATTCACCCGGCGTCCTCCCTCCAAATCTTCAAATTCCTCCTCAAAACCCACCTCTTCCATCACGCTTTCCCTGGTTCCTCGTTCCCCTCACCCCCTTGCTGACTTATCCTGAATCATCATATCTTGTGTAACATTAAATGAGTAACTACACCTTTGCAACTAAGCCAAGCATGTGCACCTGAGACCTCATGAGTTTATGTACGTATCCTTATCTCTTCTTCTATTTCCGCCCCCACCCACTTGTCTCTCTTAGATTGTAAGCCTGCTAGGGCAGGGACTGTGTCTCTTTCTTACAATTGTAAAGTGCCAGGTACATTGCTGGTGGTATATCAATGCTTAATAACATAACAATAATTAATAATTAATAATAATTAATAATGTTGGATTGGGAAGAGGGACATCTGTCCCCTGAAGTTACTCCTTTTTATTTATTGTTATTATTTTATATTACTTATGTAAGTCACCCTGATCCTTAGGGAAAGAGCAGGGGAGAAATTTAAATAAATAAATAAATAAATAAATATAATCTCACATAGTTCTAATAAATGTTACCCATAATTATGTAGGTTAGGAGAGCATGAAGGCAATCTTCCATTGACAACACACAATAACTTGTTAGTGTTGGTATCCAGTCAAGTTTCCTCCACTGAATACCCAGATTTTGGCTACAATTGGAGCTGCAGCCTTTCAGCTGTACTTGATAGTCCGTCTTACACATTACTTAGCCTCTGTGTTAAAATGGCATTTTTCATCCTTTTTCACTCACCAGCAGATTGTATCGCATCTACCTCCTTTGTGATATTCACAGTAAACACTTCAATCATGTCTTGTCTTCATCTCTGTTTTTCATAATGACTACAAGACTAATTTTCCTTTCCTCAAAGTTATAACCCCAGGAACCATTTTTCATCCTAATGAAAATATTCTTCATGGTTCATGAAATACGATGTCCTAAATTCTACATAGTCGAAAGGATTTGGTCTCGCCCTCCTTTTCTATTATCAAAAAGTATCTTCAAAGCTTTTAATCTAGCCTTTTGTATAAGAACCTGCTTCTTTTTCTAAGTCCTGTCAGATAGCAATCTTTTAAAATTTTTCTCTCTTTCCATATTGGGAACAAATGACGTATGCCGAGAAATAGGTCCATAGTTACTGTATGAGGCTTACCGCATAAACCATACTGATAATATTATGTTTATATTATCTTAGATTAATGATAATGCTATGTGCAAATACTTTGTGTTTTGTGTGCTCTCATTTTGTTACTTTGAGCTCAAGTGTTTATTAGTTTATTAAGATCATTTTGTATTCTAATCCTATCCCCAAAAATATTTGCAATGACTCCTAGTTTTATGTCATCTGAAAATTTGATTAATATATTCCTCACTCCCTCCTCAAAACTGTAAATGAAAATGCTGAAAAGGACTGAGCCCAGAACAGATCCCTATGGAATGCCTCTTGATACCTTCTCCAAACTTGGTATTATACCATTAATTATTATGCAATGAGTACAGCTATTCAACCAGTTAGGAATCCACTTAATGATAATTCCATCCATTCCACATCTTGCTGTCTTTCTTATATGTGTTCTTCGACATCCTTTTTAGTTATTACCTGCATTTCCTCCCTTTCATTGTCCATCTCCTCTTTGTTAAGCAGCTGATCACAGTTTACTTTTCTTTCTTTTTTTAGAAGACTGAGGCAAAGTAGCTATTGAGCATTTTAGCCTTCTGTACATCCCCTGTTAACACTACATTTTCCCCACTGAGCAGAGTACCCTAACTTTCTTTTTAATATACTGGTAGAAACCTTTGCATTGCTTCTGACATCCTTTGTAAGTTGAATTTTGCTGTGAGCCTTCACTCCTTTCTGATTTTGCCCCAGCATGCTTGTGCTATCAGTTCATATTCACCTTTAGTGAAACATTCTTCCTTCCATTGCCTGTGTACATCTCTTTTGGTTTTAAAGTCATTCAGAAGATCTTTGTGCAACCATCATGGCCTATTCTGATTCATTCCATATTTCCTCTGCATAAATATGACTTATAGTTATGCCTCCTCTATTACCTCCTTTAGAAAGCCAACCCTTCTGGACTTCAATTAGTTTTTCCAACCATGAAACCTTGTGTACCAGCTCGGCGAGTATGCTGAAGTCTGCTTTTCTGAAATTCTTTGTCAGCACTTTGTTAATCCATCTTTCCTTTTCTTAAGATTGTGAATTCTATCATTTCATGATTGCTTATTCTTTGGCTGAACATATGAACATTCTGAACTAATTCCTTCCTGTTTGTCAGAATCAGATCTAAAATAGTTGACACCTATTTCAGGAGTGGGGGAGTTCAGGGGCCAAATGAGACCCATGACTAATTTTTATTCGGCCTCTTTCCAGCTCCTGGATATAGCCCCTTGACCCAATTCCTATCTCCAAGCACTGAAAGAGTGAACTCGGAGGAAGAGACATGCAATTATATGATATTGATCCATGGTACATATTTATGATATGTATCCTCCCCTCCTGAGCGCATCCTTTATGTACACTCACACCCAAACTTTTATGTGGTCCTCAGACCCTGTACTAATTTCCAAAGTGGCTTCTAGAATGGGAAAGGTATTGCACCCCTACCGTAGTTGCTTTCTCAACCTTCTGGAAGAGAAAATTGTTCCCTATGCATGACAAGAATGTTTTGGATATCACAGGATATTGCTGCATTATTCTCTCAGCAGATGTAAAGATAGTTGAGGTCTCCCCTTATTACCATATCAAAATAATACCACCTCATTAAAACCAGCCTTTTGAAGAATAAATGCTATGCATTCTTATATTTTTGCCTTTTTGAGATTTGGTTACATAGTTAATACCGGCAATTTTCAACTGATGGTGGCAATTTTCAACTGATGGTGGTGACAACAGTCTTTTGGCCCAATAGTATTTGGGCTCTGGGTCTCAAGAATTCTTAATTTGCCTTTGAGCTTGTGACTCTCTTTCTGATCCTTAGCATGTATTATTAAAAATATATTTTAAACTTATTACCCCACCCCTCCTGCCACAGGTAGCTCAGGGTGCCTTACAACAATAAAAAACAATTAAAACACATTAAAACACATGTTTGGAGGCCATGGCAGACTGGATGCGGCAGAGCAGACTGAAGCTCAATCCCGATAAGATGGAGGTGATGGTGGTAGGAAGGGCGAAGGAGGTGCTGGTTCCTCCGGTAGTGGGGGGTCTGCCCTCCTGTAGCCCAGCAGGTTCAGAGTCTGGGGGTGGTTTTGGACTTGGGCGTCCATCTGGATCGACAGGTGGAGGCGGTGGCTAAAGCTGCTTTTCGCCAGCTGTATCTCGTACAGAGGCTGCATCCGTACATCTCTGGGCCCGACCTGGCTACTCTCATTTATGCCTTCATCACCTCAAGGCTAGACTACTGCAACATGCTCTACGTGGGGCTTCCCTTGTTTCTGATTCGGAGGCTTCCGCTAGTGCAGAATGCGGCGGTCCATCTCCTTACGGGGACAGGGCGGCGGGTGCACTCAACACCAGTGTTCTGCACTCTGCACTGGCTGCCTATAGCGTACTGAGCCAGATTCAAGGTGTTAGTATTGATTTATAAATCCCTACACGGTCTCGGCCCCTCATACCTCGGGGACCGCCTCACCCTCCGTGCCTCAGAGTGATCCCTTTGGTCTTCCGGGGGTGCCTTTCTGGAGGTCCCCTGTGTTAAATGGGGGGTCACAATGGAGAGGGCGTTCTCAGTGGCCGGGCTGCAACTTTGGAACTCCCTCCCAGAGGAAGCCTGCCTGGCCCCGGGTCTGTTCACTTTCCGTCGAGCTTGCAAGACCTGGCTGTTCACCCAGGCCTTCGGAGGAGAGGGTGGAAGGGTAGGGTAGGTAGGGGGGGATTGAGGATTTTATAGATATTTTAAAAAAATTGTTGTTGGGGTTATTTTTAAATATTTTAATTATTGATGATTTTTATGAATACTGTCTTTGTTTTATTTGTGTTGTAAGCCACACCGAGATGCCGTAGGCATGAGGGGGTGGCCAATAAATTTAAATAAATAAATAAATAAATAAATAAAAAGGAGGAAACAGAGAAAACAACCACCCCCTACCCTAGATAATTTTCAACGTTTCTAATCTCCTAATAAAGTTGCATGTTACACTCTAAGTAGATTCCATCCCTACAAGCTAATTGCTCTAGTGGTACATACTGAATGAGCTTAAATTATGAGAAAAAAAGATGGTTATGTATTCCATGGCATTTGGTGGAACAGCATGCAAAGTCTTGCTCCAAGTGTTCTTCAACAAGTGTAAAAGGGAATATAAATTGACATTTTACTAGATGCTGTCCCTATATAACTCTATATTGAAACTGAAAAATCTTCAGATGCTATCTTTCTTTAGAGGTCACAGAATTAAAAAATAATATCTACAGAGCCCATATGGTGGAAATTTAACAGAATTGATATAATGGTATTTGCTTATTTAACCATGTTTCACGTTTCAATGGTCAGGACCAATTATTATAGTGAGTAGGCGATGTTGTAACGTAAATGATTTCTCAATTTGATTTGTGGCAAAAATACACCCCGTTTATGACAAACAGCAACATATATTATGTATATATACATACATACAATTCCAAATGAAAATCCAGTCACTGTTAAAGCTTCTGTAAGGAACAATTTTAAAGAAAAAAAATTTTTCTCATTTTGTTCAATAGAACCATTTTGTTTGACAAATTATTTTTCTTTTGCATCAAATAATAAACCCAGTGTTTTCAAAGGAAGAGGGTGGGGGGGATCATTTTTATTCTCAAAGAAATAAGCTTCCCTTATTAATGTGGCTCACAGCATGATTGGCAAATCAGGGAATAATAAGATATAATGGTGATAGATTCTCACTCAAATTAAAAAAGAAACACACAATCATATCCTTGTATGAAAGCATTTTTGCCCTGGAAAATCTAATTTTAGTTAATAGTGCTTATAACTTTTCTATTTATTATGGGGGAAATATGCTTACAAAACACAAAGCTTGTGAAGCACTAAAAATCCCCCCAAAATAAACCTCAGTCCGCTATGTACATTTCCTGTGTCAATGTGTCTCCACTAAAGTCAATGGCTAAACTCCAAAGCTAAAACAAAAACCAGATAAATAGGTAAACCTATTGAATAGCCCCTTTCCAAATGGAATATGGTGTTTAAGGTAATAATGGATTTTATGTTACATCAGGTTTCTGTTTGAATTATTTTGGGGTTTAGGGGTTTTAGTTTGACTATTTTGGTAAAGTTAATGCCATTGCACAATGGTAATTGTTGAAAATTCATCTAACAATAATTCTTATGAATCTTTCATCTACCAATAATGAACTCACACAGAAAAAAAGAGATTACTAGTACTAATCATTTCTATAGTGCTACTAGGCAGCACTTGATGTCACAGAATTTTCATAGACAAGTCCCTGCCCAGTGGGCTTACAGTCTAAGGCCCTTTCCAAATGGGCCACCATGGGTGGGGGGATGAGTGTGTGCTCGCAGTAGGTGGAGGTTGGTGTGCACCAATTGGAATGAGCGCAAACCCATCTCCACCCACCTCCACACATGGAGCAACAGACCTTGGAGCCTGTTGCTCTGCATGGATGATGGGTGGAGATGGGTAGAGATGGGTGGAGTGCGGGAGCATGCATGCACCCCCACCCACCACGGGCATCGTTCCTATGGGCGCCCACTCATCCCACATACACTATGGGCGGCATTTGCATGGGCGTGTCCCCCCCCCCATACTGCACACATGTACGGGGGGGGGGCACCCATGTGAAAAGGCCCTAAGATGGACAAGGGTGAGGGGAACGTAGGGAGAGAGACAGACACACACAATCCTATTTTTACAGAAGGGAACTGAGGCTGAGAGGCTGTGACTTGCTGAAGACCATCCAGTGAGTGCATGGTTAGGTGAGGATTGAATGCTGGTTTCCCAGGATCAAGTCCAGCACTTTATCCACTATACCACACTTGTTTTTATGGATAAGGACACTGAATCAACTGTGAGTATTCACTTCTCCCACAGTGACTACTTCATTATTGATATTTCAATCTTTGTCAAATCACCTTAAAAAGACAGTGTTGGGAACAAAAATCCATATCTCTATCCGATACCAAAAACAACAGGCCAAATAAAGGTTGTATTTAAAAGTTTTGTAATGCTATCTACCTTTCCTCCTACAATTTTTTTCTCCTACAACCCCCTCCCAAGTGCTTTCTATTATGTATAAACATAGCCTGCATTAATAAAAGTGAATGCGTTTTTTTTCTTGATAGACTTTGGTATAAGAAAAGATATTATCCAAACTACTTTGTCTTCATCCCTAAATTTAAAATATAATAGGAAATGTATTAATTATTAATTATTATTATTATTATTATTATTATTATTGTTATTAGCACGCATTTATATAGTGCCAGCAATGTACCTGGCGTTTTACAAAGTAATTGAATAGACATGGTCCCTGCCCTAGGACTTACAATCTGAGAGAGGAGGAGGGGGGGACAAAGGAAGGGGATCAGAGGGAGAGACAAGGAAACATTCACAAGGATGTGAGGTCCCAGGTGCACACGCTTGGCTTGGTTACATCAAGAATGATGGCTGGTTGGTCCATGTGGTGAGGATATGAGTACACAAACCTCAGGTAACAGATTGTACTGGATGGGGAGGGTATCAGCAGAAGTTAGGTGAGGAGAGCAAGAAGTTGGGGAAGGCAGAGCAGAAGAAGTGGGAGTTCCAGGCATTGGGGGCAGCTAGGGAGAAGGAACAAAGGCAGTTAGGGGAGCAGGGGAGGGGAGGGAGGGTGAAAGAGGGGACAGAGGAGGAGCGGAGTTCACAGACTGGAGTACAGAGGGAAATTAGAGCAGAGAGGTGGGGGGAGCAAAGTTGTGAAGACAAGGAGCCTGTGCAGGATTCATTCAGGAAGGGGGAGCCAGTGAAGAGAGAAGATGAGGGGCTGCACGTGGTTGAAGCAACGGGCGAGGTGGATGACCCTGGCAGCAGAGTTTTGGATGGAGATAAGGGGAGAAAGGTGAGAGCGGGGGAGTCCCATGAGAAGGAGGTTACAGTAATCTAGGAGAGAAATGACCACAGCATGAACAAGGGTTTGGGCAGAGGAGACAGAGAGAAAAGGGTGAATCTTAGTAATGTTATGCAGGGAGAAGCAACAGGATTTGGCAACAGAGTCAATGTAGGGTTTAAAAGAAAGGGGTGAGTCAAAGATGAAGCCTAAGCTACAGGCTTGGGGGACAAGAAGGATGGTGACTCCATCGATGAGGATCAACAGGGAAGCGGGACAGAAAAGATGAGGGGGGAAGATAAGGAGTTCAGTTTTAGCTATGTTGAGTTTGAGCTGACATTGAGACATCCAGGAAGAGATGTCAGAGAGACAGCTGGTGAGGCAAGCTTGAACATATGGAGAGAGAGAGGGAGTAGAGAGATAGAAATAGAGTTGAGTGTCATCAGCGTAGAGGTGATATTGGAAGCCATGGCAGGCAATGAGTTTGCCTAGGGACAGGGTATAGATAGAAAAGAGGAGGAGGCCAAGGACAGAGTCTTGGGGAACACCAATCGAGAGTGGAATGGAGGAGGAGGTGGAGTTGGCAAGAGACACGTTGAAGGAGTGGTCAGAGAGGTATGAGAAGACCCAGTCAAGGATGGAGCCACGGAAGCCAAAGGAGTGAAGTGAATCCAGCAAGAGTGAGTGGTCAACAGTATCAAAGGCAGCAGAGAGGTCAAGGAGGACAAGAATGGAATAAAGGTGATTAGATTTAGCCACAAGAAGATCATTGGTGATCTTAGCGAGAGCAGTTTCAGTAGAATGAAGGGGGTGAAAGCCACATTGGAGGGGGTCAAGGGAGGAGTTGGTGGAGAGGAGGTTGAGGCAGCAAGAGTGGACAACAAGTTCAAGAAACTTGGAAGCAAAAGGAAGGAGTGAGACAGGATGGTTGCTAGAAAGGTCAGAGCAGTCAAGAGTGGACTTTTTGAGGATAGGAGAGACAGTGGCATGCTTGAAGGTGGATGGGAAGGAGCCAGTAGAGAAGGAGAGGTTGATTATTTTCAGGAGGGGAGGGGCGACAATGGGAACAATGGAGGTCAGGAGGTGGGAGGGTATGGGGTCAAGGGGGCAAATGGAAGAGTTGGAGGAGTAGAGTAGGGGGGAGATTTCCTCATGGGAGGTGGGAGGGAAGGAGGACAGGAGAGAAGGCAGGGGAGGAGGTAGAGGGAGGGAGTAGGAAGAGGAGAGGAGTGGGAAGCGATGTCGAGGTGGATCTTGTCTATCTTGGAGGTGAAGAAGGAAGCAAGATCCTGAGCAGAAAGGGAAGAGCGAGGAGGAGGACCAGGGGGCTTGAGGAGGGAGTCGAAGATGGAGAACAGGTGGCGAGGGTCCCGATAACAGGGCTCAATGCAGGAGGCATAGTAATTCAGTCTAGTGAGGGAGACAGCAGAAGTAAGGGTGGAGAGACAGGATTTGAAGTGAAGGAAGTCAGCATGAGAGTGGGATTTGCTCCAAAGGCATTCAGCAGCACGGGGCAGGAGCGGAGGTGCCGTATACTGGGGTGAGCCAAGGATGGGTGTTGTGGGAGCGGGCAGGGCAGGAGGCGAGGGGGGCAAGGGATTCAAGGGTGATGGAGAGAGAGGCATTGAAAGCCAAAATGGCAGAGTCAGGAAAGGAGGAGGAGAAGACTGAGGGGAGATGGGGGGAGAGAGAGGAGGCAAAGTCCAGGGGGTTAGTGGCCTGCAGGTCACAGAAGGGGCGTGCAGAAGGGGAAGAGGAAGACGGACAGTGGGAGACATTGACAGAGGCAAGGAAGTGGTCAGAGATGGGATGAGTATTGAAAGAGATATCACAGACAGAGCAGTTCCTAGAGAAGATGAGGTCAAGAGAATGGTCGTTAGCGTGGGTAGGGGAGTTGATCCAAAGGTGGAGGTTGAAGGAGGAAGCTAGTGAGAGGAAGCGAGAGATGGAGGGCAACTGGTTTCTATAAAAGGCAACTGGTTTCTATAGAAATAATATGAATACACCAACATGAGAGAAAGATTGATTATCTTATAATTTGGGGCATTATTTCCTTTTTATTCTTTATTGTCTCTCTTGCTGTCCTCATAGCATCTGCGAAGTCATGTCCGGTGGAGCTGTTTCAAGTGGTGCAGGGGCTGTTCAGTCCGGCCTCCCTCTGCCTGCACGGGGACGTGTCCCAGGCCCGCTGTGAGAAGTTTGTCACCTACTTCGCAGAAAAGATCGCTCGGATTCAGAGTGACTTTGATGCTGGATTAGGGGCAGTGGCCAGAAAGCGCGAGGTGGTGGAGGCCCCGTCTGGTCCAACTTTGTGGGGGGAGTTTCAGGAAGTGATGCCAGCCGATGTAGCAGATGTCCTGGGGTCTGTGTGAGCCACCAGTCGTGAACTCCATCCGTGCCCATCCTGGCTGGTGAAAGCCTCCAAGGAGATGTTGGGGATGGTGCTGGCAAGGGTGATCAATGCATCCTTGTGGCAGAGGGGGTTGTCGCCTAGTCTCAAGGAGGCTGTGGTGCGCCCCCTGCTGAAGAAACCATCGTTGGATGTGGACGCGCTCGCCAGCTACCATCCTGTCTCTAACCTTCCCTTTTTAGGGAAGGTTATTGAGCAGCTGGTGGTGACCCAGCTCCAGACCCATCTAGACAGCATTCGGTTCCTGGACCCTTTCCAACCTGGGTTCTGCCCTGGCTATGGCACCGAAACGGCATTGGTGGCCTTGATCGATGACCTCCTCCAGGAGATGGATGCAGGATGTTCAACATTTCTCATCCTGCTAGATCTCTCGGCCGCTTTTGACACCATGGACCATGAGCTGCTGCTGAGATGGCTGCATGACCTGGGTGGTCTGGACGGGACTGTTCTTGAATGGTTCTGCTCATTCCTCTCAGGGAGAAGCCAGCAGGTGGTGCTGGGAGCTGAGTCATCTTGCCCCGCACTTTATCCTGCGGCGTTCCGCAGGGTTCTATTCTGTCTCCATTATTGTTTAATGTATACATGCAGCCCTTGGGGGAGGTTGTGAGAGGGTTCGGGGTGCGATGTCACCAATATGCTGATGATACTCAGTTGTACCTCTCTTTTTCAGCTGACCCAGACCCTGCCGTCTCGTTGCTATCCCAATGTTTGGAGGCCGTGGTGGAGTGGATGTGGCAGAGCAGACTGAAGCTCAACCCTGATAAGACGGACATGACGGTGGTGGGGAGAGCGAGGGAGGTGTTGGCCACCCTGGTTGGGGGGCTTCGCCCTCCCATAGCTCGGCAGGTTCGGAGTCTAGGGGTGATTTTAGACGTGGACCTCCACCTGGAGTAGCAGGTGGAGGCAGTGGCGAAAGCCACCTTCTGCCAGTTATATCTGGTGCGGAGGCTGCGTCCATTCATCTCCGGCCTGGACCTGGCCTCCCTCATTCATACCTTTGTCACCTCAAGGCTGGACTACTGCAATGTGCTGTACATGGGGCTGCCCTTGTTCCTGGTTCGGAGGCTGCTGCTAGTGCAGAATGCAGTGGCCCGGCTTCTGTCGGGGACAGGCCGTCAGGAGCGTATAACACCTCTGCTCCAGACTCTGCACTGGCTGCCAATAGCTTGCCAAGCCAGGTTCAGGGTATTGGTGTTAATATACAAGGCCCTTCACGGTCTGGGCCCTTCATACCTGAGGGACCGCCTCGCCCTCCGTGCCCCAGAGCGTCTCCTCCGGTCTGCCGGGGGTGCCTTCTTGAAGGTTCCCCGTGTTAAGCGGGAGGCCACAATGGAGAGGGCATTCTCGGTGACCGGGCCGCATATTTAGAATTCCCTCCTGGAGGAAGCTCTCCTGGCCCCAAGTCTTTTGACATTTCGGTGAATCTGTAAGACCTGGCTGTTCATCCAGGCCTTTGGAGACGGGGTTGGGGTGGGGTAGGGGGTGTTTTATCTTCCCCCACCCTTATTTATTTATTTATTTATTATCCCAGCCTGTTTTATTGTAGTGTTTTTATGTATTGTTTTATTATATTGTTTAAAATTTTTAATTGTTTTATAACTAACTTGTTAACCACCCCGAGCTGTTCGCAGGAGGGGCGGGATACAAATTGAATAAATAAATAAATTAATAAATGTATTTCATTTATTGCCTGTTTGTTGAAACCACCCTGTTTCTGATTACAACTCCCAGAGCAGTTCATCATGGTCCCTTTAAGGATTGATCAGAGGTTCATGTTTAAAACATGCCTATAATAGAGGCATTTTCAGAAGGTGGAGGAGTTTCTTGGGATGGAGAAAGACTTTTAGGAATTCTCCAGCTTGTGAAATTTTAACATGAATCCTTAAAAAAAGAAGTCAACAACTGACCTATAGGAAAATAAAATGACCCTATTGTGTGAAATTTTATTTTTAAAAATTGACATGAATGAATGAATGGATGAATTTATTGCATAGCCATTGGCCTTAGCAAAAGAACATGCTTACAGATAAAAGACATAAACATAAGCCATAAGATAACCTACACATACTAAGTAAATAAGTCTAATAAAATATACCAATAATCACGGTACAAAATAATAATAAAAACTATGGGTATCATAACACTCACATAACATAGATTGGTTTAATTGAATAATGGAAGTAAAAAAAAAAACATTAAAGTTCTCATTGCGGGATAAAGAAGTTATCATTAAAGAATAAATAAGAGCCTACTGGGTCGATCCAACCGGGACCTTACCTATTAGAGAACACCAAGAGTTAGAAAAATCCAGCCCTACAACCATCCATTACAATGAGGCATATGCTTTTAATTTAAATGTTTCTTTTTCAAAAGAAAGTTAAGAAACTTAGCTACATTCTCAGATACGCCAGGAGTAAAAAAACCTCCTTCTGAGCACGCCACTGGGTCATTGCCTCTTTAAATGGATCTATGTATGTCTGGCACCAAGTGACATAAGCAGTGCAGTCCATTATCATATGCACTACGGTCTCTACCTGGGAATTTCCCAAGGTAATACAGAAATGACAGAACCTTTTATCCTAGGGTGTACCATTAAGTCTTCCCTCCAAAAAAGTAGAGGGGAAAACATTTAACCTTGCCAATTGCCATGGTTAAAGCTGCCCTTATCAGGCTTATTTTGGGATTATTCAGATAAGTTTTCCCTTCAACTGGTATCAAAATTTCTCCATAAAAAGGAGATACATTTTGATTTTCAATGCATTCACACGCAAATTGCATTTCCAGGTCATTAGATCGAGCTCTTATTTCAGTCCATGCATTAGGGAATGTTTGAGATAATATATATATACTTGAGAACCCCATGTCATGCAATATCTCTTCCACCTTTCCCAGCCATTTACCCAAGGGTGAGCACACGGCAGTATGGGCCAGGGACTCAGTTTCCAATTGATTCAGTCAAAGCCAAAACTTCAGGATGGCCAATTTTGCCATTGTCGAAATCCGACCCACACTAGCCTCTGCTCTAAGCAATGCTGCCAGTGTTCCCCTTGGCACATGTAAAAAAGCACGCAAGATTCTATTTTGCTCTACCTCAAGATCTTCCAGCTTTTCAGTACTCCATACTTATGCGCCATATAGTAACTGAGGTATCAATTTTGCCTTCAAGAGCCGCATGGGTCCAAATAACCTTCCTCCCTTGCCCCAATAAGGGGAACTATCCCCTGGCTCATCACCCTTGCCGGCTAACCGGCAACAGCTGGGCTATGAAATTAATTGCTGGGACACCCAGGCCCTTAGATGGACTCCCCAGATGGAAACCCAAAGTCACAGTCACAGAAACAAATTAGGGCAACGGACAGCTAGAGTTCCCCGCCTCCTGCATCACGCTCTCCCCGTATTCCATAGCTCCTCAGTTCAGGCACCTCCCGCAGGTCATCTTTAAGCTCTCCGTGTGGGGCGTGTCCAATGTGCGGCTGCCTCCCAGCGGGGTGATCCCGGCTAACCGGCAACAGTTGGGCTACGAAATTAGTTGCTGGGACACCCAGGCCCTTAGATGGACTCCCCAGAGGGAACCCCAAAGTCACAGAAAAAAAATAGGGCAACAGACAGCTAGAGTTCCCCACCTTCTGCAGCACGCTCTCCCCATATTCCACAGCTCCTCCAAAATTTGACATGTTATATTCCCCGTCAACTGGCATATTGTTTTATGCACTATGTCATGCATTAAGCAGAAGTCACTGTTTCCAGAAGAAACAAAAGCAAATTGATGTATCAATTTATATAATGTAACATATATAATTTGATGTATCAATGTATATAATGGGGAGCCATAGCTTAAGTGGTAAGCGCATGTGCTTTGCATGTATAAGGTCCCAGGTTCAATCCCTGGGCATCTTCACTTCAGGATTCCTAGTAGCACACCTGGGGGAGGCCTCTGCTGGGGGCCCGAAGCAGCTTCAGGTAGCACACCAGGATGGCCTCTGCCAGAGACTCTGGAACAGCCAGCTTTGGACCCAAACTTGAAACCCCTGCTGCCATGTCAGGTTGTGACAATACTGGGCTAAGATAGACCATTGGTCTGACTCAGTTAGGCAGTTTAGTCTACAAGAGCATGATTTTACTGAAGAAACTAGACTTGAAATTATAAGTGAAATTCCAGGGGGGAAAAACTTGGTTGTGCACTCATACTCACTGGGAGTGCTTTTCAATTAGTTGCTATCAGTTATATTTACTTAAATGAGAGCAGAATTAAGAAAACAATGGGCATTTTTACACACACCTTAAAGTGCTGATCTTTCAATTTTCTGGGTTTACAAATCCACAAGTAAGTTCCTGGATGCATTCTTCACTCAAACACTGCCCTGAGACAGTCTAAAGTAGCTGCAGCTGTGGACATGAGGGGTTGCCATGGAAACCAAGTGACCACACCTCCCTGGAGCAAAGCAGTTTACCAGGAGAACGTTTTACACACACAAGTTCAGGGAGACACCCAGATGTTTCAGGATCCAGATTTGTAAAACCACAGAGATCAAGGACTTCTTAAAACTGTGAGAACATGCAGAAGTTCAAAGAGCCATATGTTTAAGATCTGGGTGAGTGATTTAGACACACAGAAAGTTCAGGATGTAACAGCAAACATGCAGGAGAAATGTGTGTATAAAAACACCCAATGACTACTTCAGGAAGCCCCCAATATGGTGGTATCCGGGATCTGGAAGTACCAATTTAATTCTAACCCTCTCTGTGTACACATCTTTCTAGTTCTTTAAAATATTAGTCAATGGGGATGAGATCAATGGACAACATATTGGGTGTAAACAGACACAACACTGGCCCAGTTCACCCACTACGTCCTGCCTGGGACAGTGCCTAACCCTGTTCGTCTGTCTCCGGGCCGCCAGATGTGAGCCTGGTACAGACCCTGGCATAGTAGGTGGCTGGCACAGAAATGTGGGCTTGGAAGGAACTGGGCCCACAGTCTGGACCCAAGGGCCACCCAGGCAGGCCATAGCAGGCTGAACATGTGTGTTCCCGCACCTACCTGGCCTGGGTGTGTGTGTGGTTTGCTATGGTTGCCAGCGATGGCTGCCTGTTATTGGCAGTCATGGCAGGGGGGGAGGGGAGGCACTGGCCACAGCATAGGGGCTGGGCCAACTGGCTGCACATCGATCTACTCCCCCCTCCCCTGCTACAAGGATAATAAGCAGCAAGATTTTATTTATTTTATTTTTTTACAAAACCACAAGCGTTTCCCTATTTAGCATTAAAGAAATATACAGGGAGGCAAGACTCAAAGTAACATTTGCCATTCATGAGGGATTATACCTAAGCTGAAACTAGTTTTTTCCTTTCCTGAAAATCTCATCCAGAATAGGCTTCTTGATGAGATTCTTGCGAAAGTCTCAAGAATCTCAAAATATCCCCCAAATGGTCGGTACACGCACAAAAATGGCCGGCAAAGCTGTTCTGCACACGCACGACCATTTTGCGCATGCGGAGACCAATTTGGGGGTATTTTTGAGATTCTCAAGAATTTTGCAAGATTCCTGAGAATTTTGCAACATCTCTCGAGATCTCACCAGGCTTGCGAGATTCTCATGAAAATGAATTTAATTCTCATTTCAGCCCTAACTTAGTGCCAGGAACAATCCTGTATCTATCAAGTCTCAGAAAATGGCCTTTCAGCCTCTTTTAAAAAGCATTGATTAAACCTGGATACTCTTGTAGTTGGAATTCATTTTAAAAATACTAGCTGTATGGCTACAATCTGAACACCCTCTCTAATCTCATTAGCAAGAGGCAAAACAGTGCACACATCAACACTCTCCCCTCTCTCTGCTCCTTTCCCTATCCCCCTTGCAAACACCCACCCACAAATTCATTGACCATTTTTAAACAAGCATGGCTAGGGTGCAGGGTGTCCATGGCCCATGGAAGTCCAGAGCATTTAAATGGGCCATGATGGGTGTGCACCCCTAGCCATGCACTATCCACTTCTGCCCCTGCACAGAGCATCCCAGATTTTTCCACAATGTTCTGTGCATGAGGATAAGTAGGTAGTGCATGGATAACTGAAGCGTGTGCCCACCCACAGCATTTGCAGATGGGCGCCCAGGTGCATGAGAGATGGGTGCACCTATGCAATTACATCCCATTTATTTATTTATTTATTTTATTAAATTAATACATTCATACCCCGTCCTTCCTGCAAGCAGTTCAGGGCGGCTAACAAATTTCCAATAAAACAACCTTAAAAATATTATTAAAACAGTCATAAAAAATCTTACAAATAGAAACAAGGAAAGGCCAAAAATAATAAAGAGTAATAGAGACAGGTAGGAGGATAAAAACCCATGCAACCACCCTCCCCAAAGGTCTGCGCGAACAGTCAGGTTTTACAAACTTGTGGGAATGTTAAAAGGTTCGGGGCCAGGCGAGCTTCCTCCAGGAGGGAATTCCAAAGGTACGGCCCAGCCACCGAGAATGCCCTCTCCATTGTAGCCCCTCACTTAAAATAGGGGACCTCCAAGAAGGCACCCCCGGCAGACCGAAGGAGCTGCCCTGGGGCATGGAGGGCGAGGTGATCCCTGAGATATGAGGGGCCGAGACCGTGAAGGGCCTTATAGATCAACACCAATACCTTGAACCTGGCTCGGCACGCTATTGGCAACCAGTGCAGAGCCCAGAGGACAGGTGTTATGTGGTCCTGGCGACCCGTCCCCGAAAGGAGGCAGGCCGCTGCATTCTGCACTAGCTGCAGCCTCCGGACCAGGAACAAAGGCAGCCCCACGTAGAGCACATTGCAGTAGTCCACCCTCGAGGTGACGAAGGCATGGACGAGGGAGGCCAGGTCCGGACCAGATACATACGGACTCAACCTCCGCACCAGATACAACTGACAGAAGGCAGCCTTCGACACCCCCTCTACTTGCTGCTCCAGGTGGAGATCTGCATCCAGCACCACCCCAAGACTCTGGACCTGTTGAGCTACAGGAGGGCAAAACCCCCCAATCAGGGGTGTCAACACCTCCCTCGCTCTCCCCACTACCATCACCTTCGTCTTATTGGGGTTGAGCTTCAGTCTGCTCTGCCACATCCATTCCGCCATGGCCTCCAAACACTGGGATAGCAACAAGACAGCAGGGTCTGGGTCACCTGAAAAGGAGAGGTACAGCTGAGTATCATCAGCATATTGGTGACACCACACCCCGAACCCTTTCACGACCTCACCCAAGGGCTGCATATAAACATTAAATAATAATGTAGACAGAATGGAACCCTGCGGAATGCTGCAGGACAGAGCGCGGGGGCTAGATGTTTCAGCTCCCAGCACTGCCTGCTGGCTTCTCCCTGAGAGGAATGAGTGGAACCATTCAAGAACGGTCCCGTCCAGCCCCCCACCCCAGGTCACGCAGCCATCTCAACAACAGCCCATGATCCATGGTGTCAAAAGTGGCCAAGAGATCTAGCAGGACAAGAAATGTCAATCATCCTGCATCCATCTCTCGGCGGAGATCTCGGTGTCATAGCCGGGGTGTAACCCAGATTGAAATGGGTCCAGGAAACCAATGCTATCTAGATGCACCTGGAGCTGGATCGCCACTGCCCGTTCAATAACCTTCCCTAAAAAGGGAAGGTTAGAGACAGGTTGGTAGCTGGCAAGGGCGTCCACGTCCAACGATGGTTTCTTCAGCAGGGGGCGCACAACTGCCTCCTTGAGGCTGGGCAACAACTCCCCTGCTGCAGGGACACGTTAATCACCGTCACCAGCACTGTTCCCAACATCTCCCTGGAGGCTTTCACTAACCAGGACGGACACGGGTCAAGTTCACAACAGGTGGCTCTCACAGACCCCAGGACATCCACCACATCAGCCAGCGTCACTTCCTGAAACTCCTCCCACAAAGATGGACCAGATGGAGCCTCCATCACCTCGCACTCTCTACCTACTGCCTCTAATCCAGCATCGAAGTGGCTCTGAATCCGAGCGATCTTGTCTGCGAAGTAAGTGACAAACTCCTCGCAGCGAGCCTGGGACACATCCCTGTCGAGGCGGAGGTGTTGTGAATTAATAGACTGATTGAAACACTAACCAAGAGAATATCGTACACATCTGTAACTATTGAAGGAATGCTATGAGTTTCCTATATGCTTTATTTGCTTGCTATATGCTTCATAGTAATTTTTAGCTTAGAACTATTAAAAATGCATATTATAAGAAACAGGCTGGCAGGAGGAGAGAGAAATATGCTGACAGGGATACATTATTGTCATCAACAAAAGGAAAGGCCCCAGCAGGAACAGAGCTAGCAAGAGTTGTTTGTGCCCAGAACAAGGTTGCAGATAAGAACCAAGCAATGCAATAAGGGGAAATGGCCTAGTCAGACAGAGAGACGCCTTAGGGAAAGGGGCATGGGCAACTCATGGCCAAAGGATCAGGCCTCCCATATGAAGGTAGGGGTAGGCAGGATCCAACTGGTCAGTACAACCCATAATGACAGTGACTAAGCAGAAAGTACCCCGGATCTGAACAGCCAATGGGAGAACTTCCCAGGCTTAGCACTGACAGTCCCGCACTCTGGATAATCATAAGGCAGTCACTGGATAAAAAGACCAGACCTAGACAGAGAAGTTGCCTTTCACGGTCCTTGTCCGCTAGCCCTTATCAGGGCGCTGGCTAGCTCGGTGATTGGCCCTCTCTGGGACTTCTCCCTAGGAAGTCCTACAACTTACTCTACAGCTAGACTCTCTCTCTCTCTCTCTCTCTCTCTCTCTCTCTCTCTCTCGAGGCTTCGTATGGGCCCCCTGCCCGCCCTCTTCTGGAACCAGACCGTTGACATCTGATCATGTAAGAATATATGCTTTGTATGTATTTGAAGTAGTCAGAGTAGGTGAGGGATTATATGTTAAAGTGCAAGCGTTCCTCTAATAATTGGTATATTAATTGTGTTGCTATCATTGAATAAAATGCCTATTTGATTGAACAAAAGAGTCATTATTAAAATAGAAAGGAGTACTTATTAGAAACAAAAAGGAGTAATTCCCCTCCCTCTCAAAAACACAGTAGTATTTCCACTTGATCCCGGAATTGGAAGGGACCTGCTTCACCAGGGTGCAGGAAAGCAGCCGAACCCCTTTTCAATTCACAACAGAGCGAGGTTGGACTAACCAGCCCCCGCACTACCCGAAACAGCTCCGCCGGGCGTGACTTCGCAGATGCTATGAGGACAGCAAGGAACTCCTTCCTTGCTGTCCTCACAGCCTCAACATAGGACTGCAATTGGGACCTATGGAGAAGTCAGTCGGAGTCAGATCGAGTCCAATACCAGCATCGCTCCAGCTTCCTGCCTACTTGCTTCATCCCTCCGCAGCCCCTCAGTAAACCAAGGGGCCTGTGATGAGACAGAGGCAGAAGGTGTCTAGGAGCCACCCTGTCAATTGCCCCTGTCAATTGCTGTTGCAATGCTGGGCCAGCTCATCAACAGAGTCACCGTCCAGGTCCAAGGTTAACTTCCTCAGGACCTCTTGGAACCGCTGAGGTTCCATCAGTCTCTGAGGGCGGACCATCCTAACTTGTCCCTTCCCCTTCTGGAGGGGGTGCACTGAGAGACTTATGTGAATTTGTAAACTAGTTCCTTAGGCAATTACTTAATTTAAATCTGCCATTCTGTGTTGATTATTATGTTCTTCCTAGAATGCTGATGGACTACAGATCGCACTTGCAATGGAGTCTCATATGTGTCCCTGCCTCTAAGCTGCAGTCACCTATAACCAACAATAGATTAAAGTTTCCTGTAGCAGCCACAGATTTAGTGGGGCAGAGCTCATTCATCCATATGGAAGAGCCTCCCCTGGTTTATCATTTTCAGCCTGCACAAGTTAATGATACAGAATATTGGATTTCATACAAGATAAATTTGCATAAATATTTGACGGAATGCAGTCAGTCTAAATAGAAGAGGGGTTAAAAGACTGGGAGCTCCCATTATCTGCTGTGAGATATAACCTCTTAGTTTTGGGGCCTTATTCAGATGCTGCTCTGTTTCTGTCAGACCTATTGCCCTACATTCTTCTGAGAACCTCTGAAACACATATATTATGAAACACATATGTCTTTGAAAGAAACAGTTCAGCATACTGGTAAAAGAGAGTCAGTCCAGAAAGATGGGAAGTCCCAACAAAGTGAATAAAGATATAAAAACTGCGGCAAACATAATAAAATATAAAAGGAGACAGGAAACTAAGCCTATGGTAGTCAGAGAAAAAAGCTAAATTAATAATTGCAGGTTATGCTTTTGCTTCATTCATCCAAGAATCTCAAAGTGGTTTACAGATATAAATTAACTAAAGCTCAAAAAGCTCTTCCGGAGAGGGTTATTCCCATTTTTATGGATGAGAAGAAAAGCTAAAGAACAGAGTTTGAGGGTAAAAATTTCATACTTAGGAAATCCCCATTTAACTGGAAGGCTTAGAAGAGTCTCTCTAGTGCCCTATATAGGTGAGAGGAAGAAAATGAAATTGCACACTACCAGGGCAAAAGGTCAGTCAACGAAAGTTCTCCTGAAGAGATTTAGCTGGCAGAAAATATATATAGGGTGATATTATTCATATGGAGATCATGAAGTTGAGGCCATCCAAGCTAGGGAATTATAGGTGTATGCCTCAGGGATGACCAGGGTTAAATTCTATTTGAAGAGGAAATGTTTTCCAGAAATGAGAAAGCAATGGGACAGTGTTGGGCCATTCAATCTTCTACTTTGTGAAGAGGGTCTTTTTTAGAGAGAACTTCCGGGCACTGATGGATAGACAGGTGGAAGGACAGAAGCTGCGTTCCCAACTGCAGCAGCAGTGGCGGCAGAGAAAGCGGCAAGGGAAGACGTGGCAGAGCGGAGGAGCCGGCTGACAGGAAAAGAGCCTGTGTGAACGGGGATCTGCCGTGGCTTCTCTCACGCCCTGACATGTACAAGATAAGTCGCGGCAGATCCCCATTTGCACCGGCTCTTTTCCTGTCAGCCTGCTCCACCAAGCTGCCACGTCTTCCCTCGCTCCTCCCTCTGCCACCACAGATGGAAATGCAGCCAGAGCTGGAGCATGAAGTCTATATCTGGAAGATGAGAAGCTGCAACTTGAATTAACACTTGAAGCGAATTGGGTGCCTGAATCTTGATTGAAAGGGCTTTTGGAGTGTTGACATTTGATTTGGATTTGAAATTTGATTTAGGATCTAACCATCAGAGCCTGTTAAACCTGAAAAAAAACAGATCGGTAGAGCACACCTGTCAGTGCGCTGATAAACTCAATAATGCACGTGGCGCCTTTTCAGATGTCATCTGTGGACGCATTCTTCACCTTTGCATCAAGCAGTGAGCACTTGTAAGTGCTGTTACCTGCACCTCTGAAAGAGCTCTAACTGTGCAGTACTTGGACTAGGGACCCTGGTTCTAGTCTCGCTTTAGCCCGAAATTCACAGGCTGACTTTGGGCCAGTCACACTATTTTCTCAGCCTAGCCAGGGATGTTGTGAGGATTAAAAAGTTGTGTTACTTATATGTAAAGCATTCCAAGTGCCATGCAGGGGGGTGCTATATAAAAATAAAGATGATGATGATTGTCTAATAAAGCATCTCAGAGGGCTGTGGGTAACTGACCACAGAAACTCTCATTCAAGACCCTATAGGTGTTAACAAACATGCCAGTGTCCTACTTTGGCCTGTGGAGGCCCGTTTTGGCCCATGAGCCACTGACACTGCCCCACAAGATGATTGCACAGGATTTCTCCCAGGCAATTGGGCATATCAGCGGTGAGCCCAGGTAATAATCCCAGAGACCTCCAGGATTACAGTTCAGGCTGCAGTCAGCCCAATCAGGCCAAAGCAGGCTACAGTGGGCTATATGCTTTTAATGGCCTGCCATGACCCAGCCCGGATTAGTTCTGCTATGACTAGCATGGTGGGAGCAGGGCTCTGGGCAGCCCCACAATGATGCAGCTCCCTTCCATCACCAGCAGCCTGGCTACTGGAACATTTCTTGGCCAGCTGGACCCAGTCAGGACCATGTTGCTGATGCGTTCCTAATTCAGGTTTTGCTGTGATGGCGGTGCTCCACCATCACTTCCTTCTCCTCCTCTGTTGTTTCCAACTGATGTGTTCCCAGCTGGTAACTAAAATGTTTATTATTAAACCTCAAATGCATAACCTTTCACTTTGTGCTATTAAATTTCATCCCATTACTAACACTCCAATCCATGAAGTCATCCTGTTCATCCAGTATGATTTTCCAATCTTCCTCTGCATTGGTAATTACTCCCAACTTCGTATCATCAGCCAACTTCATTAGCACACTCTTACTTTCCTCACCAAGGTAACTTAACCTTCCTGTCCAGCAGCATCCCTTACTGCTCTAGCAAGCTGGCCTCAGAGGGTTCATGGCTGCCATGGCAACCATGGATTTGTCCCAGGAGGTCACCTTCCCAACCTGATGTTCGATTCTGGCCTTGAGGCAGGGGGTCCGGTTGTGGGGGAGATTAGAGCTGTGCCCTTGTCATGGACGGACCATTATCTCCTTCAGGCCAGTCTCTTAGTGCACCCCCTCCAGAGAGGGAAGGGGCCAGTTAGGATGGTCCACCCTCGGAGGCTGATGGGACCTCAGCAGTTCGAAGAGGTCCTGAGGTAATTAACCTTGGACCTGGACGGTAGGCTTGGGACTACCGGAATTTCCGGTATCCGATAATGCCGGTACTGGGCATACCAGCATTATCAGATTCAACCCGGTAATCCGGTCTGGTTACCGGATTCTGGGTACCGGATTTTTTTTTTACATTGCGGCCATTTAAATGAATGGCCGCAATGTAAAAAAAAACCACCAAAAACCTCCCCGAGTCCAGGCTGCGCGAGTGAAAGGGGGTACACCCCCCCCCCCCCCCCCCCATTTTTGTTTTAAAAAAGAGTAAAGAAAAGACCCACCCACGAGGCGAGGCGAGGCCCCCCCCCAGCAGCAGCGGCCGCGCCATCCCAGCAGCAGCCGGTAAGTATTAGACCTGATCCCTGGGGGTGGTTAACACAGACACACACCCCAGGGATCACCCTACTACAAGTTCCCAGGATCCAGTACCTTCAGTTCAGCTCCGGGTGGTGGCGGCGGTTCGGAGGCCTCAGCGCCGGCTGTGGCTGCCGGCTTCAGACGCTGTAGGCCTTCTGGGGAAACCTGGAAGTTCCCCGGAAGGCCTACAACGGAGGGGATTTTTTTTTTTTAAATCCAGGCTGGGCAGGGTGGGTGAAGTGTGTCCCCCCTTCCACCCACACAGCCTGGGAGGGGGAGGGGGGAGGAACATTTTTTATTCCATTGATTTCAATGGGGACACAGTGCCCCATTGAAATCAATGGAATAAATCTGGTACCGGTATACCGGATTTTATCCGGGAATCCGGTTTTTTGGAAACCGGAATCCGGTAAATTCGGTATCCGGTAATTGCCCTGGGGTCCCACCTCTACTGGACGGTCACTCTGTCGATGAGCTGGTCCAGCATTGGAACAGCTTGCTGGAGGAGGCGATTGACAGGGTGGCTCCGAGATGCCCTCTGCCTGTGTCTCATCACCGCAGGGCCCCTTGGTTTACTGAGGGGCTGAGGGGGATGAAGCAAGTAGGAAGGAGGTTGGAGCGACGATGGCGTCGGACTCGATCTGACTCTGACCGACTTCTCCATAGGGCTGATTTGCAGTCCTATGTTGAGGCTGTGATGACAGCAAGGAAGGAGTTCCTTGCTGTCCTCATAGCATCTATGAAGTCACGTCCGGCGGAGCTGTTTCGGGTGTTGCGGGGGCTGGTCAGTCCAGCCTCCCTCTGCCTGAATGGGGACTTGTCCCATGCCCGCTGTGAGGTGTTTGTCACCTACTTCGCAGACAAGATCACTTGGATTCAGAGAGACTTCAATGCTGGATTAGAGGCAATAGGTAGAGAGTGTGAGGTGATGGAGACCCTGTCTGGTCCATCTTTGTGGGGGGAGTTTCAGGAAGTAACACCGGCCAATGCAGTGGATGTCTTGGGGCCTGTGAGAACCACCTGTTCTGAACTTGATCCATGCCTGTCCTGGTTGGTGAAAGCCTCCAGGGAGATGTCGGGGACAATGCTGGCGAGGGTGGTTAACACATCCTTGCAGCAGGGAAGGTTGTCGCCCAGCCTCAAGGAGGCTGTGGTGCACCCCCTGCTGAAGAAACCATCGTTGGATGTGGACTCACTCACCAGCTACCGACCTGTCTCTAACCTTCCCTTTTTAGGGAAGGTTATTGAACAGGTGGTGGTGATCCAGCTCCAGGCACATCTAGACAGCATTGGTTTCCTGGACCCTTTTCAATTTGGGTTCCGCCCCGGCTATGGCACCGAGATGGCATTGGTGGCCTTGGTCGACAATCTCCGCCGGGAGATGGATGCAGGATGTTTGACATTTCTCATCCTGCTAGATCTCACGGCCACTTTTGACACCATGGACCATGGGCTGTTGTTGAGATGGCTGCGTGATCTGGGGGGGCTGTACGGGACCATTCTTGAATGGTTCCGCTCATTCCTCTTGGGGAGAAGACAGCAGGTAGTGCTGGGAGCTGAAACATCTAGCCCCCGCTCTCTGTCCTGCGGCATTCTTCAGGGTTCTATTCTGTCTCCATTACTATTTAATGTTTATATGCATCCCTTGGGGGAGATCGTGAGAGGGTTCGGGGTGTGTTGTCAACAATATGCTGATGATACTCAGCTGTACCTCTCTTTTTCAGGTGACCCAGACCCTGCTGTCTCGTTGCTATCCCAGTGTTTGGAGGCCGTGGCAGAATGTATGTGGCAGAGCAGAATCAAGCTCAACGCTGATAAGACAGAGGTGATGGTGGTGGGGAGAGTGAGGGAGATGTCACCCCCCCTGATTGGGGGGGTTTGCCCTCCTGTAGCTCAACAGGTCCGGAGTCTGGGGGGGGTGCTGGACGCGTATCTCTGCCTGGAGCAGCAGGTAGAGGGGGTGGAAAAGGCTGCCTTCTGTCAGTTGTATCTGGGGTGGCGGTTGCATCCGTATGTCGCTGGTCCGGACCTGGCCTCCCTTGTCCATGCCTTCGTCACCTCGAGCCTGGACTAGTGCAACGTGCTCTACGTGGGGCTGCCCTTGTTCCTGGTTCGGAGGCTGCAGCTAGTTCAGAATGCGGCGGCCCGCCTCATCTCATGGACTGTTCACCAGGACCATATATCACCTGTGCTCCGGACTCTGCACTGGTTGCCAATAGCGTGCCGAGCCACGTTCAAGGTATTGGTGTTGATCTATAAGGCCCTTCACGGTCTCAGCCGCTCATACCTCAAGGATCACCTCGCCCTCCGCACCCCAGAGCGGCTCCTTCGGTCTTCCAGGGGTGCCTTCTTGGAGGTCCCCCATGTTAAGCGGGGAACCACAATGGAGAGGGCATTCTCGGTGGCCGGGCCGCACCTTCAGAATTTCCTCCCGGCGGAAACTTGCCTGGCCCCGAGCCTTTTAACATTCCGGCGAGTTTGTAAAACCTGGCTGTTCGCCCAGGCCTTTGGATAGGGTGGGGGGGGGGG
>QEPC01000529.1:5817324-5855724 GCA_003113815.1 Sphenodon punctatus | reverse complement strand
GCACTCTATCAGCAACCAGTACAGAGTCTGGAGCACAGGTGTTATATGCTCCCGATGACCCATCCCCGTCAGGAGCCAGGTCGCCGCATTCTGCACTAGCTACAGCCTCCGGACCAGGAATATGGGCAGCCCCACATAGAGCTCATTGCAGTAGTCCAGCTTCGAGGTAATGAAGGCATGGATGAGGGAGGCCAGGTCTGTCCTGGAGATGTATGGATGCAGCCTCCGCACTAGAATCAGCTGGCGGAAGGCGGCCCTCACCACCACCTCCACCTGCTGATCCAGGCAGAGATGCGAGTCCAACACCACCCTCAGACTCCGAACCTGCTGAGCTATGGGAGGGTGAACCCCCCCCCAATAAGGGGGACCGACACCTCCCTCACCCTCCCCACCACAATCACCTCCATCTTATCGGGGTTGAGCTTCAGCCTGCTCTGCTGCATCCACTCCGCCATGGCCTCCAAACACTGGGACAGCAACGAGACAGCAGGGTCTGGGTCAGCTGAAAAAGAGAGGTACAGCTGAGTATCATCAGCATATTGGTGACATCGCACCCCAAACCCCCTCACGACCTCCCCCAAGGGCTGCATATATATATTAAATAATAATAGAGACAGAATGGAACCCTGTGGAATGCCACAGGACAAGGCGCAGGGGCAAGATGTTTCAGCTCCCAACACCACCCCCTGGCTTCTCCCCGAGAGGAATGAGCGGAACTATTCAAGAACAGTCCCTTCCAGACCACCCAGGTCACACAGCCATCTCAAAAGCAACCCATGGTCCATGGTATCAAAAGCAGTCGAGAGATCTAGCAGAATAAGAAATGTAGAACATCCTGCGTACATCTCCCGGCACAGATCGTCGACCAAGGCCAGCAACGCTGTCTCAGTGCCATAGCCGGGACGGAACCCAGATTTAAAAGGGTCCAGGAAACTGATGCTGTTCAGATGTTAACACCTTAACTTCTCATGGCCTCAGTTTGGAAGATAATAGTTAAGAAGAGTTTGCCTTCTCCTTTTTGCCACTTCTGCAGGAGTTACCTAGATAGCCTTGGAATTTTCAGACTACAGCATTCTAGGGATGGGCGAACAGAACTGAGTTCGGAAATTCGGTTCTGTTCGGAAATTCGGTTCTGTTCGGAAATTCAGTTCTGTTCGGAAGTTCGGTTCGGTCGACCGAACTATTCAAGTTCGGTCCAAACTCCAAACTTCCGAATAAAGTTCGGAAATTCAAACCCCATTGAACTAAATGGAATATTATGTTTTAGGGATGGGTGAACAGAGCCGAGTTCGGAAATTCGGTTCAGTTCAGTTCAGTTCAAAAATCGAGTTCAGCTCGGAAGTTCAGTTCAGTCGACCAAACTGGTCGAGTTCGGTCTGAACTCCGAACTTCCAAACTGCATTCGCCCATCCCTACAGCATTCCTCTAACTGTCACCTATTTCTGGGCACCATTTGAAACCCAGTGCTACTGATGAAGGCGGAAGCTGAAATGTTTAGCTCCAGCTTCAGGAGCAGCTTTTATCTTTCCATCTACCTCTGTTTATCAATCTACATCTACATCTACATATTTTTATATATATATATAAAAGTATTATAATGTGATAGACAGACAGATAGATAGATAGATAGATAGATAGATAGATAGATAGATAGATACTACCTATTTATATATAATTAACCAAAACAAAAAACTTAACAGTTTAAAAAAAAACTTAAATGCACATGAGTTTTCTTAAAATACAAAAAAAACCTTAAATTCAGTACAATTACAATTAAAAAAACCTTCCACTCCATACATTGCAACAAAACATAAATGCCAAAAAACATAGAATTTGAGCAATATTTAATATTTTATCCTCATCAACATACATGTAATATATGTACTTAATTATTTACCATACATACTTTCATTCATTTTTATCAATAACTAAACTTTCACATTTTTCCGTTATTAAACTTTAATCTATTATCATAATTCAACAAGGAACAATTTTTTCAGAGTGCATTAAGTCTGTTTCTACAGAACTTCATTCTGTACAACGAATTGTATAATGTTGTCTACACTCACATTAAGTTCATTGTATGAGCTGTATACAATCTGTATAGATGTAAATAACAGACTTACAAAATTGTTCCTTGTCAATTTGGGGCAGTGAGGGATCACAGGTAGGAGCAGGAGATGGGGCTAAGTGGGGGTTGGAGATGTTTTGCTGGGGCGGGAGGAGAAGAGAGGGTTGGCGGGGTTAGTTTAGGGTGAGTAGGATGTAGGAGTGGGGGTTGGGGGCAGGTCGGGGCTCGGGATGTTGCGGGAGGGTGGGAGCTAGGGGCCGGAGTTGGGGGGGTCAGGTCAGGGCTTGGGATGTTTTATTCTTATTTTTTTAAATCATAGCATGGTGGAAACAACTAAGCTCCATCCCCCAGCATTGTCCATATGGACAGATGAGGACAGGCTACGGGTGTGGAGAAAAAAATAATTTAGTGTTAGTTTTTATTTTAATTTTAGTTATTAAAATCCCATTAGTTTTAGATATTGTTTTATTAGTATTAGTTATTATTTTAGTTATTCCCATCCCATTGGTTTCAATGGGAAATAGATTTCCAGCTGCAACGTCCTCATTTGTCATCCAATTATCAGGAAATTTGGAAGGATTGGACCCCTTACCCAGGGGATCATCCCTAGCCCTACCAAATTCCAGAAAGATTGGATAAAGGGTTCTGCAGTGCACAAAACACTGCTGACACTTCAAAAAACAGTACAGAAAAATGACAATATTACACAGACATACAGATAAGGATTACAGACAAAGACAATGTACAGTGGGAATAATGGGAAGGAAGGGATGAGAAACAGAGACAGAGAAATACATCTCTTTTTATAACTGTCAATTTGTCTAACCACACAGAAACTGAGAAAAAAAAAAGCTAATGTTCTGTCTGAGACTGAATTACCACTGGCAAAGTTCCTCAGCTTGGCAGAAGGTTAAGAACACTCACCATTCCCTCCCCACAAAGCCATCCTGAGTCCTTGACTGGTTACAGAAAGCTTCACTCATGGTTCCCCCTCCCTTCTGACCCCTTTCTGAACTCTTGTTAACAGCAAAACACAGACACATTGGAGCCATGGCATGTGCTCTATCCCTGCATGCAGCAGTCAGAGCAGAGCTAATAACTTATACTAAAATGTATTCGTTTTTAGTTGTTAACCCATTTGTTTTAGTTACTGTAATAACTGAAAAAAATATTTTTGTTTTGTTTTAGTTATTAATAATAACTAAAATGAATGCACATCCCTATCAGGCACCCCTCCCCCCTTCAAGCAAATTATTACAGGTCAGTAGGGTAGCGCACACAGCCAAATTCAGTAGAGAACGGAAAATTGCTGTACAGCCACTTTTATTTTGCCCTTGCCAGGCAATCAAAACTTGCCATCTGGCATTTTCCACCTACTCAACTGTCCCCTCCCATACCCCCTCCTACCAAATATGGCACTAATTTAATTTCCTAACTCAGAGAATCTAGGTGGTCAACCGTCTGGCTCACTCTAGTCATGTGCACAATGGCGCCAGCAGTCAATGGAGGATTCCAAACTTTTCCAGAGACCAGCCTTGGTACTCGGAACTTCAGAAATTCAGAACCAAGGACCAGAATCCCCAGTGGATTCCAAAGTTTTCCAAGGACCAAGTTTCAGCTCTACCCATGACGAATTGTTGGTGATCATTTTTAAAAAAAAAAAATTAACTACGCATGCACAAAATGGTCACTGCCCTTAACCAAAATAGCAGCAATAGCATCATTCTCATTTTTGTTAAGGGCAGTGGCCATCTTGTACATGCTCAAAACGACCTGGCAGCCATGTTGATCATGTGCAATCCGCTGCGCTTAACTAAAATGGCATCAATGCTATTACTGTCATTTTAGTTAAGACTTTGGCTATTTGTGCATGCGCAAAACAGCACGGTGGCCATTTGTGAATGTGCAATTATTTCATTTATTTAATTTATTATATATCTCACTGAGAATTTTGCAAAATATCATCAGGCATCCCAAGGTTTTCAATATTCCTCCCTTTCCCTTCTTTAAAGGTGGGGACAACATTTGCCAGGATCCAGTCTTCTGGCATCTTATCTGTTTTCCAAGTGTTCTCAAAGGTGTTTGAAAGAAGTCCTGAGACCAATTTCTTTCAGTACCCTTGGGTTTCAGCGGCCTTGGCCCCTCATACCTTAGGGACCGCCTCGCCCTTCGCGCCCTGGGATGGCTCCTGCGGTCTGCCGGGGGTGCCCTCCTGGAGGTCCCCCGTGTGAAGCGGGGGGCCACAATGGAGCGAGCATTCTCGGTGATAGGGCCACGGCTGTGGAACTCCCTTCCGGAGGAAGCTCGCCTGGCCCCAAGCCTTTTGACATTTCGGCGGAACTGTAAGACCTGGCTGTTTGCCCAGGCCTTTGGGAGGGAGGGAGGGGGAGGGTGATTTTAATCCCCTGCCCATTTATTTATTTATTACTGTTTCCTAACCTTGTTTTTGATGTATTTTATATTTCTATTTTAACTGTTTTAATTGTTTTTATTGTTGTTGTACGCCGCCCCGAGCTGCATTGCAGGAGGGGGCGGGATATAAATTTGAAAAAATAAATAAATAAATAAATAAAATAAATAAATAAATTCAATCAAAGTAGCCAGACATTCGCTAATCAATCTCTTTATCTCTTCTGGCCTGCAATTTCCCCCCTCTTCTTTCATACACCTGTTGCCAGACTGGGCATCGTTTCCCTTTTTTTGCGAAGAATGAGGCAAAATCAGTTAAAACCCAACATCTTAAGTAATACCACAGAACCAACTGAAAACCCAGCACAAATCACAGCTACAATAAGTTTGTCTCCACGAAAGGCACCACAAACAAGCAATGCATATGCAGTATATCAGATCTAGCTTGTCAGTAGTTTTCAGAGGTAGCCAGCCCATGCCTTGGAGGGGAAGGGGAAAATCACTAACATTGACTGTAAGCAAAACACAGAGTGTAGAGGATAGTACAGGAAAACATGGTTACAACAGTAGACAAAGGTTTTGGCAAATTAAGATACTACGAGTGGAGTTTTGAAACCTGCTTAGCTTTGCTCTGCTTCCACTGTCGCATTCCATAGGAGTCTCCTATCAAAGGTGCCACCCCTGAAAAAGGAAGACAAATAAATAAGAAGCAAACTCTGTGATGAGCAGTAAAACCTGGAACTAATTTTGTGGCACACATAGTTGGGAAAGAAAATTTAGGGCACAATCCTCCACCATTAAACTCAATGGGAGTTTTGTCATTAACTTTAATGCATCAAGGATTGTGCCCTTCATGTAGTGCTCACAGGAAATAAGAATACTACTGCTACTTATCATTTCTACAGTGCTACTAAGCATACCCAGCACTTTAAAGTCACATAATTTCAAAGACAGGACCCTGCACAGTGGGCTTATAATCTAAGATGGACAAGAATGAGGGGACCACAGGGAGAGAGACAGACATATATTCCCCTTTTACAGATGGGGTGCTGAGGCTGAGACTTACCCAAGGCCACCTAACAAATTCATAGCTAGGATGGGATTCCAACTCTGGCTTCGCAGGTCCCAGTCTAGCACCTTATCCACTACACCACATTGGCTTGGTAGGGTGAGAGGTTATGACCAAAGGCCACCCAGTGAGTTCATGGCAAGGACAGGATTTGAACCCTGACTTCCCAGATGATGCCATATATCAGGGATGGGAAACCTGAGGCCTGGGGCCCAACAATTTGAAGCCCATAGCAAGTCTTTATGTAGCCCGTTTCAAGTTCCTGGATCTGACCCATGTATCTAGTTCTTATCACCCACCTACCCACCCCCAATCACTAAAAAAGTTAACTTGGAGTAAGGGTACATAGGGAAGGGCATGGACAGAAAGTTAGTGGACACTTTAAGGCTGAAACATGAATGTGATCATATTCTCGTGAGAACAGGTGAGATTCTTGTATCCACCAGTGAGAGCTCATGGATCCTCAACAGGGTCTCAAAAACCATTCTGCACATGTGCAAAATGCCTACCCACAGCCATTTTGCACATGTGTGACCCTCAGCAGCCATTTTTATGCATGCACAAAAACTTCTTTTTCAAGTTTCTTGAAACTCTTGTGATAGTCTTGTGATAGTCTCGAAAACCCCAAAACACTTGTGCATTTGCAAATTCCACTGTGACTATTCTGTGCATGCGTGGCCTCCTCAGCAGTCATTTCCCACATGTTCAGACTGTTTGGGGCCATTTAAGAATCTCGTGAGAATGGCGGCAAGAACGCCAATTCTTGAGCTGGAGAATCTCAACAAGAACCACATTCTCACTGAGGGTATTTTCTAGGGATGGGACTATCGGATCAGATTAATCCAATAATGCAGATAATTGGCGATATCGGATTAATCCGGTAATACCAATAATATTGGTATCGGTATATCGGTTTTTTAACATTGCCGATTTTTCGGATTTTTAACATTGAGGCCATTTTAACAATGGCCGCAATGTTAAAGATTAAAAAAAAGCGGCAATGTTAAAAAAACGATATACCAATACCGATAAATCTGATAATTCGCTGATAGTCCCTTCCCTAGTATTTTCAGATGTGACTGCACCACGGGTGGCTATGCTTTGACCCGCATGCCCATTCATGGTACCATCATGCCTGAAACAGCCTGCCAGATATTTCCTCGGGATGTCGCAGTTTTTAACCTGGGCTGAAACTCGGCCCCATCGCCGAGGCACAGCCCAGGATAAGCACTGCTGCAGCCTGGGGAACCCATCTCAGGACCAGGGTAGAGCGGGCTGTTCTGTTTAATGCCTACTCTACCTGACCCCATTCCAGGTTTGGGACTGTTTTGGGTGGGTGCGGTGGCCTCATAGGCTGCCATGCCTGCTTGTCAGGCAGGAGGGCAGGCTGCGCTCAGTAGCACAGTGGGTGTAGCCATGAAAACTCATGTCCGCATGTCACCCTGCCCTCTCCCTGTCCCCTCCTTGGCCAGGGCCCTGACACATCTGTTCGGCGGCTGGGCCAGATCCTGCCTGGGGTGAGGGTCCTCACCCTGGTCAAGATCAAAGCATGATGGCGCAGGATGCCATCATGTGTGAAAATACATGATTCTCAAGGGGCTTGAAATCTCAATTCAGCTCCAGGACAGATCCTTCTCTTGAATGTGCCCTTTAAGTGCTCCTGCCCCAACTTCTAAGCTGCCCTTAGAGGTTGTATTAATTTTCAGAAGTCAGTGCAGCACAGTGGATAATGTGTTGGACTTGGACCAAGGAAACCAGGGTTTGAATCTCACCCTAGCCACTGAACCTACTGGGTGGCTGTAGGCAAGTCACAACCTCTCAGCTTCAGTTCCCCATCTGTAAAATGGGAATATGTGTGTCTGTCTGTCTTTCCTTTTGTGTTGCCCTCAACCATCTTAGATTGTAAATCCACTAAGCAGGGACCTCCATATGTCTGTGACTATAAAGCACTGTGTACACCTACTACTGCTATAGAAATGAGTAGTAGAAGTGGCTCTAAGGACAGAAAAGGTTCTGTACCTCTGGCATATAAACACATACCTGGTCATGAGAAAGATTTGGTACAATGGCATTCCAAGACTGAAGTGAAATTATTTTCTCTTGAACTTTAAAGAATGTGAAGTTTGGGGGCAATTCACTCTTTTTAATTCCCCTTTTGGCTATTCATACTGTATAATTTCTTACCAATGACAAAGCTACAGGGATATACTATAATACAGGCTTCTAGCTAGTGAACTGATCCGTTTTGTGCTACCAGAGAACTATGCCTTATTTAAAGAGAGGCCTCCTGCTGAACTTATGGTACAGTACTCAGAATTATGTAACCTTTCAAAATCCTCCTAGTCAGGCAGCAGAAGAAATGAGAATGTACAGTGCTATTACTTTTCCGCTTGCGGTGGATCCCATGATATAAAGCATCTACTTTTACTTATGGGAAGGAAAGGTTGTTGAGAGAATCATAATGAGCTTTTCAGAAGAACAAAAGGAGTGGTGATGAAGTAGGTAGGTCATGAAAATGTAAAAAACCAATGGCTTGATGTTTGTTTCTATCTAATGCGCAAGCCCCTTCCCACAGTTCATAGTATATAAGAACTTTCTTGTTGTTTCACCCTGGTGTCAAGCATAACTAATAGCTCAAGAGGTCCAATAGTACTACAATGATATCACTTTTTTCTTCTAATGAACCCAATTCCAGAAATTCTAGCACAGTAGGAGTCTTCCACTACTTCTACCTACATGCAGTCTGCAATCAATTAAATGTATAAACCACTGCATGCTGAACATTTCTAAAAATTTTCTACAAAAGGAAAATAGGATATAAACAAACGCTCCCCGATTTCTACACTTTTCTCTGAAACTAATGTTTTGGCATCAATTGTTTTTCTTCACAGCCATAGTTTTTCTTTAGAAAAATCCTAATGTGACAATGTTCATATGCATTCTTTTTCAGATAAAAGATTCTTTTTTAATCAACTCCATTTTATTGTGCATAGCCCCTTGAAAAACAAACAAGTAAGCAGAAACAGTTCCACAGTCACTGATCTTTAGTGCTACAGTTCTAGAATGTTATCATTTGGCTTGTGTTTTTTGTGTAGAAAACCTTTCATATTCTTTCACTGACATTCCTTTGCTTTGATGATCCCCATGAAATACCATATGTCAAGGCAGATTGGTAGAGGATCTTTTAAAAAATGACAAAATGAATTTTGATTTGACCATATCTCCAACGATTTCCTTTCCCCTCTCTGTTAAGATTTGTGCTTTGAGTTTTATGACTCTGAATACATGTGAAAAGTGAAATGTAGGTCAAATATTCGTTAAAAGTGAATATCAACTTGTACACTGGATTGTAACATTTGCATTACATGCAGTAATGGCTTCTATATACTCTGTTAGTCTCAGACAGAATAAATGCAACAATAAATAACTTATTTAATGAGTGCCCAGAGCAAACTGATTATTTTAGAATCAAGACAATCCTGTATACATTTTGAAATCCACTCTATGTGCTACTGCATGAATTGAATGGTTGCTTGGGAAAAAAATCCAAATAGTTCCTCTGCTGCTGGCATAGGTCCATGTGGCTATAGTGAAGTTATGACGATTTTACATTTGAATTCAATGGAACTTTCTTCTTATATTTCAATCCAGAGAGAGTGTGGTTGCTGTGTGGGTCCTGAGTGACAAAGGTGAATCCAAAGTAGTTTGAATGATATCTTTTGGTCCAATAAAGAGATCGTTGGTCCAATAAAAGATATAATTGAACTGCTTTGTTTCCACTTCTTTGATTTCATTAGGGTTAGGATTATGCCCCAGAAGAGGATTTGGCTTTTTAATTCAAGAGATTTGTACACCAAGAATTAATCTCTGAAGAACTCATGGAATAATCATGTAAAGCAAAAACAGCAAACTGGAAAGAAAGCAGATATTTGATGAATGAACTGATTTTTCTAACTAGTCTTGCCATCTTGTTTACTAAACCACCAATTGACCTCTTTGAAGCAGTTTTGAAAATATCAGTAGTCTAAGTGAATGTTTTAGGGAGGCTATTTCCCATCCTTTTTCTCAGAGACTGCAGTTCTTCCATATCCTCTCTCCATCCCCATGTCTCTCAAACAAAATGTATCAATCTACTCATTTGAAGGCAGACACTACAGAAAGTCTCCTCAAGATGGCAGCAACATTCTGTGACCAGCTAAAAGGATGAGCAATTCATGGTTCATTTTCCTCACAGAAAGCTGAGGAATATCATCATCCTGGCACACCACACCCTAGATTATTTTAAAATTTAGCCCCACATTTGGCACATGGCAGGCAGATCATCACAATTTCTGCTAGGCCAATAAGAGGTCTCATTTGACCACTACTTTCATTAAAGAAAAAAAACCCAAAACCTTCACATCAGCTTGCAACCTATCATTTTCTTGAAGGTTTGATGTCAGAAAACACATACACCCTCCTCCACTATGCAGGAGAAAAAAAACGATAACATTTGTACATCCCTTCCAGATACTGTAATTATGGGGATTACACAAAAGGAAAAAAGTACAATTACAAATTATTTTTCTCGGAGGGGAAATTGACTTCTAAAAATTAGTTTTGCATGGTTCAGGGCTATGGTTATTCCTACATTAAGAAAAAGATATTGAAAAAACAAGTAGTGCCACTGATGGTGATTCTGGCTACTTTACATGCACGAGAGAGATCCGAGAGAAAAGTAAGGCGGCTGGGGCTGATGAAGATGGAAGCAGTAAGCCGACAATAAACAGGAATTAGAGGATCTTGGAGAGAAAGTCTCACAGTCTGTCTGCCTGCCACATGACAACATAAACTATCATTGTAGAGGGCATACCCTCATAATGTCACCTCCTTTCCAAAAGGAATGATTTGCCGTTCCACCAAATGCAAAAACCATCCCACCAAGGAAATGTAGATTATTAATCGCCCAGCCCATGATGTCTGTCAAAACACGGAACAAACCCACCTATCCTATCATTGCAGCAATTGCCCTACAAGGCAGAAAATGAACCAGGTTTACCCCAATGTTTTTAAAACTGAGAAGTCATATGCCTGTCCAAACACTGAAAAATAAGAAAGTTTTTTTTTACTACACTACTGCCAGACATACACACTAGTGAAATTACACGTGAATACATTACCCAACCTAAATACAAAGCATATAGCACCTATCAAAGTCAGAGTTCAGCAAACGAATGGCGTCCAGGCATGTTGAAAGAAATATGGGGTCCTGGTACATTGTGTTGGCTGGAGACCCCAACTTTCCATCTCCCTGTCATAGGTTAAAATCAGTTTCTGGAACCCTTCTGGCACTATTCACTAGGGCTGTGAATTTTAATTTTGGATAGAACCCAAATGCCCCCAAAATGGCCATCTCAGTTTTTAAACCATAAATCAAAATTGTGGTTCATTTTCAGTTCTAGTATTTTGGGCGGGCTGCCTGAATAGTTCCAGTATTTTCATGCCTGAATAGAAAATTATATATATTTTATAGCCCTGCCTATGGCACCTTCCATCCAAATCCAGTATATGAACAGTTTTAAACACAACTTCAGTTCTGAGGTATAAGTGGTACAGTGGCTCTTTATTTTGTAGCAAATGTCAGCAATGCCCTATTCAACTATCATAGGGTATTTTCAAACATTACATGATCACAGTGAACCACACTGAATCACAGTGGATTCAGTGTGGTGGCTGTGATCGCGTGAATGTCTGTTTGACCCCCCCCAGATGTTCACCACAGTGAATCTCTGGTGGGGGTCAAAGCTAACCGTGGTTCTGACTCTGAGGCCGGCCTCAGGGCCAGAACCGTGGTTAGATTGGCCATGATCAGGAAAGGGGCAAAAATAACAAAGGTTACCTTGCCCCATTCTGGAATCATGCCCCAACCATGATATGGGATTGGGTGCAGTGGCCACATAGGCTGCTGAGCCCGCCCATCTCCTTGAAGGCGGGCGGCCGTTGGAGCACGGGGGTGGAGTCGAGTAGCCGCACTTCACACTGCTCGGCCCCGCCCCCTCTCAGATCCAGTAGAGTGATGGGGTCAGCATGTCTAAAGGATAGCCAGTCTCATCACGGACCAGGATCCGAGATGAATCTCGGTCTGAGGTTTAGCGTGTTGGGCCTCCAGGCCCAGCACGTCTGAAAATATCCATACTTATAGTTTCAGTGCTGGATCACACCAGGCCTAAGGCTGAAAGTTCATTGTTGTTTTTTCTGGGAAGAAACCAAGAACCTGCAGCCCCTCAGATTTTTTAAACAAATCCATTATGAGTACACAGAATTAATGAGAATACTAAGAATTTGTACTGAGACCAAGAGATCAATAGGTCATTTCAGCCCTATGCCTGATCAAGTTTGGCTAAATATCAGGGTTGATTTCTGTGACTTCTCATCAGTATTGATGACTCCAGATTTCAGTAGCTGTACGTCTTCTCGCTTTCACCTCTATAATGGCATTTATGCCACCATCTACACAAAGGGTGCATTCCTCCTTCCATTAAAGCCAGTGGCTAAGGTTCTACTGACTGTAATGGTGGAGGATTGTACCCAAAGTATTATTACACAGACAGGAAAAACTAACAGTGACCCATCATTTAATAGTAAAGGTTTTGAAGTCTGAAATACATCAGAGTTTTAAACACAAGAAGTGGTCTTAAATCAAGGAGGAGGTATAACAATTCATGATAACTCTGAAAGACATCATTGAAGATGTCAGATTCTGAAAATCTGGATATGAATCAGCAATTGCACTTGTTTCTATAAATGAGCTCTGCATCGTACTGCCGGCATTCATTAGCAACTTAGCTCTAGGCCTGTCGGTACCACAACCTTCATTTTCAAAAGGCGAAATTCCCCAGAGAAATGGGTGATGCCCCAAGGGATATCCAAAGTAAATCAACTGAAAGTAATATGAAAGCTTCATGCTACAATACATCTTAATTTTGTGTTGTTCTTACTGAGCAAAATAATATTTTTGGAGAACTGTTAATATGATGAATATTCTAATATGGTGATATATTCCATTGAGAAATGGTAAATGTAATTTGAAAAGGAGGGATGTACTGTTTAAGAATCCAGTTCCTTGATTTTCAGTCCAGGGATCCAGTTCCATGTTTTAATACTGGTTTTGAAGCGACTTTAGAGAAGTATTGAATATCCACTTTGGATGTGTCCATGAACATAAAAAGAGAGAGAAATACAGCTCTCTTGTGATGGCACAAATCGAAAAAATAAACTCAAGGCGTAAATGACCAGGTTTAGTTCTGTCTTATATGCTCAGAACCAAACACTGTAGCAAGTTATGTTACAATGAATAGCATTACATGACACACCAATCATTCTGAATTAGCAATGCTGCACAGTTTTATGAAAGATGGTGAAGAAAACAACCTAAATATTAACAGATCAACAGGACCAGATGGTATTCACCCCAGAGTTCTGCAGGAACTCAAATATGAAATTACAGACCTACTATTGGTAATTTGTAACCTATTGCCAAAATCTGCCACTGTACCTGAGGGTAGTTAATATAACACCAATATTTAAAAAGGGCCAATGAGCCTGATGTCAGTGCCAGACAAACTGGTGGTTGTTAAGAAAAGAATTACTGGGCATACTGATAAGCACGATATAATGGGGAAGAGTCAACATGGATTTAGCAAAAGCAAGTCGTGCCTCACTAATCTATTGGAATATTTTGAGGGTGTAAATAAGCACATTGATGAGGGTGAGCCAGTTGATCTGGATTTTCAGAAAACATTTGACAAGGTCCCTCATAACTGACACTTGATGAAATGAAATAATGGGATAGGAACTAGTGTTCTATAGTGGATCAGTAACTGGTTAAAGGATAGGAAACAAAGGGTAGGAATAAATGGTCAGTTTTCGCAATGGAGAGAAGTAAATAGTGGAGGACCCCAGGGATCTTTACTGGGACCAATGTTATTTAATATATCCATTAACGATCTGGAAAAGGGAGTAAAGAGTGAGGTGATTACATTTGCAGATGACATAAGGTTATTCAAGGTAGTTAAAACCAGAGTGGACTGTAAGAAATTTCAGGAGGATCTTGTGAGACAGGGTGACTGGGCAGCTGAATGGTAGATGAAATTTAATGTGAACAAGTGCAAAGTGATGTGCATAGGGGAAAATAATTCAGACTTAGAGCCCAACATTGTGTACATACAATTAGGGGTTGTCAGGGCTGAAACAAGAATAGATGTTATTCTCATTAAAATCTCACAAGGATCAAGAAGCAGGATCAATCCCTCACAGACATCTTAATCCTGATTCAGATTCTTATGAAATGATTTGCCCCAACCCCTCCCCAGCATTCCCAGGGTGGTCTCCCAGCCCAAAGAAATTAAAGAGGGGAAGAATGAGGAATCCACACTGTTCCCTGCCCATCTTTCTTACCTTGTCTAGAGCTGGCAGCTGTCTCAGTAGGGAAAGCTTCCTGACAGGAAATGTTCAGGAATGGGAGGAGAGCAGAAGGAAGGGGGGCAAACTCAACTGATGTCTTATTGTTCTATTAGCTAGCAGGAGAAAGCAGTGAATAGAATGCTGAAAAACTATGCTGGGCCCACCTCTTTCCTTCAGCTCTCCCCCGTCCCATCTGGAAGTTATTTCCAGATAGGAGAACAGAATGAAGGGGACTGTTTTTCAGCATTCTATTGGCTAGCACCCAACAGAACGTTGAAAAGCTGTGCTGAGCCCACCTTTCCCTTCAGTTCCCCTCTCCCATCTGGAAGGAACTCTCCCATCCCATCTGTCCAGATGGAAGGGGGAAGAGCTAAAAGGTAGAGGCAGGTCCAGCACAGTTGTTCAGCAATTTCTAACATACACGTGAATATTAGATAGGTGGTAGTAACTCAAAGTATAATTTGACAAGAAAAGTGGGACTACAAATCCAGAGACCTGTGAAAATGTTATGGAATCTTTAATAAGCAGCAGGGATGGGACTTTCGGTATTGCTGAGAACCGAAAGTAGCTGATAATGGCTATATTGAATTAATCTCATTATTGGCAGTATCAAATCGTTTGCATTGGTTTATTTCATCAAATTTTTAACACTGCGGTTTTCCCCAATGGGGGAAACACCACACACCATCAAACGTCTGATATACTGCTTATATGGGGTGGGACTCTGGGAAAATTTCAGTTTTGGTTTTACATCAGTTTTGGTTCTCGTTGTATTGGTTCTTCTTTCAGTTCTCTCGGTATCGTATTTGTAACATTGTGATTTTCCCCAATAGAGGGAGAGAGAGAGAGAGAGTGGTTGTGGTGGTGGTAAGGGCCTGTCTGTAACTATTGATTGTACAGCACCAAGTACACTGTTGGTGTTAATAGGGACCCAACTACTGCCCTAATGTTTAGGGACATCTTGGTAGGAAGACATTTCAGCAGGGAGAGGAAGAGAGGGAGGATGCAGCTATGGGGATGCCTCACTGCATCGGTACAAGCTTCTACTGCTTGTCAGCACATGTGCAGTGTGGTGGTATCCCATTGATACTTGTGGGAGATGATTCAAGACTGAACTTCACATGGGGTCTCTGCAATGCAAAAAAAAAAAACAACTCCACTATGTATAGGTACTTTAGACAATTAAAGAAAATTTAAATCAAGTGTCTGATATACTAGGGGTGGGACTCTGGGCAAAATTTCGGTTTTGGTTTTATATCAGTTTCAGTTCTCATTGCATTGGATTTTTAACATTGTGTTTCCCCAATGGGGAAAGGGGAATTTGGTGTTACAATTTGGTGCAGCGGAACAGGAAAGAGATGAAAATGTTCATTCTCTTTTAAAATAGTTTAGTCATTCCTTATGTGGAAGGAACATACTTTTTAATAGTACAACAACAGTTAAAAAAAAGTAACTACAGTTTTTTGAATTTTTTTATTTTTTTTAAAAAGATGTAAAACTTGATATTCTAGCAGATTTGACTTGAAAAAGAGCAGACAAGAACCAACATTGAATTAGAAGGAAATTAGAATGGTTTTGTTTTCAAGTTCTATGCTTAGATCATTTTGTCTCCATGCCTCTTACCAGGCATAAGTAGAAGATGTATTTTCCATACCACTTAAGGGGCATGAAAGGACAATAGGTTTTAAATGTTCCAACAATCCTTTTACCATTGGAAAATGGCTTTTTGATCAAAGAGAAAACATCCATAAGAAATGCCCATTTTCTATTCTCCTTATGGTCTAATTAAAACTTCACTTTTCAGTTATAAGCTTCCTTTCAGTGAAACACTCCCCTTGACCTATTACTTTACTCCCACTGCTCCTCTTAGTGACACTGGCCCTTTTTACCTGGGTGGCACCCACGCATGAACACCCAGAAATCTGGGTGTTCATGCTTGGGTGAGTCTCATCAGAACCGCACTGCAGCTGGACGGAGGGGCTCCCATGCACATGCATCTACACCCATCACCCACACACAGAGGCACCAGACAAAATGGAGGTGCCTCTGTGCGTGGGTGATGGGTGGTGCTGGGGGGAGGTCAATGTACGCTGATCTGCACTTCTCAGAACCTCCCACCCACCCAACACACATACACCGACACCCCTCCACGCCAATGCCTGTATAAGAAGGGCCACTGAAAACCACTGATAGCTCTGTCACTTCCAGAAAACTATCAACCCACTGTGCTATATATATGGAATATGGGTACTATGTAAACCTGTGCTCAGTACTACCACTTTTATTGCAGGGGAACGCACTACAGACAGAAAAATAGATATGGAATAAAATAGAGACATAAAATACATAGGTTAGATTAGGCAAAAACTAACGATTTGAATGAAAAATGTTATTTTATAATATAGAATATAGAAATTAATCTCCCCATAGAGACTTATATGTTACCATATGTTGTGTGAGAGTTTATGCCCTTCTTAAGCTTTTTATGGGCACGTTAGAGGCCAGACCAAAGTCAGTCTATTTTTTTTTCGTGTTTCTTCTGTGACAGGATGGGGAATATAATCTATTCCCATTTCAAAAGCCATGGAAATTATAGGATAAAAAACCTTTGGTTTAAGAGAGTAATTAAGGTGATTACAAATTCAACCATGCTACAAAAGCCATGGAAATTGTAAGCTTGAGCTCCTGCACAACTTAAGTTCCATGCACCCACACTTTGCCTTGGTTTTTCAGCCTCAACCCTGTTCCTTTGCAGGTTGTAGGCAATACTGAAGCTGGGGAACAGACGGGGTCAGAGAGCACCTTTCTCTAAATGCTTTTATTTACATTGGGGAGAACTGGACATCTGGGTACTGGGGAGCTGTATGTGGGAAGAACAAGGTTGATTGATGTGGGATGTGTACACGGAGAAAAGACTGGGTACAATTAGTTAATTGGGAAAGTGACTGTATTGGGAGGGGGCAAACAGGTGCTGTCAATGTTTATGGAGGACACACTTGAGAAATGGGTGATGTATATGTATGGATGAAGCTAGGGTGAAAGAAAGGGTGGGAGCAAGTGTATGTATCAGTAATGGACAGATAGGTGTTGTAAGGGACAGGCCTGAGAGATGGGTGATGTGTATTTACATACAAGATGTGGGGACAGGCAGGGGTGGGAAGCAGGGTTTTTATGTGGAGTGGGTATCCTGGTGATTGGGGCGGGGGTATATATCCTGGTGAGAAGGCTGTCAGATGGATCATCTGTATTCAAGTACAAGGTTTAGAGGACAGACACGGGTAAAAGCAAAGTGTATATATGTTTTTTGTATGTGCTTTCAGTTGGGTTGGGGACAATGGGACATCAAGCAACTGGGTCGGTGTCGATAGGAGAAAGAAGGTTGATTAGTTTGGGATATGCTCTGGCAGACAAGACTGGGGGCAGTGAGGGGGAACAGTGTGTGAATCATGACAGGCAGCCAGGTGCTGGAAGGGTGTATATGGGGGCTCAGATACAGTCAGGTATGGGGAGCACTGTCTTTATGGGGAGGGGACATCCAGGTGCTCAGGGGGTATATACAGGAATAGAAGGATGAGACATGGCTGATGTGTGGACAAGGATTAGGGAACAGGTGAGAAGGAAGAAGGGAGCTTTAAATGAAGGAGAAATTGTAGCTACAGTGGAGAGAGGGAACTTATCCATTATGTTAGAATATGGAGGAGATTTCAGTCCCCAGTATTATCCCCAACCTGCAGAGGAAGAGGATTGGAGCTCAAAGAACAAGCCAAAGACAGAATGATAAGTGTGGGTGCATGGAGTCTAAGTTGTAAGCGAGCACAGTATGTGAGATAGTACTACGTCTTTACTGCTTGCATTTATTTTATTTTAATTATTTTATTTACAAATGTCTAACCCACTCATCCTGCCACAGGCAGCTATGGGTGGCACACAACATCAAATATTTAAAAACATTAAAACAACTTTAAAACAACTAGGGATGTGAGAGCAGGACGGAGTTCAGATGTTCAAACGTTCGGCCGTTCAGACTAAAAACTTAGTTCAGGTTCAGGGGTTTGGTCCGGCAGAGTTCTGAACCCCCGCCCCGAATGTTTGGAAGGTTTGGTCCCACCGGGAGCCTTGGGGTGCTCCAGGGACCCCCCCAGGGGTGCCCATGGTGCCAGAGCTGGCCATTGGAGACACAGCAGCAGCAGAGACTGGGAAGGCTTGGTGCTTGGGTTGCCTGGGCAGGCAGACTCGGTGCTTGGCCCCTGGGGGTGCCCGTGGTGCCAGGGCTGGCCATCTGAGACCCAGCGGGTCTACAAATGAGCAATGCTGCTGTCCACCCAAAGGCTGCTGAAAACAGATGTTCTGCTGGGCTGCCAGTCTCTGCCTGCAGGCCATGACAACACATGCAAACCCACTTTGGGCACTGCTAGGCACTACTGTAACCCTGTCACACCTGCCGTGATGGTGACTAGAACTGTAGAACCGAGCATAGAGTGAGCAGAACTGTAGGCCTGCCAGCCTGTAATGCCCGGCCAAGTAGGGGTACCAGCCACCGACCAAACCCTGACCGAGCCTCTGTCACTGCTCCACTGATGCCTGGCAGCCTGCAATGCCCGGCCAAGTAGTGCCTGCTGGTGCCCAAAGCAGGGTTGCGCATGTTGTCATGGCCTGCAGGTAGAGACCCAGTGGTGGCAGCAGTAGCAGAGGCNCCAGATAGGAGAACAGAATGAAGGGGACTGTTTTTCAGCATTCTATTGGCTAGCACCCAACAGAACGTTGAAAAGCTGTGCTGAGCCCACCTTTCGGGGTTCAAACCATTCAGTTCAGCCTGTTTGGTCTGAATGGGTTTGGGGGGACCAAACCCGTTCAGGTGGGGGGGCAGTTCCCCTCCCCCCTCCAGGCTGCATGGGTGGAAGGAGCACTGGGGAGTATCTCCCCCACCCACCCTGGCCAGCCTCGTAAACATTTTTAATTAACCCCCCACCCCAGGGATTGCCCTCCTTGGTGGTGCTGAAGCTCCGGCCCCCAGTCCGGTGGTGGCTAGTCCAGCAGCAGGTCCAGAGGCGGTGGCACTCTGGAGCACTTCAGGCCACTACTAGGCCTTCTGGGTCAAACCATAAGACCTGGTAGTGGCCTAAAGCCCTTCGGAGTGCCGCTACCACCGGACCCACCAGACCGGCGGCTGCTCTGCTGCTGCTGCTGCCACCGCTACCAAACCCAAATCCTGACCTACCTGGTGGTGCTGGGGCACCATCAATGGGTCCACCGGCAGCAGTGGCAGTGGGTCCAGGGGCAGAGGTGCTCTGGAGCACTTCAGGCCACTTCTAGGCCTTCTGGTTTGACCCAGAAGGCCTAGTAGCAGCCTGAAGTGCTCTGGAGTGCTGCCGCCTCTGAACCCACCACCGGACCTTCTGGTGGCAGACCTGGGGCCAGATCCCCAGCACCACAAGGTAGGGCAATCCCTGGGGTGGGTGGGGTTAAAAAAAATAATGAGGCTGGGTACAGTGGGGAGGAGGTGCTCCACAGCATCCCTTCCACCCATGCAGCCTGAAGGGGGACAGGGAGGGAAAACCAGGTTCCTCCCTACCCCTCATGCCCCGCCCGAACTGGTTCAGAACCCGAACTTTGTTTGGCCGGTTTGGGTGGGGGGCGGTTTGGATTCGGGGTATTCGCGAATGTTCAGAACACCTCGAGTTGGGGTCAAACCCTGAACATCCAAACTGAGTTTACACATCCCTAGCATTGCAGGCTGGCATTGGTGGAGCAGCGGCAGAGGCCTGGCCAGCGCTTGGTGGCCAGCACCCATACTTTGCCAGGCATTGCAGGGTGGCATTGGTGACGCAGTGACAGACGTCTGGCCTGGGCTTGGTGGCTGGCACCCCTACTTGGCTGGGGATTGCAGGCTGCCAGTAATCAGTGGAGCAATGGCAGAGGCCCGACCAGGGCTCGGTGGCTGACACCCCTACTCGTCCAGGTGTTGCAAGCTGCCAGGCATCTTTGGAGAAGTGGCAGAGGCCTGGCCTGGGCTTGGTGGCTTGCACCCATACTCATCCGGGCATTGCAGGCTGCGAGGCATCGGCAGAGCAGCAGCAGAGACCTGGCCAGGGCTTGGTGCCTGGCACCCCTACTCGGCCAGGCGTTGCAGGCTGCCAGGCATCAGTGGAGCAGCAGCGGAGGACCAGTCAGGGCCTGGTGGCTGGCACCCCTACTTGGACAGGCATTGTAGGCTTGCATCCTACTCACCGGATCTCAACAAGCTCTTCTGCAAATTGGTCAAGCCTTTCCCGGTGGGGAATCTCATTGACACCCAGTGTCCTCCCAGCAGCTTATGGAAGGAGAAGGTAGGGGTGGAGTGGAGAAGGGTTTGCCTAGCCCTCATTGGCTACCTTTCCCTCTGAAGCTACTTATACAGGGGCTGGGGCCCCCTTGGGCATCAGCCCTTGGGCGCCAGCTGACGGTCGACACCTAAGAGTGCCAACTGTTGTCGGGACCGTTTGCAGGGCCAAGGTGGCGGTGGTGCCCCCCTCCTTGACGGACATCCTCTGAACGGCTGGCGGGGATCGTGCTGGCAGGTGGACCCAGTGAATGCCTGGAGGCTGGTTTTGCCCTGACTTAGGACATCGCGCCTGGAGCATGAGCTGTGACCGCTAATTTGACTATTTTACCTGGCACCTGTGTCTGGACCGGAGCTGGGGCAGAGCCATTGACTGGCGGGGAGAACAAAATAGAGGAGGGTTCAGTGGCATTGGAAATCTTTGTAAAAGTAGATTCCAAGTTCATTTATAAGACTTGGAGCACCGCACAGAGCACCACAGGAGAGTCGGGACCCCCCCTCAACTGCCACAGCTACCCAGCCTGGAAGAAGCGAAGAACTCATCAACAATACATAGGAGTCATTACTTTCACGGTCCTGTCACCTTCTGGAAGCTTGCTCGTGCCACCGTTGTGAGTTAAGGCACAGTTGGGTTGGGGGAAGAGCTGTTGTCGCCAGGGGAGCCGCTGGGAGAGGAACAGGAGTGGAACTTCCGAGAGCACCTGTAGTCAGATGGATATTCAGCCGGCCCTAGAGAGGACGATTTTGGATTTGTAGGAGATGGAAGTGGAGGCTTCGATAAGGAGTTGATGTGAGCTCCATTTAATTACCTCCTGGAGCCCTCAAATCACCCTGAAGAGCCTGCTTGATCCTCTGCTCTTTTGTTTTTTGGAACCTTGTCAGCTTCTGGGTGTTGACAACCTTCCTGAACTTGTAAGTCCTTCTATGTGGTCACTCCGGCCTTGAGGTTTTCTGAACTATTTTACTGAGATATGGGCATCTTGAACCTTAGGGGCCCTGCCCTATGAAATTAATGTATCTTTATTTGTGAGTTAGGTCATATTCTATGCTAGGCTTTAGGGACCCCTGCTATTCTGTTGTAACAGGGGGGGAGGGTTGAAGTATCTGGCTTAAGAAAAGGAGGTTCCTTCTCTGGTGGGCTGAACCCGTAGTTGGGATATTTATCAGAGAGTTTCCCGTTCCGGGCTTTGTGTGCCTCTTAGGCATTAATCCCTAAAACTTGTAGGCTCTACTCATGGAGTTAAGGTCATGCATCCTGGCCACACCTCTATCTTTGGCAGATGAAATTAAGTAGGTAGAACAGGCTAATTTCCTGTCTAGAGGCCACTCCTTTACTCAATCCAAACTGACCTCCTTCTTTCCTTCTGTGGGAGAGAATCCGCCTAGTGATGTTTACGCTCCTGAATTGGTGGTTAGACCTCCCTTCATACCTTCAAATCTCTCCTTAAAACTCACCTCTTTTGCTCTGCTCTGTCTGACTCTTTATCCTGCTGAGCCACTATTCCTATACCTAAGATCGGTTTACCCTTATCCTTGCAACATGGACCTGCCTGCTGTCATTCTCATCGTAACCAAGCCAAGTACGTGCACTTGAGACCTCGCATCTTCATGAATGTTAGACCCCTTGTCTCTCCCTCTGTTCCCCTTTCTATGTCTCTCCCCCAGCTCCTGTCTCTCAGATTGTAAGCCCTAGGGGCAGGGACCGTGTCTATTTTATTACTTTGTAAAGTGCCAGGTACACTGCTGGCGCTATATAAATGTTTGTTAATAATAATAATAATAATAATAATAATAATAACCTAGTGGACAATGCACTCCCACCACTCAGGAAAATTCAGGCAGCCATTCTCCAGGTTTTCCACCTTACCTTGAGCAATATTTGGCTACCATATATCATAAGCGAGAGGATTTAGATGTTAGAGTTGAGTTCGATATGGTTACTAGATTTAAAGAAATGGAGGAGAAATTATTACAATCACAAGATTTATTGTTTGATATGAAGATTCTAGTTGGTGGTTTGTGGTTAGAGTTCAACAACTGGATGACTAAAACCTGTACAGACCAGGGTGACAGCTCAAGTAAGAGAGAGGCAAGCACATAAACTGAGAAGCTTCCCTCTGCCCCTATCCAGAATATCCGAGAGTTAGGACTAGGGGCAATGGTAAGGGGAGCCTCCAAGTTAGCCAGTGTGGGGGATCTAAAAGAAGGGTGCTGTCCCCCAAAAGGACAGTCTTAGAACAGCCTTGCCCTCCTGTTCATTCCCCGCGGCAGGGGGCTATTTTGACTTCAGTCCCTATACATGATAGAAACCAGACTTCACCAAAAATTTGGCCACATGATACTAGGCAGAGATGGGCATCGGTGATGCTCTTTCATTTTAATAAAAGGAGGTACAGCTTTTTATCATCTGGGACATTGGATGTTTAAGGGTTTATAGATTTCGTCCGATTTCCGATGGATCTTGACATACCTGAGGCAGAGATATTAGTAACAAAGCCCCTTATAGATAGAGGACGTTTTGCTCGGTGGGAAGTTGATCTTCATTCAAGAATTTTGTGGGATGACCTGTGGGCATATAGAACCAAATTACAGAGGGCAGGGATTTTTATCCAGAGACTAGAAAATATGCTAGCACGGAATATTCTGTTCAGAAGTATTGGACCTTCTGCCTTGGTGTTGGCGAATATGGATCAGGGGAGGGCTCAGAAGCGCCTTTAGATTGGCGTACTCTGGACATGACAGGATCAATGGATCCCATAGTATTCCAAGATATCTTAGCTATAGAATCAGATCAGAAACTGTCTGGGATACTGCAAACTTTGGTGGCAGAAATGACCCTGGTAGAAATCAGAGGTTCTCTGGTGACTCTTCTGAATAATACAGTGATTTGCAGACCCGTCCCTCTGAGGAGACAATTAGATTGCTTTTAAGTAACTGCATGGCTGGGCCCAAAGATGCCAGTGTAGGTAGAGAATCCACTCTCAAACCAGAGCCACCCTCTTGACTATTGGTATTAGACATTTTTAAGTGTCTGTCATGGACTATAGAGGGCCTGAAGTAAAAGTTAGTAGATCAGGAGAGGAGAGAATTTATAGGAGTTTACCATCTTATTTGTCTGCAGGAAACCTGGCTTCGGGCAGATGATATTACTTCTCTAAGGATAGAAGGTTATTCTATCTATGGTATCCCAGCCTTTGCCAGAGCAAATAAGGGCCGACCCTCTGGTGGGATTGTTACCTTAATTCCTTTAAGGCTGCGTATAAAAGTCCATCAAATAGCTACCCCTCTTGATTATTGCTTGGTTCTGGAATTGAAGTCCCAGAGCTTGGGCAATTATATAATTATTAATATATATGTTCCGCCTGAGACTTCAATATATTATAGTGCACAGGTATGGGAGCAGTTAAATGACATTTTAGATTTATTATCTCTGAGGGCGGCCCAAAGTCCAGTGATTTTATTGGGGGATTTCAATGCTAGAGTGGCAGATCTAGATGATGCTACATTGAATCCCCTCTTTCAGTCATTATTTACTATACCCCTATGAAGGACAATGGATGGGAATGTTAATCTGCATGGGAAAAGCTTGGTACACCTTCTGGCTAAACAGGGGTTTATAGTATTAAACGGACTGACTCCCTTAGACTCCCAAGGCAATTATACCTATGATGTCCGTATGGGAGCAAGTGTTATAGACTTTGCATGTATTCATGCCTCCCAGTTTCCTGTAGTTAAGGATTTAAAGGTCATTCAAAGACCTGAAGGGAGTCACTTTCCACTGTCGTTGCATATGAAGTTGGATGTTTCCAAATGTATTATACCACTTAGGGATCCCCCCTTGAGTAATGGGAGGATTACCAGATGGACCCCAGAGGTTTGTGTTGTGTAGCATATTTATTGTCTGCCACAGAGCGACATGGCATTAGGGCCATACTGTGCTACTCTGAAGATTATGTAACTACCTCTACAGCCCTTACAAACTTATTTTCTCAACTGGCTCCATGTTTTACATATCCTAGTACCTGGATTAGGTGCAATATAGGTACCAAACGTTCCGTTTGGTTTGATAGAGAGTGTAGGATGGCAAAAAGGAATTTGGCACAAGCCAGGAGGAAATGGTGTAGGTACCATCTGGATACAGATTGGACACAGTTTATGGGGTCTAGATGGGCATATAAACATTTATTAAGAGATAAGAAAAGACAGAAGGCTGACCTAACTTGGGCAGAACTCCAAGTAGCGGCAGGCCTTAATGAACTTACAAAATTTTGGCAGAAGGTAAATAATTGGTGCAATCCTAGACAGACAATTGCGGAATCCTGTATAGAGGAAAATGTCTGGATTGGCTATTTTACAATGCTATTCCAACGGAGAGAGGTAGTTTCCCCTCCCTTATTGGAACAAGAAGGAATTCAGGAGTCAGATGAAGTAAGTCTTTTTCCCCTCCTAGTTACTGAAAGAGAAGTTTTGCTAGTTATTAACAAACTATTATCACAAAGCCCCAGGGATTGACGGCCTTCCCACTGAACTATTTAAAAGCTTTGCAGTCTGGTGGGCCCCAATGTTAACCAATTTTTTCACGCAGATTAATCACTCTAAACTTGTCCCCCAAGAGTGGGCAAAGGCACTCATTGTCCCTATATTTAAGTCAGGGGACCCTATGGATTCGGCTGCATATAGACCTATTAGCCTTCTGCCAGTTATGGGGAAGCTTTACACTAGGGTATTACTCACGGCATTGGAGGAGTGGGTTCTGAAGGAAAATAGACTTAACGAGGAGCAGGCAGGGTTTTGGAAGAACAAGTCAACTCTGCATAATGTATTCATCTTGCATCATCTGATCGATAAGTAGTCTAATGTAAGACATGGTAAGCTTTTTTTTGGCTTTCATTGACTTTGCCAAAGCATTTGATTCGATTAGTAGAGAACTGCTGTGGATGAAACTTGAGATTATGGGAATCCTAAAAGATCTCTTAAAGCTTATAATCAAGGTTCATGAAGGCACAGAGGCTGTGATTAGGATGGATAGCAGGGGCAACTATACAAGGTCCTTTCCCATCTGTCAAGGGGTTTGGCAAGGGTGCTTGCTGGCCCCACTATTCTTTAATCTGTACATTGATGATTTGGTGTCAGTTGTATCTGCGGCTAACATTACTCCTCTGTGTATAAAAGGAAAAGCATTATCAATTTTGATGTATGCGGATGATATTGTGCTTTTGTCTCAGACTCAACAAGGGCTAATGAGGTTGTTAGCAGCCCTCCATAATTACTGACAAAAGAATTGCTTGACTGTTAATGTTAAAAAATCTAAGGTAATGAGCTATGGTACTACCCGTCATAAATGTAAGTGGAAGCTAGGCCCTCAGCTTTTGGATTATACTACTAAATATACCTATCTGGGGGTTGTCTTTTCCTCTTCTCAATCCTGTAAGGTAAATAATCAAGCCAGGATTGTTAAGACTTAACAATATTCCATAGGTGGAATATTCAGACTTATTTATGCTACTGAGATGTCATCAGTCAGGCAAATCCTGGAGGTTTTTCAGGTAAAAGCACTACCCTGTCTGTTATATGGGGGGAAGTAATGGTCCCAGGTTACAAGTCTAATTTAAAACTACCTCAAAATTCTTTCCTCCATGCTATTCTGAAAGCCCCCAGAGCAACCCCCCTCTCCACGTTGAGGGCCAAAACAGGTTTGCTCACAACAGGGACTCAGGTAGCGATATGTGCAGTAATATTCTGGAGGAAACTAGCATTTGGTCATCCTTTGTCACTTTTACAAGGATGTTATATGGAACAGAGAGATCACCAAGGCTCTATCCATTATTCCTGGCTGAATTATATTAAAAATCTGGTTACTAAAGTGAAGATACCATTAGGAGGGCAGTCCTTGCCCCTCCAGATTCTAAGATAATGAAGCAAGAACTTAAAATGAGAATTAAAGACTGGGCCCATTCTAAGGAGCTTGAGCTTCTTGCTTTGTCTAAGATTTCACTGATCTATCCTAAAGTTAAACTCTCCATTAACCTGGAACCTTATTTACATCAATTGCAAGATTCCAGACTAAGGAGGATTTATTCATTATTTCACTTCAACTTATTAGAAACAGAGGAAGCTAGAGGTAGAAGGAATAAGATTCCCAGAAGCGAAAAATTCTGTAGGGTATTTATATCTGAGTTGGAGACCCTTCCCCATGTCATCTTTGAGTGCCCACCGTTCACTACTTTGAGAGAAATCTGGGTGGATTCACTTATACAGCATGTTAGCTGGGACATTAGTAAGAAAATGGAAATTCTTCTTACCCTCACTGAAATTTCACAGATAAGAGCTTTGGCTATGTTTCTTCTGCTGGTTGAAAAAGGTATGAGGGTAAGGGCTCATTTGGAGGTTTCCTCCCATTAGGCTGCGTATATCTAATTTGGCCAGAGCTCCTAACCCTTATATGACTGTCCTCCTTCTAAAATTTTTCACTTGATTGATTCATTTGATGAAATTTAGGGTTCTGCTGTAAACTGATCAAAGATGGTATTATTCCCACCTATGTATTTTATAGCGATTTTATATAATAGTCTAAACCTATATCTTACTTGTTATAGTTTATTGATTTATATCTGTTTTAAATGTTTATATCTTAGGTTTGTACCTTCTCACAGTTAAGGGTTAAGACAATTTAGTAATAATAATAATTTATTTTATTGAGATTTTATTTGTTTGTATAATTGTCCTTATGTTATGTATATGTTGTATGTCTGTGCAATGACCTTATAGGCTAAGCAATAAAGTTTATACATAATTGACACTCAGCCTCTGCCTGCCAGCTCACTCATTCAAGCTATGCCCTTCTAAAAGATTGAGGAGCAAAGGGCTGATGTGCATTACTGCCACCAGCAGCAGACATTATTTGCCAGGACACAGTAACTGCAGCTGGCACCCCTACTTGGTTGGGCATTGCAGGCTGGCTGGCATCGGTGGAGCAGCGGCAGAGGCCCGGTCAGGGCTCGGTGGCTGGCACCCCTAATGGCCAGGCATTGCAGGCTGGCAGGCATTGGTGGAGCATTTACATACTATGAAGTGGAATGACAGCCCTCCCTGACTGTAACGTAGGCCCCAGAACACTGATGGTTGGTTCTGGAGTTGGAGTGGCTGACTGTTTCTTGATGTGGTGGAATGACAGCTCCCGTGAGTGGAATGACGGCCCCAGAACCCTGATGATGGGTCCTGGGACTAGAGTGGCAGCTTCTGGATGAAGTGGATGGACAGCCCTACCTGTCTGGAATGTAGGCCCCAGAACCCTGATGGTGGATACTGGGGCTGGAGTGGCTGGCACCCCTACTTGGCTGGGAGTTTCAGGCTGGCTGGCATCAGTGGAGCAGTGACAGAGGCTCGTCCAGAACTTGGTGGCTGGCACACCTGGTTGGCCGGGCATTGCAGGCTGGCTGGCATCGGTGAAGCAGTGGAAGAGGCCCGGCCAGGGCTCAGTGGCTGGCACATCGGTGGAGCATTTACAAACAATGAAGTGGAACAACAGCCCTCCCTGCCTGTAACATAGGTCCCAGAACTCTGACAGTGGGTCATGGAGCTGGAGTTGCTTCCTGTTTCTTGATGCGGTGGAATGATGGCTCCCTGTGAGCAGAATGACGGCACCAGAACCCTGATGGTGGGTCCTGGGACAGGAGTGGCAGCTTCTGGATGAAAGGGAATGACAGCTCTCTCTGTCTGCAATGTAGATCCCAGAACCCTGATGGTGGGTCTTGGAACTGGAGTGGCTAGATGTTTCTTGATGCGGTGGAATGACGGCTCCCTATGATCGGAATGATGGCCCCAGAACCCTGATGGAGGGTCTGGGACTAGAATGGCAGCTTCTTATTGAAGTAGATGGACAACCCTCCCTGCCTGGAATGTAGGCCCGGAACCCTGATGGTGGGTCCTGGAGCTGGAGTGGCTGACACCCCTACTTGCTGGGTGTTGGAGACTGACTAGCATCAGTGGAGCAGTAGCAGAGGCCTGGCAAGGACTCAATGGCTGGCATCCCTACTTGGCAGGGTGTTTCATGCTGGCTGGCATCAGTGGAGCATTTATAGACAGTGAAGGGGAACAATAGCCCTCCCTACCTGTAACATAGGCCCTGATGGTGGGTCCTGGGGCTGGAGTGGCTGGCACCCCTACTTGGCAGGGCATTTCAGGGTGGCTGGCATCAGTGGAGCAGCGGCAGAGGCCCGGCTAGGTGTTGGTGGTAGGAACCCCTACTCGTCCGGGCATTGCAGGCTTCCAGGCATCGGCAGAGCAGTTGCAGATAATGAAGTGGAATGACAGCCCTCCTTGCCTGGGACATAGGCCCGAGGGTCCTGGGGCTGGAGTGGCTGCTTCTTGATGCGGTGGAATGACAGTTCCCTGTGAGTGAAATGATGGCTCCGGAACCCTGACAGTGAGTCCTGGGACTAGAGTGGCAGCTTCTGGATGACGTGGAATGACAGCCCTCCCTGCCTGGAATGTAGACCCCAGAACCCTGATGGTGGGTCCTGGGGCTGGAGTAGCTGGCTATTTCTTGATGTGGTGAAATGACAGCTCCCCGTGAGCAGAATGAGGGCCCCAGAACCCTGATTGTGGGTACTAGGACTGGAATGGCAGCTTCTGGATGACATGAATGGACAGCCCTCCCTGCCTGTAACGTAGGCCCCAGAACTCTGATGGTGGGACCTGGGGCTGGAGTGGTATCTTCCAGATGCCAGATATAACACCTAAATCTGTCTAATCTAATCTAAATAAATAAAACTATCGTTCATTCATTTCCTTCATTCATTTATTGGATTTTTATCCCGCCCCTTCTAAAAACAGCTCGGGGCGGCTTATATCAACAAAAAAAACACAATACATATAAAATATATCTAAATACAATTAAAACATATCAATTACCATTTCAAATATTAAAACAGGGCCCAGGAACTCAATAAAACTATGAATAGGGTAGGGGAGATAAAACCCTCTAACCCACCTCCCCCCCTCCCCAAAGGCCTGGGCAAACAGCCAGGTTTTACAATTTTTCCGGAATGTCAAAAGGCTTGGGGCAGGCGAGCTTCCTCCAGGAGGGAGTTCCAAAGGTGCAACCTGGCCACTGAGAATGCCCTCTCCATTGTGGCCCCCCGCTTAACGCGGGGGACCTCCAAGAAGGCACCCCCAGTGGACCGAAGGAGCCGCTCTGGGGCGCGGAGGCCAAGGCGGTTCCTGAGGTATGAGGGGCACAGACCATGAAGGGCCTTATAGATCAACACCAAAACCTTGAACCTGGCTTGGCACGCTATTGGAAACCAGTGCAGAGTCCGGAGCACAGGTGTAATGTGCTCCCGATGACCCATCCCCGAAAGGAGGTGGGCTGCCGCATTCTGAACTAGCTGCAGCCTCCAAACCAGGAACAAGGGAAGCCACATGTAGAGCGCGTTGCAGTAATCCAGCCTCGAGGTGACGAAAGCATGGATGAGGGATGCCAGGTCCGGGCCGGAGACGAATGGACGCAACCTCCGCACCAGATGCAACTGGCAGAAGGCTGCCTTCGCGACTACCACCACCTGCCACTCCAGGTGGATATCCGTGTCTAATATCACCCCCAGGCCCCGGACCTGCTGAGCTATAGGAGGGAAACCCCCCCCCCAATCAGGAGGGCCGTTACCTCCCTTGTTCTCCCCATCAACATCACCTCCATCTTATCGGGGTTCAGCTTCAGTCTGCTCTGCCACATCCATTCCACCATGGCCTCCAAACACTGGGATAGCAACAATACAGCAGGGTCTGGGTCCATTGAAAAAGAGAGGTACAGCTGAGTATCATCAGCATATTGGTGACATCGCACCCCGAACCCTATCATGAACTCCCCCAAGGGCTGCATATATACATTAAATAATAATGGATACAGAATAGAACCCTGCAGAATGTCTCATGATAAAGCACAGAAGCAAGATGTCTCATCCCCCAGCACCACCCGCTGGCTTCTCCCCAAGAGGAATGAATGGAACCATTCAAGAACAGTCCCATCCAGACCCCCAAGGTCACGCAGCCATCTCAAAAGCAGCCCATGGTCCACGGTATCAAAAGCGGCCGAGAGATCTAGCAGGATGAGAAATGTTGAACATCCTGTATCCATCTCCCAGTGGAGATCATCGACCAAGGCCACCAACACCGTCTCAGTGCCATAGCTGGGGCGGAACCCAGATTGAAAAGGGTCCAGGAAACCGATGCTATCTAGATGCGCCTGGAGCTGGATCACCACCACCCGCTCAATAACTTTCCCTAAAAAGGGAAGGTTAGAGACAGGTCGGTAACTGGTGAGCGCATCCACATCCAAAGATGGTTTCTTCAGCAGGGGGCGCACCACAGCCTCCTTGAGGCTGGGAGACAACCTCCCCTGCTGCAAGGACACATTCACTACCCTGGCCAGCACCATCCCCAACGTCTCCCTGGAAGCTTTCACCAACCAGGACTGGCATGGATTAATTTCACAACAGGTGGCCCTCACAGACCCCAAGACATCTGCCGCATTGGCTGGTGTCACTTCCTGAAACTCCCCCCACAAAGCTGGACTCCATCACCTTGCGGTCTCCCCTTACTGCATTTTAAACTATGGAGGTAAATGTGTGGAAATTAGTGAAATAGGAGGACGACGGCAATAGGAGGAGGACGGCAATTGATTGGGCGGAACACAAACTGCTGAGAGAGGGAGAGTTCTGAAAATGCCTGCTGACTGGATCAGTGGCTAGCTCAGAATTAATTAGAAGGTGGGAGGGCAATTACTTATGTTACTTGCTACTTGCATTGGCAGAGCAGTGGCAGAGGCCCGGACAGGGCTTGGTGACTGGCACCCCTACTTGGCCAGGCATTGCAGGCTGGCTGGCATTGGTGGAGCAGACGCAGAGACCCGATCAGGGCTTGGTGGCAGGCACCCCTACTTGGTGGGGTGTTGCAGGCTGCCTGGCATTGGTGGAGCAGTGGCAGAGGCCCAGCCAGGTCATGGTGGCTGGCACCCCTACTACCTTACCCACCAACATCAACTCCATCTTGTCAGGATTCAGCTTCAGTCGGTTTGCCCTCATCCAATCCCCCACAGCTTCAAGGCACCTGTCAAGCATCGAGACTGCCAGGCCTGGGTCTGATGAAAAAGAGAAGTAGAGCTGGATGTCATCACCGTATTGATGACATCGCATGCCAAACCTCCTAACCACCTCGTCAAGCAGCTGCATATATAAGTTGAACAGGAGAGGGGACAAAATAGAACCCTTCAGGACTCCACACAAGAGGTTTCCGTGTGATGAAAATAATTGCCAAGTACCACTCACTGAGTTCTTCCAGCCAGGAAGAAGCGGAACCAGTCAAGAACCATACAGCCCACCCCTGCATGGTCCCGCAGGCGTGTCACCAACATCTCATGATCAACAGTATCAAATGCCGCCGACAGATCTAATAGAATCAACAGGACCAAACGGCCCTGGTCTAATTCTCTGCAAAGATCGTCAACCAACGTCACAAGCATTGTCTCGGTGCCATATCCTGGGCAAAACCCCCACCTCGAGGGATCGAGAAAACTGACACAATCCAGATGCTTCTGCAACTGCTGGGCCACCACCCGCTCAATAACCTTCCCTAAAAAGGGAAGGTTAGAGACTGGCTGATAACTGGCAAGGGAGTCAATGTCAAGTGATGGCTTCTTGAGCAGGGGTCACACTACCACCTCTTTAAGGCAGCCTGGCACCCTGGCCTCCCTAAGGGAGGCATTGACCACCCCCGCCAGCAACGGCCACATCGTCTCCCGGAAGGCCTTAACCAGCCACGATGGGCAAGGGTTCAGTTCACAACAGGTGGTCCTGACAACCCCAAGAACATCTTCCACATTGGCAGGGGTCACCAACTGAACCCACACACAAGGACAAGGCAGGCCTCCATAACCTCCAATTGTCCTACTGCAAAGAATGGAGGATCAATATCATGGTGAATCCAAGCGATTTTATCTGCAAAATAATCCACAAACAAGTCACAGTGGGCATTAGATGACTCCACCCCAAGGTGGAGGGAGGTTGGACTGACCAGCTCCCGCACCACACAGAACAGGTTCGCTGGACGGGATTTAGCAGACGCTGTAAGGGCAGTAAAGAACTCTTTCTTTGCTGTTTGAATAGCAATGGCATAGGCTCGTAAACTCGCTCTGTGCCATAACCTGTCGGCTTCAGCACATGAATGATGCCACCATCGCTCCAACCACCTTCCCTCCTGCTTCAGCACCCACAGCCCTTCTGAAAACTAGGGAGGCCTGTGGTGCTGCCACCTGGGAAGTGAATGTCTCGGAGCTATCTGATAAATGGCCTCTGTCAGCAAGATGTTCCATAGCTCGACGAGGCCATCGATGGGACAGCCATCCAGATCAGAGGGTATATCCCCCAAAGCCTCCCAGAACCACTCCGGTTCCATCCGTTTATGGGGGAGGTCCATCCGAATAGGTTCCATGCCCCTCCATGGGAAAACATGCACCAGGAGAGGGACCTGCAGGAGGTAATGGTCCATCCATGACGAGGGCACGGCTGATACCTCCCCCACCAACAGACCCACCTCAAGGCCGGTGCAAAACACAAGGTCTAAGTTATGTCCCCCCCTGTTGTGTCAGGCCGCTGACCCTCTGGGACAGGCCCATGGTTGCCATGGCAGCCATGGACTCACGCTTCACACCCCCAAGATCGGCATCAATGTGGATGTTGAAGTCCCCTAAGACTTCAACAAATCCCTCTGTTTTAATTATATGTTCCAAAGTTGTGATAGCCATGGAGGTTACAACTAATACATTACTTACTTACTTACTAGTAACTGAGACCTTTACCCTGCATTGCAGCCAGGGTGTTTGGCTCTGGTGGCTCTGAGCTACAGCCCAGAGCTATGCAAATACAAAAGTAAACAAAAAATGAAATAGAAGTAAATACTAAACAGAAATAAATGCTAAGGTTCTAGGGATGTGAGAATGCATTTCAGATGTTCGGAGTTCGGACCGAACTCGGTCTGTTCGGATGTCCGAACCGAACATCCGAACCGAACTCGGAAACGACCGAACAGTTTGGTCATGTTCGGGTGAGTTCAGATGAGCTTGGAGGTGGGAAAAATGTGACTTCGGGTGGGAAAAGCATGACTGGAAGGTGGAGGCAGCTGAGGAGCAGACTTCCTGGCATCAGGGGTGGAGACCAAGGGTTGTTTCAGGGCCAAATGATACCAATACTGACAAAAAACTTCGAATTTGATATCGGTATCGGTATCGATAGCTCTGTTTTCGGATGTTCAGTCAAGTTTGGCTGAACCGAACTCCACCTATCCAAACAACCGAACCTGAACTCGGCTTTTGAACTGAATGACCGAATGTCCAAACATCTGAACTGCGTTCTGTTCACACATCCCTATAAAGTTCATCCCTACTAGAAAGTAGCTAGTGTTCAGCCAACAGACCGTAATCAAAGTGGGGCTTGCAAAGACTCAGCTCCGGCAATTAAATTCAGGCAAGGGCACCTGAGCCTTGGGAAAGGTTCCCAGTAGGAGTATGAACCCCAAAATGTGAAAGATTAGGAAAACATTAATATTGGCCATTTCAGGAGCAAAAAACCTTGATAGTTTTTCATTTTTATGAATTTCCTGCCTCACCCCTGTACTAGGCATCATAGAGCTGAAATGAAAAATTTCTGAGAGTGCTCTTTCTGACAGAAACAACTCTTTCATCTTCATTCTCATGAGGAGGAAATCTACTAGTATTTTTGGCATTTTTCATGCTCTTCCACTGTTTTCCGCCATTTTGGTAATTTCTGGTAGTTTTTGATAATTTTCAGTATTATTGGTATTTTCCAGTAATTTCCAGTATTATCAGTAATCCCAGAGATTACCAGAAATTACTGAAATAATGGAAAACAGCAGAAAATCACTAAAAATATCAAAGATTTCAGTATATTTCCTTCTCACTCTCAAAAGGTTGGTATTTCCTGATGGAACGAGAGCACCTACTCTTGCTTCAGACCTAATAGAGAATAATTAGCACCTACTCTTGCTTCAGACCTAATAGAGAATAATTCACAAGTCCAGTTTTATATTCAGCTGTAGCGAGGTGGGTTAGTCCAGTGTCTAGTATGCTGCCTGGAAGAATAGTTTGGTTCCCTGCTCTGACAAGTTCTGGGGTAAGGGGTGTGGCTTTGAGGGGAGGGGTGTGTGGCTTCTGGGACAGGCTTGGGCCCCAGCAATTCAATTTTACATATTAAGCACTGACCAGAGTTAACATCTTGGCCACCCATGCCTTAGTGAGTAAAATTCAACATTAGGGAAAGAAGTGCCCCCTCCTTTTCAAACTGAGGGAGACAAGGAGAACATGACATCATCTAATTTTTAGCCATGTCCGCGTAATACTAGTATCTGAACACCATCATGGTCTTTAATGTATTTAGCCTTCCCTTTGGTGTAGTTTGATGTATCCCATATAAAAAAGCATATATTTTTGACCATCTGTATTTCAATATGTTGAACTAATGTCTAGGTCTTTGAATGGTTAATTTCTAATGAACTGTCTTTAGAATGTCCTTTTAGTTGTAATCTTGGCAAAAAATACAATCAAGTCTGTCTTTCTCAAGACATCAACATTTTCTGTTGACCAGAGTCAAGATACATGACTTCCTGACAGGGCAGGAAAAGGCCTTGTTTGTTTGGAGTTTACTCATTGTTAATCCTTTCTCCAATGATAGTCATGTATTAGCAGATATTGTTTACTATGTACTTTGAGAAAACTCTCTTTGTCAGCAGTCTTGACATGACGTCATCTAAACTGACTTCTAAGAATTTTCGTTCTATAAGAAGGGAGAGGAAATATGGATTTTTCAGAAACAGTTCCTTCCTTGGAGCTTTACTTACATCCATATGGCAGTATGGGACAAAGAACTGGGTGAATATGAATGTATATTCTTATTGATGCATTGAGCCAACTATAGCAATAATACTTAGAGCATATGTTATATCTTATAGCTGTTAAGATCTTTGAACTTGTAACAAAGCTGTTCCTTGAACAGAAATTTCTCTTTAAACCCTGTATTTTTAACTGACACTATTTCTCTTTTGTACGATGTTTATAATTGAACTTGAGTAAACTATGCTTTATAGATTTATAATATTCCTTGTCTCATAGCCTCATTTATAAATAATATTGTCTTTACAATACTTTGCTGAGCTAGCTGGCTTATTAGCATAATGTAAATTGAGTTTCCACACATTGGAAAAGAGCGACATATATCCAGACCAGTTTATGTCAGGCCTGGACCACTAAGCGCATTTTTCCCTTTGAGGAAACTGAGGCACAATACGACAGTAGGAAAGTGGCAATGCTGCTACCCCCATTTAGGGAAACAGGATATATCTTTACTTCAAGAAACATGGGCTCTAGAAACTTTGGAGTTGGGTGGTTTTCGGATTTTTTGTCTGAGGGCAACTCCCTCTAGGGGTTCAGGCAGGCCGAGTGGGGGATTGGCTTTGGTAGTTTCACCGGCCTGTAATTTTAAAGTAGATCTAATAAATTCATATAAATCTTATGTTGGTCTATACTGTTGTACCTTTCCCTTGGGTCCTAAAATAATATTGGGAAATGTGTATATCCCGTCCCTGTCCTCAGAGTATTATGACTCTGAAATCTGGAGGGAACTCACCCACAGGGTGCTGAATGTGTTGCAACTCTTTCCTGCTGCGCCCCTTATCTTGGGTGGGGACTTCAATACTAGGGATAGGGGAGCAAGGGGGTGTTGTCCCTTTTGCAAACTCAGAGGGCACCTCTAGAGAGGACGGTATCCCCTCCCGATTCTCTCAGGACAAACTGCTGGGAAGAAATGCCCCCTATATGTTTTAACTGATAGAGGAGCTAGACCTGGTAGTTTTAAATGGGAGAACTGAGGGGGATCAAGAGGGCAATTACACATTCCATGCATCCCAGGGATCTAGTGTCATAGACTACTTTTTGATCTTGTCATTTCTTTTCCAAAATGTAAGAAGGTTTGCAGTCCATAGTGCAAATGTTCCCAGGTCTTGGTTAAATAGCATCGTGGTCCCGATTTTTTAAAAAGGAGACCCCCTATCCCCTGGGAACTACTGGCCAATAAGTCTACTTAGCGTGGTGGGGAAACTGTACTCCACGTATCTCCTGGGGAAACTGCTGAATTGGCTTAAGGCTAATAATATTATAGTACCCGAGTAGGCAGGGTTTCAGAAGGGCTGGTCCATGGTGGACCATGCCCTAGTCCTCGCCCAAATAATTGAAAGGTGTGTGGAGCATGAGGGGGCGGATCTACCTGTGCTTCGTCGACCTTAAAATGGCCTTTGACTCCATCTGCAGGGAGCAGCTATGGGTGAAGCTTGGCTCTCTGCGGATGGAGCCTAGGTTGCTTTTTCTCTTAATTTGTCTCCACCAGGGGAACACACTCCAGGTGAGATATCAGCAGGATGGCGCCCTCTCAGGGACGGTTCAAGTGAACCACAGAGTTAGACAGGGTCATTTGCTGGCGCCGGCCCTGTTTAACCTCTTTGTAAATGGTTTCCCTTCTTCCTTGTTGGCGACTGATTCCCATCCGCCGCGGATTGGTAAAAGGAAGATCACTTCACTTCTGTACGCAGATGATACAGTCCTTATCTCCCGGACTCTGGTGGGACTGAGAAGAGCCATTCAATCGACTAGTGATTATGTTATAAAGGAGGGCCTTTCCATTAATTATAAAAAGATGAAGGTCATGGTTCTCAAGCATAGGAAACACAAAGAAATCCACCACTGGCAAATCGGGTCAAATGAAATCCAGCAAGTGGACAAGTTTAAATACCTGGGGATTATTTTTTTTTGCTCGCTTGGTTGGCAGGAACATATGGCAGCTGTTAAAAGTGAAGCTTCTCAATTGGTGGGAGTTATTGTTAACTTCTACTCTGGGAAAGGGGAGAAGTTGATGCTGCCGGCACTGAGGCTGTTTCAAGCAAAAGTCATAGCTCAACTTCTATATGCGTTCCCAGTATGGGGCCTGTCATATCTAAACTCCCTGGAGTCGGTCCAGAATGGTTTCATTCGGTCAGTCTTAAGGGTCCCAAAGGGAACACCACAGATCCTCCTACGTTTGGAATCTGGTTGCGGGCCACTTAGGGTGATGGCATTACAATGTATTATTAAATACTGGCTAAGGATCAGGTCGCTGCCTGCTGGGGATTCCTCTCTTTTAAGGATAGCAGGGGAAAGGGGTCTGCTGGCTCCTTGGCTGGAACGAGTCGAAGGGGAAATTAGGAAGCTGGACTTTTTGCCCATTCACCTGATTTCCAGGGGACTCAAACCGGCAATGCGCTTAGTCAAAGAACGGCTTGTTGATCAGCAGCTGTAGCTGGACCCAGTCCAGAGGCAGCGGCAAAGAGTTTCCTGGGATTATGTTCTTACTGTAGCCCCTCTTGTGGAACACTCATACCTTATAGCCTGTCCAGTCTCAAGCCTGCACTGTGGGGTATTCCCCTCTGCTATTTTGGAGGGACGTTATCTAGGCCTCTGGTGGGAGGAAAGAGTGTGCCGTTTTTGTGATTTGTCGGCAGTAGACACAAATAGACATCTGCTGTTTGTAGGCATGGGCGAACAGATCGCAGTTCGTGTTCGGCCGTTCGGTTCCGCGGTCGGTTCATGTGTTCATGTTCGGCAGTTCGGTTCGGCCGCGTTCGGTTCGTGTGTTCGTATTCGGTCGTTCAGTCGTACCTCGCGTTCGTGTTCGCCCGTTCGGTTCGGTGGCGTTCGTGTTCGGCCGTTCGTGTTCGGTTGTTCGGGCAGGTCGTACGTTCGTGTTCGGACGTTCGGTTCGTTCGCCATCGGGTTGTGCGTTCGTGTTCGGTCGTTCGGTGTTCGGGTGGTTCACGCGTTCGCGTTCGGCCGGAAATATCGCGGGAAGCCGTAAAATCGGCGTCGCGCCGGAAATTCGTGTGCGTGTGCGTGAGTGAGGCGAGAGGGTGTGTGTTTGTTTTGGTGGCTGCTTGTGTAGTGTGTTTTGGTGATTGTTGTGGCTGTGCTGTGTGTTTGGGTGGGTTGGTGTGTGTTGT
>QEPC01000529.1:5771146-5790305 GCA_003113815.1 Sphenodon punctatus | reverse complement strand
ATTAGATTAGATTTAGGTGTTCTTTTTTATTTTTTAACCCTCCCTGTGTTCTTTCTCCCTCCCTGTATATATTCCATCCCTGATTCCCTTCCCCTGTTTTTGGATTTATTTTGAGTAGGAGATTACATTGATTTAGGTTTCATTTCAGTTCCTGGACCATGCTGTGAATAAGGACCCTCCACGTGGGAGCCAGGCCTCTGCCGCTCCCCAACCCATGCCAGACAGCCTGCAATGCTCGGCCAAGCAAGGGTTCCCAGCACCCAGCCCTGGCCGGGCTTCAGTCGCTGCTGCTGGTACTGCACATCAGCCATTTGCTCCTCACTCTTGTAGATGGGCATAGCTCGGATGAGTGCGCCAGGGACTGGGTGTCCACAAGTTTAATTGAGTACGACCCTGGCCAGGCCTCTGCCACTGCTCCACCGATGCTAGCTAGCCTGCAATGCCCATCCAAGGATGGGTGCCAGGCTGCCACCAAGCCCCAAACCTTCCCAGCCTCTGCTGCTGCTGCTGCTGCTGCCGCTGGGTCTCAGATGGCCAGCCAGCCCTGGTGCCACAGGCACCCCCAGGGGTCAAGTACCAAGCCTGCCTACCTGCCCAGGGTGACAAGCGCCAAGCCTTCCCGGTCTCTGCTGCTGTGCCTGAGATGGCCTGCCATGCCACCACGGGCACCCCTGGGGGTCCCTGGAGCACCCCAACCCCCACGGCAGCTCCAAACTCTGCTTAACTGAACTCGGTTTCGAAACTGAACAACCTAACCCAAACTCGGTTTTCGAACCAAACAGCCAAACATCTGAACCCCATTCTGTTTGCACATCCCTAATATTAAGTATGCTAGCAAAAATAGCATTGTATCCTTCTAGTGAAAATCCAGACAACCAACTCATGAGAACAACTAGTCAACAGCTTTAAAACAAATAATATATTTTTTTCACACAATATGATGGATCTGTGGATTTTTGCCATAAGATTTTGTGGAGGCCAATATTATAATTGGGTTCAGATTAAAAGGATTAGACAATTTCATGTATGGCAATTGGCCTAAACAGTTAGACTCAAAGTCTTTCAACCTCTGATTGCCAAAAGTGCGGGTTGGACAACAGGCGACAGATCACTCCAAAGTTTTCCCTTGGTTCCTTGTTTCTTCCTCTTAAGCATCCAGTATCTGCTCATGTTTAAAACAGGATACTGAGCTAGTTGGAACATTGATCTGACCAAATATGCTAGTTTGTGTGTTTTCAACCTCTTTGGACTTGGTGCACAGTTGAAATAATCTGCTCTGTGCATAGCCCTTCATTCATGCTAGTTGACTTTAAAGGTGGTGAACGGACTCCTCGGATTTTTTGTTGTTGCTGTTGTTGGAGGGATCCCCCACCCCAGGAATAAAAATCCACAAAATATGGGCCTGATCTTGCAAAGATTTATGTAGTAAGTAATTCTAGCTATAAAAATGGTCCAACAGTCATCAGAGGAAGAGGTGAGGCTAGAATAGTTAGTTGAGGGGAGCAAGGGGGTGGTCAAGATTATTGTTGGGGGAGCAAGGATTTTACTAAATTTAGGGAATAATCCTCCAGCATTAAAGCCAATTATAGTTTTATGTGCAGCTTCAAGGGATTGAGGTATGATGAAGCAACTCAGTTTCATTAGTGAATGAATGTATAAATGAATGTTTATTATCGGCAATAACCAAATAGTCATAATAAAAATTCAGAACAATTCTATACATATGGAAAGAAACATTTAGATTCACAAGGAGTCCAGTTACATAATAACATAAATATAATCTTATCCCCACGCATATAGTCAGATAACATTCAGGCATCTTAACCTCCTACTTAATAGATCATATACTAGGTCATCATTTGCAGGCTGCATGTGCATAGCATACAAGAGCATTTAGCACGCTAACAGAATTACTCTCTAACACAATGGGTGATTTCAGACATTACGAGATCACGGTGAACCACGGTGAATACCCACCTGTGGTCACCGTGTCTCGAACGTCTGTTTGCGGTGCGCCAGATGTTGACCACGGTCAATCCCCACATGGGGTCCGTTTGAACCACGCTTCCCGGGCTAGCTGGGGGAAGGTCCCGGGAAGCGTGGTCAAACGGACCCCGGGCCATGACCAAGGAAAAGTCACATCTGGCCGCATGCCACGGCCCGGGATCCCTGGTGGGATCCCGGGCCGTGGCACAGTCAGCCGGACGCGGCGGCCACATTGGCCCCGCCGCCCGCCCGTCCCCTCGGAGGGCGGGTGGCGGGGTGCGTGGAGGAGGCGGGGCCATGCAGCTGCACGTTGCGCCGCACAGCCCCGGCCCCTCCCACTTTCCCCGCCGGGATCCCCCCGGCACGTCTGTTGTGCCGTTACGGGGTGACCCCAGCGGGGAACAAAGCCGGTGGTGCCGGTACGGGGCCAAAGGCCCACGTAACATCTGAAAATACCCAATGATTGTTTTTTCAAAATTATTAAAGGAACCAAGTTTTCCAGTTAATGGCAGCAAATATATTTCCCTCAAATCCTGGGGTTGGGGAGCAGTTCCATAAAAAGTGGATTAGGTCTTCCACCTCTCCCAGAGAACAAGAACTTTGGATGATTTCAGACGTTACGTGGTCAAAGGCCACCACAGTCAATCCCCTGTGGTGGCAGTGACCACGTAACGTCTGTTGGGGGAAACGAATGTTTCCCCCCAGATGTTACCATGGCGGGGAATCACATTCGCCACGTGAGCAGCCGAAGCGGTGGGGCCGGAGGTCGCCGCGCAGCGAATGTGATTCCCCACCATGGTGACCCCTGCCGTCACATCTGGATGGCAGCCACAGGTTGGAATCCCCGCAGGGATTCTGGCCCGTGGCCAAAGCGGGCGAGCGCTGCGGCGGCATTGGTGCCCGCCCATCTCCCCAGAGGGTGGGCAGCGGGGAGCGTGGAGGGGGTGGGGCTGTGCGGCCGCACGTTGCGCCATGTGGCCCCGGCCCCTCCTCGATTCCCCACCGGGATCCCCCGGCATGTCTGTTACGGTGTGACGAGGTCATCCCCGTGGGGAATTCAAAATTCATTTCGTGATGGGGCGAATCCGCCCCGTCACGTCTGAAATCACCCTTAACCTCTGGTGGAATGGAAACTTTTCCCAAGATCCCCTTTGAGCTTGTGGGTAATTTCAGATGTTATGAGACCACGGTCAACCACAGTGAATCCCCTATGGTGGCTGTGAGTCCCGTAATGTCTGTTTGCTCCCTGCCAGATGTTCACCACAGTGAATCACTGGCAGGGATCAAAATGACCATGGTTCTATACCTCCTGCCGCCCAGAAGTCCAGAATCATGGTTAGATTGGCCATGATCTGGGATGGACCAAAAGTAACATCTCTTATGTTTGGCCCATCCTGGACTGTGGTCCCGACCATGGGACGGGATCGGGTGCTGTGGCCGTATTGGCTGCTGTGCCCACCCGTCTCCTGGAGGGCGGGCAGCTGGGGAAGTGTGGGTGAGTGGGGCTGTGCGGCTGCACATCATGCTGCGCAGCCCCGCCCCCTCCCCGATCCCCCTCCAGGATCAGGCCAGCACGTCTAAACGACAGCTGGACTGATTCCTGACTGGGATCCGAAATGGATCCCGGTCTGTGGTTCAGTGTGGTGGGCCTCTGGGCTCATCATGTCTGAAATTACCCTGTGTCCCAACTTGATTGAACCACAATTTGGTAATGAACTTTTTATGAGGAAAGTAGCCAATTTTGAATAAATATGGGGACTGTATGTATACAGATGAGCATATTTTAATGATCTAATCCTAGCTAGATCATCTGTATTGAAACATCCCACAGTGTACAATCAATACACTGTCTCTCATATGGGGAACTAAGAAATCATTGGATCTATCCAATATTGGGGTATAGGACAAGTCTGGTTCTAAAAAAGAAACTGGAAATATTGCTGACCTCTACATCCGAGGATCATATGAAAGCTCTGGCAACATTTGCTTATTTAGCAAAACATAGAAGTAAATTAATGGTTTGATATATTATATTTTATGATGTGAATTATATTTAGGTTTTAATTTAAGTAATTATTAGTATTCAGCATTTTACTGTATTACATTTTTACTTATCCTGTGTTATAGAATTTGGTTAAAGTTGGTGCTGCTTAGTTTATGGGTATTTTCAGACGTTACGAGATCACAGTGAACCACGGTGAATACCCACCTGTGGTCACTGTCGCTCGAATGTCTGTTTGGCGGCCGCCAGATGTTCGCCACGGTCAATACCCGCATGGGGTCAATTTGAACCACGCTTCCCGGGCTAGCCGGGCGAATGTCCCGGGAAGCGTGGTCAAAAAGATCCCTAGCGGGGACCAACAAAAAGTAACATCTGGCCGGTTGCTCCCGGGCCACGGCACATCCGGCCCGACGCGGCAGCCACAGTGGCCCCACTGCCCGCCCGTCTCCCTAGAGGGTGGGCGGCGGGGTGCATGGAGGGGGCGTGGCCGTGCGACCACACATTGCGCCGCGCGGCCCCGCCCCCTCCCAGATTCCCCGCCGGGATCCCCCCACCACGTCTGATATGGCGTGACGGGGTGACCCCGGTGGGGAATGAAAGGGTTGTTTTCAGTACGGGCCCAAGTGGCCCCGTAATGTCTGAAAATACCCTGTGTTTTAACCTGTTACACTTGTCCTTTTTTGGAGATATTTGTCTCGTTATTTTAATGTTTATGTAATCATAAATATGATGAAAGCTAAATAAATGATAAATTATATTATATTATAAAACTGGCTGACTTTTTCCAAAATGGATGTGACACTGTCAGCACCATTTTGGAAAAGGGCTGCACGTGCACAGAACAGTCCCAGTGGACATTTTTGACGTGCAGTGTTATAAAAAATATATTTTTAATTTGGAACTAAATGAATGAAAGTAAATGTATGTTGTTTGATTATTCATCTGTTGTCAGGACCTTGGTAATTAATATAAACTAAAAAAAATTTTGCACCCCTGCTCCTGTATCTGTGGGGCAGCCAGAAACACACCATTTATTAAATGTCGGGTCACTGGCACCAAATATTCATCAGCCACCCCACCAGATGTCACTGGTGAGACTCTGCCTAATGAATTAATTTCCCCGGTGCCAGTCAGGGCTCTGCCATACTCATTTTCCCAGTTCTGGAAGCTACCTTACTAATTTTCCCAGAGCTGGGATCAGGGCTATGTTCTGCCTCTATTTTGCCAGTGCCAGGCTCTGCTTGGCTCTGCAGTTTCCCCACTGCCGAGTTCAGAGTGCTGTCTCATTCATTTTCCCCATGTTGGGATGTGGGCTCTGTTCTGCCTCATTCGTTTCCCAGCACTGCAATCGAGACTTTTCCTCAGACTCACTGTTGTTTCCACAGTGCCAGGCATGGCAGCCAAAGTTTTGAGACAGGAATCATTAATGAGGGTTGTTAAAACTCATTTCCAACCAGCTATTAATTGAAGAGCTGCCGTACTTAGATTTCACAGCACAAGTACTACTATTACAACTACTACTTATCATTTCTATAACACTACTAGTCATACATAGTGATCTACAGATACAGATACATAAAACAAAAAGACAGTTCCTGCTCCCTGGTGGGGGTGGGGCTTGTAGTAATTTTCTAAGTGGCCCCTGGGAGAGAAAAAGTTCCCCACTCTTGGTATAAGTGATTGTGCGCAGGGCTCTGCTCCTCAATTTTTGTCAAAGGTTGGGGACTCTGATTATAATCTTCTTCTTCCATTTATGTAGTTGTAACTAGGGTTATACCGAATAGTACTTCCAGGTACTCAGGCTGAAGTCTGAAGTTCCAAGTAATTGGCTCGAGTACTCGGCAGTCCTTTGGCACAGTTTCAGAAGTTTTGGAATTTGGATTTCGAATTCCAGACCTCAGAAAACTTTGGAAACTTTGGAACTATTCAGCACCAGGTCGGCACCTCAGAAGGTGTTGCCATGTGAAGCAGCTGCAGCCATTTAATTGCCTAGCCAATCAGGGTACACATTAGCACATTCACCCTCTTCCTCCCTCCCTCCCTCTCCCCTTTCTGAAGCTTTCCAAAGAACGGCCTTGGTTCTCGTGACTTCGGACTTTAGGAACCAAATACCTTTATTTTTGGCAAATTCTGAAGTTTTCAAACTACCTAGTTGTAACCTATTCATGCCGTTGTAACAGGTCTACAAATGTAAGCCATACAGGTTACACTGTCACCTTTCAGCCTCCCGGTTTTGGTCAGAGTCCATAAGAGGGCAGCCTACAGGTGGGGTGGAGCACAAACATGGAACAGCATGACTGTTCATACTGCTCCAGCACACAATGACATTGGTTAAATTGTCCACAACAGCTTGCTGGTCTGGGTTGCTGCTGCATGGCTGTCACTTCTGTCACTGCATGGTAGTCACTTCTTTTTTTATCCATTGTGGTAAATGCCACAGTGTAGATTTCTGCCGAGTTTAGCATAATCTGTAGACACACCCATTCGGTGGGACAGCAAAAAATATTTTGCGAGAGTGCTCATTATCCCTTGCTATCCCTTGGCATTGTCTCTAGTAAGGGGAAAGTTAAAAGTCTGCCTCTGATTTCCATGGGACTGTTCTTCTGAGGAAAATTGTTATTGTGCCTGTGCTCTTAATTCTCTTCTAGCTAAAGCATTCAAAGAATACTTGTTTATTTGTCAGTTGGTTTCTTTGTTTTGTTCCTCGGTAACCTCGTATTGACCAACCTGCCTTTCTGTCCTGAGCTTTTGATCTGGCAGCTTATCATGCTTAAGCTCCATCTTCAGATACAGGGCTTCTAACTGTGACAGGACCAGGTGTCCCAGTTTGGCAAATTCTTGCAAGTGGATCCTCACACCAGCATGAAGCCACTCTGAGTCAGTGAGATGCAGAGAAAATCAATGGGACTCAGGCTTCGCTTTCATGGATCAGCTTATAAAATTGGGGACCCTGGCTCTGACACGGTTGTAAGTCCTGTGTCTGAAGATGTGGTTTAAGGCTATTTGCTCAAATGCTCACAGCTACAAAACAGAATAGTAAATGTGAGGGTAAAAAAGGAACTAAGCTAAGAAACAAACTAAGAGAAATCAAATAAATGTCTTTTAATTTCTTTAACCAGATGAGAGCAGGTAGAATGCAAATATTGCAAGAGAACATATATATTACACTTCAGCCATACAAATGCAGCCTCACACGGTTTTTAGTCAAGACTTCAACAGCACAAGGAACAGGTTCCTATTTGCCATGACCCTTATTTGCATTAATTTGCCAACCTGCTGTGGAAGCTAAGAGTGACTGCACCTTTCTTTATACCAAACATGTTTTGTTCAAGCAAAGAATCCTAGCAATGCATTTTTATTTATTTATTTTTAATAAAAGAGGGGGTTGTCCTAGGTGTTACTGTGACAAGGTGCTCTGGGTAAGTCCTTTCAGAACCAGAACCATAGCTACCCAGCACCCTATCATTTCTGAAATCCCCTGTTTGGGGGGAAGGGGTAATTAGTCCAGCTAGTTAGTAAGTAGCTGCTGTTGGGGATAAATAAGTCATGTGACCAGAAGCTGGGCAAGTCAGGTGACCAAGGAGATCTAAGTCACTGGAGAAGATACCACCAAAGAGGCAGCATGGCATAGGACAGTTTCATACACATAACAAATGTGAGAGAAACTCCCTACACAAACACTTTCCACCCAGAAAAGCTGCAGGGAGCCTTAGGAACTCTTGGCCTGATTAGTCCCTACACCAATGAAATTGTTAATTGTTAACAATTATTAACACTAACTGTTGTTAATAAAAAACATATTTTCCGTATGTAGATGTGTGGATAGTATATTGTGTGGAACTACCCAGTGTTCACATACCTCTGCAGTTCTAGAGGTGGATCCTAATCTGAAGTATCCCCCAACTAAGCTGTCTGCACAAACTTGCTTAGCTTTTGCAGCTCCTGATGCCATCTGAACCTTGATTCAGTCAGGGGCTTTGATGATCATGCGATATCATTTTTCAAATTATTTTCCTCTGCACCAATATGCTGTCTGACTTCCTAGGATAAATTGTGGGGCTATCCCACAGCAACCCTTGTTTCCTCTGATGTGTCTGCATATGGGTTTGTTCATATGAGGCAGTTTCCCTAAAGTAAATCACATTATTCCAGAGTAACTAAGCTGTGTGAACATGTGATGAATTCCAAGTCCAGGGTAGCCAATACAACTTGAGACTTACCTCTGTCCCATGTGAACACTCCAAACTGAGACTATTACTCAGTGTAAATCACTTCAGGGTTAAATGGCCACTGGGTAGTCTTCTTATGTGAACAAGGCCTTAGGCTCCAATATGCTGAGGCCATTTCTGAAATAGACTTTTTCTCCTGAAGTACTTGGCACTTTTGAAAATTTTATTCCAAGACTTTTAGTGTCCAGCATCTGCCCTTGTGAAATTGGTCTCACAAGGGCAGATAAATTCATGAAAAGGCCAGTTCAGGCTCAGGTACTATCAAAAAGTCTACCAATATATATATTGGTATATATACCAATATATATATTGGAGAAGCATTTCCAAGTGAAAAAATTGTTAAGTTACTTCCCTGTGTTCTTGCATGATTTTAACAGGTATTGTGACATCTTTTGCCCTGCAAGAGCAGTGGGAAGATCTGATAACTGTTTGCTAGTTTTATTTTGTTTTTTGTTCTATACAAGTGCAAGGGGGGAAAATGTGATTGGAGACAAAAGACGGTTTAATTCCTGTATGTGGCAGGGCTGTGCCACAAGATGGTGCCTTCCATATAATTGGAGACAAAATGGTCACCAACAGGAAAAGGAAGCTGATGTGTGTGGCTTGAGGAATAAAAAGAACCAGCACAGGAAGCTGAGGGAAGTCTGCTCCTGACCAGCAAGAAGAACACATCTCCTGAAGAGACTGCCAGATAACAAAGCCTGTGGACAGGTTCAACTTTGTGATATGGACTGTGTCTGGCCAGAGACTTGGTGTCTTGCCAGGGAATTAATTGCAAATAAACTGTGAATAAGTCTGACCCCTGAGTGGTAACCTTTTTGGGTGTGGATCCTGACAACACTTACCCCACGGTACAGTAGGGACCTGCTACAAATAGTGGAGAATGCAGGCACACCTTGCTGATTACCAAGCCAGAGATTCTCTGAGATGGTAAGATCCTGAGCAGGGGTGTTGCGGAGGATTTTGCCCAGAGAGAGGATTGTGCTGGGTAGCAGCTTAGCAAGAAGCAAAGCAGTGAGGCCTGAAAAGGAGCTTGCCAGGACAAGAGGCTCAAGCAAGACTGTAGCCTAGAAGTTTGCCCTGACCCCACAGAAGCATTTGGATCCTGGTGGTGAGAAATAAGATGGCGCTAGGAGGATTGAGTCCTGAAGATAAACGAACAGAAGTCCCCTGGAACTGGATAAAGCTGGAGTGGCAACAGAGGCAGTAGACAGGCAGGGGGCAGCAGCAGACCAACGACTGAGGAAACAGACAGCATGGGAAACCAGGTAGTGGGGTACTCCAAGCTGGAGAACTCTGATGGACTGTTACTGTTGTGGGCAAGGGGGACATTTGCATAGAGATTGCCCTTTGAAAATGCAGATGTGTTGCCCCAGAACACAACCTATCAGACAATGCTATGGGTGTAGGCAAGGAGGACACCTCTTAAAGAAATGGGCCAGGTATGGGGCTAGAGGCCAAGACTTTAAAAGGGTCAATGTGGTGAAGCCAGCCTTGGGAATGACCTGTTGGGGTTATAACAAGCTGAGTCATTTAAAAAAAACTGTCCTGAAGAAAAGGAAAAAAGGATTGAGGGGGGAAAAGGAAACTAATGTGATCACCCGTGGAAAACAATCTGGGAAACAGAGGTGCAAAAGCCAGTAAGGAAAAGAACTTGCTGGGCTTGTAAAAGAGGGGGGCATCTGAAACTAGATTGCCAAGACAAAAAGAAACCCTAAACAGAGAAAGGAAAAGTTGACGGAAAAAGGGAGCAAAATACTCAGACAGAGTTAACTAAGAAACATCTGGATGGAGTAGCCCAAGGAATAATAATAATGAGGAAAGAGAATAAAGCTCTGAGGGAAGACAAGGAAGCCCTGGAAAAGAGAACTAGAGAATTAAATATGGAGAGGAGACTAGAACCCCTCTGTAGTAAAGTTACACAGATGGAGGAATTGGCTAGGCCTACCTCAAACCATAGAGGAACCCAAGTGGAAAGACAGGGCGTTTCATAGGAGGCTCAGACAGAGCCATTAGCTGCAACTGTGGTAATGGAGACAGAAGCCCAGACCACACTAGTGGGGATTGTAAAGAGGCTGCAAAGCACTGAGAGGCTCCTGACTGCAGATTTTGGCTGCCAAGAGGATCTCAGTCTGGAACCTCAGTGAAAACAGTGGAGACAAGTCGATACAAGTGTCTAGGTAAAGAGATTGGAGGCTTGGGTACAAACTATAGCCCTGAGTAAGGCGGTAGAGACGTAGTGGGAGCATAGCTGGGGATTAGTTAATACAACTACCCAGACAATAGGGGCTGAAAGGTTAAGCGCCTAAATTTGGGAGTACAAACAGTTTGGGAAATAGAAAATCAGCAAGAGACTTCCCAGACTGGGATGATTGGGAAACAACATACTGAAGGCATAGTTTTTGGAGGTTTGAGGCAAGCTGGAGTTAACCAGTGGAGCGAAGCAGGATATCTGTCCCAAGAATGGGAGAATAAAGAAGGTGACCAAAGGGCCTTAAACACAGTTGCAGAAGTAAACGAAGAAATGCAGTGGACAGCAGGCAGGTCTGTGTATTTAGGAGAAAGAGGTATGGAAACTTCCAGGCCTTTCCCTAGAAGAGGTGCTGGCCCTGCCTTCAGATCCTTGCAAGTTCTGTAAGACAGACTGGAGACCCTACCTAAAGGGTGTTGGCCCCAAACCAAAGGGGTGTAGAGAATGCCAATGGCAAGGCATAAAACCTAGACCAAGCTAGAATAAGAGTTTAAACCTAAGAAGAAAGGTAGAAGACATGAATACCTGTGAGAAAGTAACAAAAGTGAAAGGCTGACTCCTATGACCTGTAAAGGCTTGCAAGGTCCCAGGGTGGGGTGTTGGGAAGGCAAGGGAGGGCCAACACTCCACTCTAAGCTGCAGCACGCTTGGACAAAGCTTATTGCAAGCTCAAGGCAGCTAAGTAGCACAGTAAGCAGGAAAGGCTAACTTGCCAATGCTGAAAGCAGCTAAGTGGAAGAAGTGGAAAACTGGGAAACCTGCAGGTAGCTAACTGGGCCAGAAGCCTCATCCATCCATCCAGAATTGTCCCAGAAGCCTCATCCATCCAGGTCTCTAACGCAGATTAAGTCGGCGGCCTCGTCCTGAATAACATTCACGTATGGTGGATGTTTTATTAGCCACCAACCTCACATTAACTGGCTAAAAGGGGAGAAGAGGAGGCCAGGGGGTGGTAAAGTCCTAGTTTGGGGTGATAGACCCCTGGAACATGCGTAAAGACATTGTGTGAGGATGTAAAAGTGTCAGACAGACTAACCTTTTGCTAATCCCATTGGGGGTAGGGAGGTGGCAGGGCTGTGCCACAAGATGGTGCCTGCCATGTAATTGGAGACAAAATGGCCACCAACAGGAAGAGGAAGCTGATGGGTGTGACTTGAGGAATAAAAAGAACCAGAACAGGCAGCTAAGGGCATTCTGCTCCTGACCAGCGAGGAGAACGCATCTCCTGGAGAGGCTGCCAGAGAGAGCTGATAGATAACCAAGCCTATGGTTGTGGCTAAGCTCTGCAATAATGACTGTGACTGGTTAGAGGCTTGGTGTCTTGCCAGGGAATTAATTGCAAATAAACTGTGATTGAACCTGACCCCTATGTGGCAACCTTCTTGAGTGTGGATCCTGACAACACTTGCCCCACAGTAAAGTGGGGACCTGCTACACTATTATTTATTATTATTATTATTTTATTTTACATCTTTGAACAATGGTGATCGATCCTTAAACCCTCAAACTCCCATTTTGCTCATAAAAGGTGTTTTTCCATGAGACACCCCACGCATAGACACTCACTGTCCATGTGAGGGATATCTCATTTGAATATGGTGCATGGGGGTGCACACTCCTGTGACTGAAGACAATATGTCTGGACTGTTTGAACACCACCATCTTCGAGACCAGCTCAGCTAGAACAGCCATTGAGTCAGATGTGCAGCGGGGTGGTCGGTATGCCAGCAGAATCCCTATTCTTTCCCTTGCCAAATCCACCACGAGGTGGACACGCTCCATATTGGGCAAGTCAGGCACTAGAAACTTCGAATGGTCAAGGTGTCTTTAGCGATCACAGCCCTTCCCCTCCCCACCATCTCCTGATCTTAGGCTGATGCTGCACTGAGTACTTGGCTGCCACCATCTGGGACAGAATTGTCCCAGAAGCCTCATCCATCTAGGTCATTAAGCAGCATCAGTGTCAGATCAGGGGCTATACCAGTCTTAGCCCCCAAATATCCCAAAATGGGGGGAGGGAGGAGCAGGACACAAGGACAGACACCAAGTGTCTCTCCGAAAAGCCCCAATACTCCATCCTTCCCCCCTTCCCCCTCCACACCATAGCTCCCCATGCCCAACATGACCCAAACAGCTGCCCCTTTCCAACCCCCTCCAAACAGGATTCCCCTCCAGCATATGATTTTCAACCTCCACCCCCAAAATGGCCCACAAGGACCCTGGGAGATGGGTAGCTGGAGAGGGTCTCCTGCGCCCAGTATCCCCAGATGTGGAGAAGCAAAGGCAGCAGGCAGGGAAACACTCCCCCCTCCCTCCTTCCCCATGGATGCATCCTACCCCCTCTCACGGTGGGCCCTGACACTTCTTGGCACCCCCTTCCCCCACCCCCATCTCACAATAGGGCTGGAACATTCCCACCAAGCCAGTTCTCCCCTGCCGATACCCTCCTTGCCACAGAGGCAGCCTGTACACCCTCTCTCAACAGGGATCCAAGGCACTCCCTCCCACATTCTACCCACATACCCCTCGAACTCTCTTTTCACATGCCCATACCCCCTCTCACAAGGGGGTTGGCACTCCCTTTCTCCCCTGACTCATCATGCCCCCTACAACCCTCACCCCACCTTACAAAAACATTTAAAACCAATTAAAACCAAAGCCTTAAACCACTGTAACTACAAAGAGCACACCAATGACTTCTGCTTTTAGTGTTGGCCTTTGGCAGCTGCCTGCAATGGCTGTGGTTTCTTTTCTTGGAAGGTGCAGACATGGTTATAATGTAACTTTTATGAATGCATCCTATATGGTTATTCCTAGGGGTATGCATTTTACTGTTATAGTAACAAAAATGAAATAGGAAATTTTCATTTTTGTTATTGAAAATGAAAACGAAAGAACATAATGAAAAAAAAATCATTTTGTTGTTACAAATTAATAGGACAAACCTGAAAAACACATTTTTGGCTGTAACACTTTTATTTTTCATCTGAATTTGATGAAAATAGGCAAAATTGTACCCTAATGCTGCAAATTGTGTGCCAAATTTCAGAAAGACTGGATAAAGGAATTGGATTTTATAAGCAGTTGAAATTTGTTATTTTACAAATATATGCATACACATTCTTAGCTGTAATGCCTCTGTAGCCTGTCTGATTTGGATGTAACTTGGCAAAATTATACCTCTCCCACAGATTACAATTTCTGCAATGTCTCAGAAGGATTAGATAAAGGGTCCTTTTGTTATAAGCGATGTATGTTCAAATGCATTTCTGGCTATAACATCTTTGTATTCCATTCATTTTACATTCAATTTAGCAAGATTGTATCTCAGACCTTCATAATCATCTGTTATATTGTAGAAAGATTTAATAAAGGGTCCAAATGTTATAAGCAATTGAAGTTTCCCTCTTGAAGACTTTTGTTATTCAGGTAAGTAGCACATATAATGCCATTCAGACAGACATGGTAGGAGGGGGGCTGTAGAAGGGAGGGGGAGCAGCCCAACAGACTGACAGACACATTCACTGGCCAATTACTGCATGCTTCCACCTTTACAGGAGGACCAATCAGTGGTGGCTACAAGGCGGGCATAGAGAGTATATATAAGCTGCTGTTCTTTGGGCCTGCTCTTTGTCTGTGGTTACTTCTGGCTTTGTTCAGAGTGTTTTCTCAGACTTTTCTGGCAGGATGTGTGTGTGCGCGCGCGTGTGTGTGCATGCTAGAGCTCACTGCAAGAGTTTAGCTAGCTATATAAACTCAATCCCTACATACCTAGGATTCTGTCCAACATTCTCCTTCCCCCTCCTGGGGCATTCTCTGCAAGTTGATGGACACCTCAATGCACCTGGGGTGCCCACCCAGCCTGAAGCCTGTGCCAAACTGCAGAGATGACAGATCTCTGGCCAATTGGCTTGACATTTCAAAAACACTCTGGCTGGGACAGAGGTGTGATTACATCTCTTACTGCATGCTTCCAGCTTTCCATGACCAATTCTGGGTGGTTCTGAGGTAGACATAGAAGGGACATAACTGGGACTTCAGGCAGCATGGTAGAGGGCAGGGGGAAGCATCCTAGAAATCAGGAGACATGGTTCACACATCTAGGCTGGCCAATTGTCATAACAATTGCATCCTGCAGCACTGTGACAAAGGATATAAGAGAATCCCTTATTGGCTCTTTTCTAAGCAGATGCTTCCAATTTCCCAGTAACGAATTAGGGAGAGGGGTTGTGGTGTCCACAGAACAGAATGATATATGCGTGTATATGGGTGACATTTCTGCTGGCCAATTGGCATCACAAACCCATTTTGTACCACAGTGACAAATATATGAGAATCCCTGACATAGGCTCATACTCTCCAGATGCTGTGCAAGCCTGTAACTTTGGGACCCTTTATCAAATCTTTGCTATTTGGCAGAAGTGCTCATAAATGTCTAAGATAAAATCCTACCAAATTTCATGTAAACTGGCTGGAATACAAAGATGTTACAGCTAGAAATGCATTTAAAAGTAAATCTAATATCAGGACCCTTTATCCAATCCTTCTGAAGTTTGACAGGGACGATCCCTTTGGTGAGTGAAACAACCTCTCCAACGATCATCCAAAGTGGATGGAAAACAAGGACACTACACCTTGAAATATGTGCGCAAACCATGAAATTATTTAATTGCTTATAAAATCAGGACATTTTATCCAATGTTCCTGAATTTTTCATTCAAATTGGATGGGAAACAAAGACGTTACAGCCAGGAATGTGTATACAGATTTTGTAAAATAACAAATTGTAACTGCTTATAAAATCAGATCCCTTTAACCATTCATTCTGAAACTTGGCACACATAACCATATTTGGTGGTACAATCCTGCCAAGTTACATCAAACTCAAATGAAAAATAAAGAAGTTACCACTAGAAATGTGTTTTCCATTGAAACCAATGGAAATAAAAAATGTAAGTAAAAATGAAAATTAAAGAAACTAATGAAATATAACAAAAACGAATGACATTTTAATAACAAAAATGAACTGAATAACAAAACAAGAGAGTTACTGTGTACATCCCTAATTATTCCTGTGTTTCTTTTGGGGGAGCTTCTGTTTGTGTGAAGATGCTTACTCGCGTTAGAAGTCAACATAACTTAGGCTATTGAGTCACTTTTGAAGACTTGATCCATTATGATTTGTCCAAGTCACAGAGGAAGTCTATGACAAAGCCAAGGATAGAACCCCTGTGACTTGCATCTCAAGAAAAAGTCTCAACCTGAAGACGATCCTATTTCACATTTATAGACTAGAACAGAAATGTGCAAAAATCATGCCTTTTTAGCAAACGCAACATGAACTGCTTGCTAATGAATGTCTTCTATCTTCCCAATCATTGTGCACAGATGTTGGGAGTCCTAGCAAAGTTTCTTAGAAGTCACGAGGAAGAGATTAAAATGGCGAGAAGTGCAAATACTTTTTCTAGCCTGAGTAGGGAAAGAAAATAGGAATTTAAAACCTGAAAGTCAATCCTTCCCTTCAGATGCAGCCAGTGCAAAGCACAGGTGGAAACATGTTCCATCCTTTCATTAATGTCAGGACCCTAGCAGAAAAATTTTCCAGTAGCTGCAGATATCAGATTTGACTCTCCAGCATGCCCCCATGCAGGGTGTTTCATTCTGTAACAAAGGTCTCGGCTGATATCGAAAGCCATCCCTGAAAAACAGTCAAAAACTGAAATTCAAGTGACAGCACATGATTGAGGATGTCACCAAAATTGTGCACACTGCCTGAATTGCCCTGAGCCACTCATATCAAGGACAGAAAACTATAGGAAGCAGTTACTTTCTGCAAACAAGCGATCAGAACCTACTCATAGCCCCCGGATGAGAGAGGAATCACAATGGACATTGAAACAAGATGTGGAGCTGTAATGGGCAGTGCAGAGTTTAAAAGCAAACAGAAATTTTGTATGTTTCATATGCCAGCCAGTTATGTGAAAGATACACTTACAGCAGGATCCCAAGTTGAGAAATTCAGGGAAGCTTAGACCACATTCGAATATCCCCCCCCCCTGCATATTTTGGCTGTGGCAAGGGGGGATGCATAGTCAGAATATGCACGGGGATCGGCGGTCTGAAAGCCCCCTCCCCCTCCGCATGCACGGGTTTGCCGGCAGACATGTGCATGGATGCAGAGCTCCATTTCCTACTCTGCATCCATGCGTATGTCTGCTGGCTAAGCCGCGGGGGGGGGTTTTCAGATCGGCCAATCCCTGCGCATATTCTGGCTGCGCATTTTTCCCCCCCCCCTTGCAGCCAGAATATGCGCTGGGGTGTGTGTGTCTGAAAGTGGCCTCTGGGACTTAGTTCATCCAGAAATTGTTTGCAATTTATAAAAAGGGTGGATCTTATGTTTGCTTAGATAAAAGGACAAGCAGGGTTTCTATTTTAATGATAAAAGTGGGTTTAGAAATTAAGCACAGTGTGTAGGCACTGGATTGCATACAAATTTCAAGATGCTACCTGCTAGTTGCAATCATATATTGTTTTCTCCTTCAAAGCTCTTGATCAGTGTTCTATATAGATCAATCTTGGGGTATAGAAAGCAAGAGAGATCAAATGTGTAGGGTCACTTGAGAGAGTGAATTCAAAGCAGGCTACAGCAAGTCTCCTTTTCTCTCTCTTTCTAAGCTGATCTTACAGTACCAAACATTAGTAACATTTCCATGTTTTTGAATGATCACACTTCACTGCATAACAAGCAGAGAACAATAAAGAACATGCAGTCAGAGAGCGTCAAAGCAGAGAAATGCTCTTACCCAGTTCACAGTAGTGTCTGTGAGATGAGGCAAAGCTTGGGTCACACACACTAAAGCCAGGGTTTCAGGCTGACTCTTGTTCATCAAACAATTTGAATAATGGTCCTTTTGACATGTAGATTGCTTCTCCAAAAAGAGCTTCCTTATCCTTTCCCCCTCCCCTATTTCATACCACTAGAAGGAGAAGAGCAATTTCATATCTGATTTCCTATTGAATTCTTTTCTTAGCTTAGTTACAGCAGGCAAAGAGATAAAGCACTGTATTATCCTCCTCTTTCCCCTCGCCCCTCCTTTTCTGCAAAAATCAGGCTTTTCTTTCTTTATGCCATTGCCTTTAGGCACAAACAAGTGACTTCCAACTGAAATACATGCACAAACAACAAGCCTCCCATGCTTAGAAATGTAGGATTCAAAAGAGAATTTATGAACAATGACAAAACGTTTAAAGTAGCTATTTTCCTATTTTTCGTTTTTTAAAAATAATTGTATCACATCTATGGACTACAGAAGTAACTAGTGTAGAGGTGGGCAATTCGAGAGCCAAATGTGGCTCTTGTCAGAAGTGGCTGCCTGAGGGTTTGTTCATGCAGCTTCCTTGGGAGCAAGAGAAGCAGAGCTGCCATTTCTGCTGCCAGAGCCTCCTAGGGGATGTGGGAGCAAAGGAAGCATGCTCTGCAATTCTATTGCTGTTGCCCGAATCTATGATACCACCTAGAAGCCATAGTTTTGATTGTGGGGCAGCAGGGGGGTGGGTCAGGGCATCTGAGATCAATGTAATGTCTCTTGTGGCTCTTGGCATTATGAATAGGGTGGCCATACCTCTCCTTTAAAAGAGGACGCTTATGAAAAATATATATTTTTTCATAAGCTTTTAAAGGGAAGGTATGGCCACTCTACATACGAACCTTTTGATATCTGACTCTTGGGCTTGAAACCCTGGACTGGTGTGTCGGGGGACTTGCATTTTCATTGGATACATTTTTATGTGCACCTTTTTAAAATCAAACATTTCAACTTGAAATATCTCAAACTGTGGGAGAAAAAGACAAAATCGGAGGTATAATATAAACACCAAGAAACCTATCCTAAGTCTTTGCAGGCTCAGTTCCCTCCCAAATATAGCAATCTCAAGTGCTTTCACCAACCAACTGTATTTTTGTTTACAGTTCAGTCGGTGTCATAATACAGCTCCATTTCAAGGCACTAGGGATGTGCGAACAGTTCGTGGTTCAGTTGTTCAGTTCGGTCCGGTTCGGTCCAGCCATTTGGTTTGGTCATTTGGTTCAGTCGTTTGGTTCGGTGGCGTTTGGTTCTGTTCGGCCGTTTGGAAATAGGTATCGTGTGATCCCATGATTGCATTGGAAACCAGAAATTCGAGTGCATGCAGAGCTGTGTGGCGAGAGTGTGTGTGTGTTGTGGCTGGCTGGGTGTTTGGTGTGTTTTGGCTGTGTTTGTGTTGGACTGTGTGTTGGGTGTCGGTTTGACTGTTGGTTTGGCTGGTTGGAGAGTGTTGGTGGGTGACTGTCGTGTTGGCGAGTGTGCTTGTTTAAAAAAAAATGTAGAAGGTGACCATTAAACGCTGGGCCTGGGGGAAGGCCAAGGTGTTGGAGCCAGTGGTGGAGGAAGAGGTTCCTGCCACTGCTATTGGACCTTCGGTGGTGGAGAAGGAGCAAGAGCCGGCAGGCACAGGAGGTGCTGCCACTGCTTCCAGGTTTGTAAACTTTTTTTTACTTTGAGGACAAGAAGAATACTATCCGTTAGAGCAAGCTCACTAGCGTGCGGGTGGGTGGTGGGCATCAGTCAGGCACAAACAGTGGGCATCAACGGGTGGCAGTGGATGTCTGCCACAGAGAGAGAGGGTACTGTAGTGTGGGGGGCTCTTCCAGCA
>QEPC01000529.1:5736554-5760336 GCA_003113815.1 Sphenodon punctatus | reverse complement strand
TTTATGGCCTGATCATTCGTCATCTAGACACATAACAGATAAGATTCCAGACACCTCGACTGGCCAGAGGCCTTTGATCTGCCCTCTAACTCCTAGCCATTTGACTGTTTCCTTGGATATGGTGAAAGTTCATTTGGGAAGTTTAGAAAAAACTCCTATTGGACTGTAGACTAAGGGGGCCCAATCTGAACCTAGCTAATCACAAAAGCTGATTTTAAAAATCAATGCTGCAAAGCACAAATCCAATACTTTGAAACAAAAAGTTAACATAAAGAAACTCAAAATGAATACATTAGGAACACAGATGGCCAAAAATATATGCTTATAATAGGAAATACATGACACAAAGGTATGCTCAAAAGTATGTTATTAGCCGCCTATTTATTGTTGTGTATGCTTCAAATCACTTTTGAAATGCACGCTCTTGAATTTAGTCCAATTTCTCTTGATTGAAAAGGTTAAAACAACAAAACCAAACTCTAGGAGTACAAACTTCAATGTCAAGCTGTGAATTTGTACTTTTTTTAAAAGTGAAAACAATTAGAAGGGTTCATTTTAGCTGGCTGGAGGTGATTAGAGAGGGGAAAAAACAACTAGAGCAAATAGGAGGAAAATCAGCATGAGCTCCAGTAGGGGCAGATTAAAACGATTTTAGATTACTCTCTCTTTCTCCATCTGCCTTTTACTGCATTAAACATCAAGAACCCACTGTGTCAGACACCTTCTTTGAGACTCAGCATGCTGCAACAAGGCCCTATTACCACAATGTATTTGCAAAGAAAACGCGAGGAAGTTTCACTACACGCCGTGCTTCTCACTTAGCAAAAGGAAACTCTCCTGTTCTAGAACCACCAGATTCCCTACAGTTAGGGTTGCCACCCCTTGTGGTTTTGACCCTGACATTCACATATTGGCCTATGGGCATGGCAGGGTCAAAAAGGAGAGGGTTGCAAACCACCTTTACAATTAAGTTCTAATTGGTGCCACATCCCTCAACAAAAGAGAAGCACAAGTTCTGCACTAGGACTGGATTGAAACAGCCCTTCTAGTTTCGTGTTAATGCCCAGCTTAATACTCAGGAGTCCTATTTTCCATTCTAGTTCTAGCCCTGCCACAGATTCTCTGTGTCACACTGGGCAGGTCCCTTACCTGTTCTGTGCCTCAGTTCTCCAGCTGAGAAATGGGAATAAGACTGTTTTCCCTCTGCTCCTACCTGCTGTCACAACACACACACTGGGAGCTCAGTTTCACAAAATGACTCTAATTTTGTCCTTGAACTGCTGAGAAATCTGTTTCTGTGTGTGTGTAATTCAGGTTCTCATTGTCATTGCATTAACCCAAATTATGTCGGCAAATTTGGGGTTTACTCAGAGACGTGGTTATGTGTGACACTATATAGTTGCATAACTATCAAACAAGGATAATAAGACTGCTTCCCATAGGCTCCTTTTGTCCATTTTGCCTGTACATTTTGGGGGGAAGAGATTACCTCTTAGCTTGTAGTGGTGCCTAACATTCCTGATTCTGAGTTAGTGCCTGTCGGCACTTCAAGAATAATTATAAAGAAGAGTGTTAACAAAAGAGACAATAGCAAACAATAGCCCCCACCAGGTGGGTGACCACCTGCCCATCAATTAGGTGTTTGCCCCCCAGTGGCCACCATCCATCAGACATGCAGCCCCCATTCACGGTGGGGTCTCAGAGAATGTGGAGACTGCCATGCACGCAAATGCAGGCTAATGTGTACCCACAACTGCTTCCTGCCCCACTCTCAGCTCTCACTCTCATTGGCACTGCCAGTGGGGGCTGCCTGCAAGTGCATGAAATACGCACAGGGGGCTGCCTGTTTATTAGACTGGATGTGCTGAACATGTGAGTGGGGGCCGCACAGACCAAACACAGACTCCAGTGGGCTATCAGCTTGTTTTAAAACACCCACAATGTCTCCACATGTGATATGAGAGAGAGAATGCAAGTAAGGCAGCACACTGCAATATTTATTAGCAGTCCACCTCAAATAGTACTATTTCACCTCAAATAGTTCTGGATTTTTATTTCTATAGCTGAAATGAAGCCCATTCATCATGATCAGTGAGTTTCAAATGTTTTCTCAGACAGACTTAAAAGGCAGGTAAATTGTTCCACGTTGTCTATGCTCAGATATATTCTACTTTCATATTGGTGTATGAGCGGCATTGTGACTAGATTCTTGATTGCCAACAGTTGAGAGTCTATAGCTAGAGAGGGAATTAGGGACTGACTGCCTTGTCTAAGAAATCCCTTGCTTTCTTGTTTGTCTCATCACTAATGCTGTTTGAATGTAGTTTTGTTGGTTTCATTTCCTTGCTTGCTGCAATAGTGCAGATATGCATATATCAGTCATTAGAAATGTGCATAGCATTGGTTTCCCTTGCAAGTCCACTGTTTGAGACAGTTTCAGGGTTTGGAAACCTAAATCATTAATAAATCTAGAGAGGCATTTGTTATTTGGAATAAGTAATTCAGACAGTCGACTAGCAACAGGAAAGTACCACTATTTATCATTCATTGTAAACAAACAGGGGCACAGTGTAAACAGGCCCCTGGTGCAGAAAATGGAATCCCCTCCAAGCTTGTCCACCCCCAGTGGCAGGGAACACAGCTTCCCCAGGGCAGTTGCACCACAGGGCCAAGTTTTCTGTTGGTGTAAATGGATGTGATTGTGTAATGGTGTTGTGTAAAGGATTTGTAGCCCCAACAAGCCAGCCTATGCACAGCAACCACCAAACTCCCACAAAATACAATCTTTGAAGGAGGGCAGCTCATGCTAGCATCTCCTGGATTTTGTGTAAAGAAGTTTCCCACACTAGCAAACCTATGCACAGTAATCCTGTTGTTGGGAGTCACTGTGCATGGGTTTGCTTGAATGACAAACTACTTCACACAACACCTGATCAGATGGATGAGGGAACATGGATCGTGCTGTATGTTCCCACCCTGGAGATAGAGAATGAGCACTCGGAAAGCTTAGCAAAAGTATTTCACCTGGAGTGGATTTGTCCCCCCAGTCCCCCACCTCCCACAACCACCACCTTAAAACCCCCTTTCACCTCTCCTGAAGGATTTGATAGGGTAGTATTGAACGATTATTCGCTTGCCTGGAAATCTTCTTGCTTATGCAAGATTCCAGAATAAAACATTCTGCCACCCCTCTAAATCAATGTGTACAGGACTTCCCAAAGGTTTAGAAAACAATCATGAATCCACTTACTTGCAAGTGCTCTGCCGAGGTCAATGGGGAGGAGATACTCACAAATAAGTGGTTTCAGGATTTCAGCCTTGGTGAAAAAGCATGGATTGGGGCACCAGATGTGCTCTGAAGCATACAGCTTTCTATTTCCATCTCCTTCAAGTCTTAGTTTTTGATTGGGATTAAGTCTAGGATTCCAGAAGAATCATCAGCACTCAGCACTGATGCATTGCTACAGCCAGTAGGTCTTCCCGTCAGTAGTTGTGATTCACACGGGAACACATTTTAAAAGGAGCTTCAGCCTGTTCTCTCAATGATTGTCAGACATAGCCACTTCTATGAGAAAAGCCCAAATTTATCACCACAATTTGGGATAAAGCAAAGATGGTCTGATTTACACTTATAGGAATAACTGAACTCCCACAACTGCAAGGGAAGACTTAGGTCACTTTTAGAAGAGCGGCAGAATCTAGCGCGTTGAAAAATGCGCTTTGAGAAAAGTCATGCAGGCATTTTTAGATGAGCCAGAAGTCACCGGCCGTCATTGGGATCATGGTTTGGGCATTATTTTTAAAAGTGCATTTGAAAGACAAATGAACTTTTAAAAATAATACGCGAGTCCCAATTACAATGGCGGATGGCAACTTCCGGATCATCTTAAAAATCTTTGGTGGACGATCTCCGCCAGGAGATGGATGCAGGATGTTCTACATTCTTGATCCTGCTAGATCTCTCGGCTGCTTTTGACACTGTGGACCATGGACTGCTGCTGAGATGGCTGCGAGACCTGGGGGGTCTGGACAGGACTGTCCTTGGGTGGTTCCATTAATTCCTCTTGGGGAAAAGCCAGCGGGTGTTGCTGGGAGCTGAAACATCATGCTCCCGGGCTTTGACTTGCGGCATTCCGCAGGGTTCGATCTTGTCTCCGCTTTTGTTTAATGTGTATATTCAGCCCCTGGGGGAAACCGTGAATGGGTTCGGGGCGCGATTCCACCAATATGCTGACGATACTCAGCTGTACCTCTCATTTTCAACCGACCCAGGCCCTGCTGTCTCATTGCTTTCCCAATGTTTGGAGGCTGTGGCAGATTGGATGCGGCAGAACAGACTGAAGATCAATCCTGATAAGATGGAGGTGATGGTGGTGGGTATGGCAAAGGAGGTGCTGACCCCTCTGGTGGGGGGGGGTCTGCCCTCCCATAGCCCAGCAGGTTCGGAGTTTGCAGGTGGTTTTGGATCCGGGCCTCTGTCTGGATCGGCAGCTGGAGGTGGTGGCTAAAGCCACCTTTCGCCAGCTGTATCTGGTACGGAGGCTGCACCCATACATTTCCGGGCCCGACCTGGCCACTCTTATCCACGCCTTCATCACCTTGAAGCTAGACTACTGCAACGCGCTCTACATGGGGCTTCCCTTGATTCTGATCCGGAGGCTGNTGGTGCAGAATGCAGCGGCCCGTCTCCTTACAGGGACGAGGTGATGGGAGCATATAACACCTGTGCTCCGCTCTTTGCACTGGCTGCCTATAGCGTACTGAGCCAGATTCAAGGTGTTGGTGTTGATCTATAAAGCCCTATACAGTCTGGGCCCCTCATACCTTGGGGACCGCCTTGCCTTCCGTGCCTCAGGACAACCCCTGCGGTCTGCCTGGGGCACCTTCCTGGAGGTCCCCCGTGTTAAATGGGGGGCCACAATGAAGAGGACCTTCATTGTGTCTCGGTGGCCGGGCCGCAACTCTGGAACTCCTTCCCAGAGGAAGCTCACCTGGCCCCGGGTCTGATGGCTTTTCACCGAGCCTGTAAGACCTGACTTTTTGCCCAGGCCTTCGGAGGGGAGGGTGGGAGGGGAGGGGAGGGGGGGGACTTTTTGGCATGGCGGTAGTTAATTATATACATTTGTTCATGTTTTAATGTGTTTTTTTATTGTTTTATTTGTTGTAAACTGCCCCGGGATGCCGTAGGCATGGGGGGCGGCCAATAAATAGAAAGAAAGAAAGAAAGAAAGAGAAATAAATTTTTAAAACCACGCAACGTTTTTCAACATGTTAGAATCTGCCACTCATCTAAAAGCAGTCTTGGAGGTCATTTTGTGATAGTAAACTTCCAGTGTGTATGTCTGTGTGTGGTGGCAGCCATACTGGACCTGGGCAACTGACCATGTCCTTCATTATGGGAAGCTGGGAAGATTCCATTTTCTACACTTTATACTAAGAACAGAGGATTCTATTGAAAAGTAAATGAAAGATGGAAGATTTGTTAAAACTTTTTCTATCTGTTTTTTACCAGGAAAAGAGAGATAAAGAGTTATACCTTATAATTTTTATACCTAGTTACCGGGTTATAGTTTATTAACCATTTTAAGGACTGGAACTAGAATTTGCCCTGCCTATTATATTTCACATGAAAGATTTATTTTATTTTTATTTTTAAAATTTTATACCCCATCCCTCCTGCCACAGGCAGCCCAGGGCGGCTAACAAAGTCAATCAATAAAATACATTTAAAACATAAAACATCATATAGTAAAAACAACAATAAAAATGAGGAGAACGAAAACCCATAACACCCACCACCCCATCCACCCTCACCCTTCTCCCTTGCCAAACACCTGATGCAACAGCCATGTCTTACAATTCCTATGGAAAGCTGGGAGGTCTGGGGCCAGACGGGTCCCCACAGGGAGGGAATTCCAAAGGTGCGGCATGGCCACCAAGAACGCCCTGTCCTGCATGGTCCCCTGGGAGACATGAGAGACCGCCAATAGGGCACCCCCAGTTGATCGCAGGGGTCGATCCAGAACCTAGGGAGTGAGGCGGTCTCACAAATAGGCAGGGCCCAGACCGTGTAAGGCTTTATAGGTCAAAACCAACACTTTGAATTGGGCCCGGAAGACTATTGGCAGCCAGTGCAGAGATCGGAGCACTGATGTAATGTGCTATCAGCAGCCCAGCCCCACCAGCAGCCGGGTCACCACATTCTTCACCAGCTGCAGCTTCCGAGCCATCACCATAGGTAGCCCCACATAGAGTGCGTTATTGTAGTCTAACCAAGAGGTGATAAAAGCATGGATGATCGTGACCAGATCTGGAACCGAAACCATCGGCCAAAGCCGCTGCACCAGATGTAACTGGTGGAAGGCACTCCTCGCCACAGCCTCCACCTGGAGATCCAGGAGGAGCTGCGCATCGAGGAGCACCCCCAGGTTCCATACCTGGGAAGTCAGTGAAGGACAAACCCCCTCAACCAAGGGGGCCATCATCTTCATCAACTTACCCACTAACATCACTTCCATCTTGTCAGGATTCACTCGCAGTCCATTAGCCCTCATCCAGTTCCCCACTACTGCCAAACACCGGGTAAGCACCAAGACAGCCTGGCATGGGTCAGTTGAAAATGAGAGGTACAGTTGGGTGTCATCCACATACTGATGACACCTCACCCCATGCTCTCTGATCACATCATCAAGTGGCTGCACGTACAAGTTTAACAGGAGAGGGGACAAAACAGAACCCTGCGGGACCCCACACGAGAGGTCTCGGTGAGATGAAAAATTATCTCTGATCACCACCCGCTGAGTTATCCAGGTCAGGAATGAGTGGAACCATTCAAGAACAATTCCACCCACCCCAGCACTATCCCGCAGGCGTGTCACCAATATCTCATGGTCAATGGTATCAAATGCAGCCGACAGATCTAATAGGACCAAAAGGGTCGATCAACCCTTATCCTTTTCACGGCGCAAATCATCCACCAAAGCCACCAATGCTGTCTCAGTGCCATGCCCCGGATGAAAGCCAGACTGTGAGGGATCTAGATAACTGACGTGTTCGAGATGCCCTTGGAGCTGCTGAGCCACTACTCATTCAATAACCTTCCCTAAAAAGGGAAAGTTAGAGACAGGCCGATAGCTGGCAGGGGAGTCAAACTCAAGTGATGGTTTCTTGAGCAGAGGCCATACCACCACCTCCTTGAGGCAGTCCAGCACTCTGTTCTCCCATAGGGAGGCATTGACCACCCCATCCAGCATCATCCCCATTGTCTCCCGGAAGCTCTTAATCAGCCAGGATGAGCACGGATCTAGTTCACAAGAGGTGGCTTGAACATCTCCCAGCACCTCCAACCATCTCAATGGGCATCACAGACTGAAATTGATCCCACAAAATCGGACAAGTTGGGGTTTCTACCACCTCCACCTCCTCCACTGTATTAATTGAGGCATCGAGGTCTTGGTGAATACGAGTGATTTTCTCCACAAAAAGGTCACAGCGGGCAGATGATGACTCAACTCCAGGGATTATGAAGGCCATACTGACCAGCCCCCATACAACCTGGAACAACTCGGCCGGATGGGATTTTGCAGATGCTATGAGGGCAGCAAAGAATTCCCTCTTTGCTGCCTGCATAGCCATGGCATAGGCTTGTAAACTAGCTCTATGCTGCAATCTGTTGGCTTCAGCCCGAGTATGACACCACCATCGCTCCAACTTCCACCACCACCACCACCACCCCCGCTTCAGCATCTGCAGCTCCTTGGAGAACCAAGGAGGTCTGCGGAGCCTCCATCTGGACAATGGATGCCTGGGAGCAGTTTGATCGATGGCCTCTGTCAGCAAGGTGTTCCACAGCTTGACAAGGTCATCAATGTGACGGTCATCAAGGTCAGAGGGTAACTCCCCCAGACGCCTAGAAACCGCACTGGGTCCAACAGCCTCTGGGGGTGGACTATCCTAATAGAAAGAAATGTGTGGGAAAGTGACTTTGTATCAAAAAGACAGTAATGTACATTTTCAGTATGACAATAACTTTCACAAAAGTATCCCATAAAGTGGAACCCAGTATAAAAAAAGTGGAGAAAAAAAACGGAAGTGTTTTCACATGAAATTCCATGAAAAATAGTTTTGAAATTCAAACCCCTTAACTCTCGGGCCAGTTGCCCCAAGACCCTAAATATGGATAAACTAGCCCTGCGTGCAACATAGTTTTACCCAGCTTTGCTGTTCAACAAGTGTTGGTAGCAGTAAAAGTATACCTTGACAGGCAGCTAGTTCTTGATTCTCCTTCCTCTCAGAAGATTGATAAATCCCTAGCAGCATGTCAGAGCCTCTATGGAATAGGTTTAAGTGCCAGATCCAATATCTTCTTAGCATGCCAGCCGTCATGTACGATTTCATTCAGACAAAGTAGAAAGCACCAGGAGAGTTTAATGTACAAACTGAACATCCTCCAAAACTGACTGTTATCATGTTAGAGAATGGACATGAGATGATCCCACCGACTTGCATCCTTCCTCAACTGATTTTTCAGCCAGGAGCTATCTTCTTAATAGAGAAATGCCTTTGTTCCTTAAAAAAAAAAAACATTGCAAAAAAAACCCCAAAAAAGTCCCCAACAAACCCTCCCTCCACTCACTTGCTGTAAATGACAGTTACATTCATGTTGTCTTATTTCAGAAATAATTTTAAAAGTAACTCTTCAAGTTTACATTACCCAAAATTAATGGGTAAAAAAAAAAACTAACCATTGTTTTGGCTCCAAAAAAAGGGGGGGGGGGGGAATTGAGTCAAAATAATTCATTGCTAAATATTTCATTGCAGCTTCAAAAAAATAATCACAGGGAAAACTGGTCAAGGTTAAAAAGCAGTGCCGAAAGCTATTCATTTAGTAAACAACAGTAGATTGTAAAATGTAATTATCACAAAAGCAAACTTTACTAAGGGGATAACTGTCAGAACTGCTACAGTAAAAGGTCTCTTTACAATTTTAATCCGACAGTCCAAGAGTTCCCTGGAGAAAAGAATTCCTAATAAAACCACCAATGCAAGAGTTCTTTTTAGCCTGCACTCCCTACTAAGATCATATAACAAGTTTACAAGGCAAATTAAACTGGCTTGTTTGCTGGACTGACCACGTGGAGAAAATTAACAATGGCTTCACTTGGCATTATTTTACCAAATAATTATATCATAAGATTTTAGAAAAGAAAATTAGGCTCCTCTTACAGGCTGAAACGCTAATCCAGATTCCAGCATTGTTGTCTTATGTTCATTGGGACACAGGTACTAATTTCTCTTTCAGCATAACAGCTAAAATGGATTATCCGAATAATAAAAAGATAATCCCCTTCTGTGGTCCGTTATCTAACCCTCTCTGGGCCTAGGATGGAATAGTAATAAAGTTAAAGTGCTTGATTCTTCCCCTACTGAAACCAATGACTACTCTTGTTGACTTCAATAGTGCAGGACTGTGACATAAGAGAATTGTTTGATTAGTAGAGTGAAGTGGAGGTGGCCAGACCCAAGAGTAACACAAAACAACCAGAAGTTGGCAAGAGGTTAGTGGAAAAAGCTTCCTGGGTTCTGCCTACAGTTTAGTCCCTTCTTACAGCCATTTTCACAAACCTTTCTTTGTTAACACTAACATATTTTCTAATAAAATATAATTTCACTATTACCTACATCTTCTCCATAAGGCATGTATATTTTGTACTTTTCAACAGAACTTTATCAAATGCGGTTGTTAGCATATCTACATTACCTCTTCTAGGATGGCACTACATGCCACCTGCTGATGGCAAAAAGGCCACTGAACTATAGAGCAGTGCAAAATGAGTTTGCAGGGATATATTAGAGGCCTTGATCCTGTAGCAAATTCTATGTAAAAGACCTCCGCACCCGCCTGAAGGCAATAGAACTCCCTGCATGAAACAGAGCTATAGTTTGTGAGAGAGGGGTAAACAAAAAACGTCAAAACATTTGAATGACTGTACAGGATTAATATTCTCCACGCTCTCCTGGTTTTTCCTTTCCTTTTTCGATGTAAATCCAAACATCTCAAGATTTAACATTTTAGGGAGTGAGGTTTGGAACAACCAGAAGCAGCTAAAAGCTTTAGTTACTTACATCCCAAGGGAGCTACTTTACAAATCCCTGCAATGCATGTCAAACTCTATTCTGCCTCCTAAGGGGCAAAAGGTCTTTTGACAAGGACTCAGAATTGTTTCATCTGCTTAAGCTGTCCTCTCTGAAGCAAGCAGTTTTGATGCTGTGAAGACCAGAATTTATATCTAGCACTCCAAGTCCCCGAGGATCAGAATTTATTTGAACTGAAGAATCAATGATGTTATCTAGGTGGTTTATTTAAAGACAGTTTTGTTGCTGGTATGTTACCTTAGTTCCGTGACAGATACTGTATGATGGGTAATTTCTCTGATGTTGCTGCTGCCAATGTTGTGCCCAGTTCTGCAACTCCTCCTCCCACTAGAATGACATGGAGTTATGTACTAGTCAAGATAGCAGGATTGGGCCTTTGATGTTATTGCTGTTCAGCATCCTTTTTCTTGCTCACAGATATTTCGTATGAGGCATCTTAATTGCACCACCTGAAGTGATTAAGAACCATCATTGTCTAAGGCTTCAGGATAGCACTGAAGACGAGCATGTTGTCTAAGGCCATACTAAGGCCGTTTTTAGACGAGCGCGGCGGTGCCCGCGCTTGTTTCTCAAAAGATCCAGCAGTCCGTTCTACATGTGATGCCGCTGCTGAATACATGCATGCGCGGGCGATGCGCATCCATTTCCGGCCACGTATGACCAGCCTCGATCGCCGACCCGGTCAGTTTGCGGATCTGGATGCGCAGAAATGGATGCGCATCGCCCGCGCATCCGCGTATTCGGCGTCGGCGTCATGTGTAGAACGGACTACTGGGTCTTTTGAAAAACAAGCGCGGGCGCCGCCGCGCTCATATAAAAATGGCCTGAGCCATTGATTCTCAAGCACCACTCCCCAAGATTTTCAGTAGAGAGCTCTGCTTTTTTTAAAAAAAATAGTAATCAATGGCCTAAATATGGCTCTCAGAAAGTAAACAGGAAAAGAGAAATTATTTGAAGATGGCTTAGGCATCACAAAGACAGCTTGGTTCAAAAGAGGAAGAAACAGCAACAAGTGTATGGTGTCGATTTTAAAACACAAACAGCAACAGTGTGCAATGAAAAAGGGGACCATGGAAAGGTGTACCAACAATTAATGCACAACGTTTAGGCTGACAAATTAGTCTGGGGCACAGCCTGAGCAAAAGTTATATTTTGGAGCATTTTGTATGGGCAAAAAATAAATCCAATCCTCTCTTCGCAAACAGAGGGACAATAATGGAGTCATTTCTCAAATGCTTCTTCTCCTACTGAAAATGCTTCTTCTCCTTTTACTACTGAAACTCCCATTAAGTTAAGAGATGCAGGATTAGGCCGTTGTACCTTCCTCAACGGTCCTGGAAGCTCAGTCTATGGTAGATCAAAGGCAAGCATTACTGGATCCAAATAGTGGAGAGTTTGTTACACAAGTGTCCTACACTTGTGTAGATAGAGAGTTAGTTAATACAGAGTATGCCAGAAGCTGGCACTCAAGAAGATGCAGCAGGGTTTATTACATACATCATGTTGCATCCTTCACTGGCGACTAGGGTGGACACTTTCTTCTTTCATTTATTGTTGTTTCCATCCATTTTATGGTAGCGGGTAGGCTGCTCTGCTAAAGTTTCTTCGTAGGACATCTCTTGTATGCCCTCAGTTCATCACACAAATTGGTTTTTACTCAATGGCTTTATGTGAGTGTATGTGTACTTCGTATATTCAGCACCTGTAATCAGATTACACCATGTCCTTTTGATGCTGGAGAAAATGAGTTGCTAACTGGCAATTTCTCACATGTCTTCACTGGGGATGGATTCTTTCCTTTAGATATGCAGAATCTTTCACAGACACTTATTTTCAAGGGCTTCTAGTAGGGTGTGCATGTCTTTTTCATTATTACAATAACGATAATGAAAATTTTCATTTTCGTTATTGCAATAATGAAAACAACAACCGAGAATAACAATAATAATGAAGACAACAACTGAGAATACCATTAATGACAATGTCATTATCGTTGTTGTTGCTGTTGTTATTATTGGTCTTGTGGCAGTTGGGTTTTGGAGAGAAAATGTGGAGAGGGGAGGAGGGAGCAGACATCTCAGAGCCCTAAACATGGTTGAACTCTTGAACTGTGCCTGTGTTGGGAAGGGCGAGAAGCTAATGGATGTATCACTGACCAATGAGCAGTGCAAGCAGGCCCCAGCAGTCTCATGGAACTCTGTGATTGCTCAATGCCTACTGCCTCCCAAAACCAATCAGGGAGGCTCTGGGAGAGGGCAATGCCTTTATAATGGGAGGGCCAGGTTTTTTCTCTCTGTTCTGTGAGAGCTCTGCTTGTCAGGTTGTATTTACAGAACTGTGGTGCTTGCACACAAAAAATCCTCCCTAGTCCTCATTGTATTACCACCAATACCTTTCATAGCCTACATTTTACCTTCTCCCATTCCCTGCCCTTCTCCCCACTGTCCATTATATTGTACATTATATATAGATAGGTAGTATTGATTAGATATAGATATAGATATTATAGACATCTAGATTAGATTGGCTATATAGATATTTGATTAGATAATAGATAGTTTTCTTTTTCCCTTCCCCTGTCTCCCTTAGATTTAGATAGATATTAGTTGTGTATGGAAATCAATAATGATACTAATACCAAAAATAAAATCTTCATTTGAAACGGTAGCAATATCGATAACAAAAATGATAACAAAAATTATAGATACTGATATTGATACCAATAATGAAAACAATAATGAAAATAACATTGTTGTTAATAACAATAACGAAAAAGACATTTTTGAAAAGCGAAAATGAAAACAAAAGCAACATGGGGACCTGGTGCACAATCCTAGCTTCTAGTTTCCTCTCTAATATTTTGGTTAACCTCCAGCTCTTATAATCATATGTGAACACTGAGAGCACATTGGAGCTAAAAATTCTCAGTTTCTTTTGCCACTGTATGTTTTGGACTTCTGTTAGATCTGTCGGCGGCATTTGATACCGTTGATCATGAGATGTTGGTGATGCACCTGTGGGACCATGCAGGGGTGGGCGGTACGGTTCTTAACTGGTTATTAATTATTATTATTATAAACATTTATATAGCGCCGGTCATGTACCTTGCGTTCCGCTCCTTCCTGTCTGGAAGAACTCAGCGAGTGGTATTCGTACTCGGTGATTATTTTTCATCACACCGAGACCTCTTGTGTGGAGTCCCACAGGGTTCTGTTTTGTCCTCTCTCCTGTTCAACATGTATATGCAGCTGCTTGATGAGGTGGTCAGGAGGTTTGGTGTGCGGTGTCATCAATATGCTGATGACACCCACCTCTACCTCTCTTTTTCATCAGACCCAAGGCTTGGAGTCTCGGTGGTTAACAGGTGTCTTGAAGCTATGGGGGATTGGATGAGGACAAACCAACTGAAGCTGAATCCCAACAAGATGGAGGTGATGTTGGTGGGTAAGACAGTGGGGGTGACAGCCCCTATCATTGATGGGGTCTGCCCTCCACTGGTTCCCCAGGTACAGAGTCTGGGGGTGCTCCTTGACTCTCAACTCCGCTTGGATGCTCAGGTGGAGGCTGTGGCAAGGAGTGCCTTCTGCCAATTACATCTGGATCATCGGTTTCGGCTGTATGTTTTGGACTCTGACCTGGCGACCGTCATCCACGCCTTCATCACCTCTAAGCTTGACTACTGTAATGCGCTCTATGTTTTTTAATATTTGATGTTGTGCACTGCCCAGAGCTGCCTGTGGCAGGATGGGCGGGTTAGAAATTTGTACAAATAAATAAATATATCCTGTAGTGTTTAACCTTGAACTTATCCTTTGAAAAATACAACATTGCATAGCTCATGTGGTAGATTTTTACCCCAGTCTTTCAGCACTTACATTGCTTGAATATGTAAACTAACATGAAATGTGATGCGGTAGATTTCTACCTCAGATTGGGGTATAAATCTACCCCATAGTAAAATGAATTTGGGTATTTTTATACCCACGGGGCCTTTTTGGTCACATATAAAAATGGTTAATGGTAACCAACTTTCCTTTGGGAGTATAGCTATCATAGACATAGAAGGAAGGGACATTAGTTGGGGGCCCAAGCTGCAGGCAGGGGAGCACAAATCTTGTCCTGTTGTGGCATAGCCAGGTGGAGACTGAGACCACTTGTAGGTTGAAACCAGTGAGCTGAAGAATGCACTGGCTGAAAAGTCCCGTGGGGTGCATTTACATGTAGCCGGCCAGCCATAGGAATTGCTGAACGTAAGGTCTTTTTAAAGGTGCATTCCGGAAGCCTCGCTATTGAGGCTTCCAAAATGCACCTTTAAAAAGACCCCGCAAGTGGATATTCCTATGGTGAGGCGGCTGCTTCTGGTGCATGAAAATGCACCCCACGGGGCTTTTCAGCCAGCACATTCTTCAATGTGCTGCTTTCAAACGCTCATCTAAAAGTGGTCTGAGTGGAAGTGGAAGCACCTGTAGCACATGGGGCATGTGGGACCCACTCAGCAGGTGGCACAGAATTGAGCAAGCACCAGCCACACAGTACAAGCAGAAAAGCCACAGTCACCAGGGGTCATCAGGGTCAGGAAGTGGAGGGAGGGAGAGATGCCGCAGTGTCAGGAGTGGGGTGGGACATGGGAGAGGATGGTGGTGGGGAAGCTCCAAGTCCATTTCTTGCACTTGGGGCCATTCCAACCTAGCTACACCCCTGATTGTGTACCTGTGTGCAGGTGACAATGGGTGCTTTCATACGTGATGGCACTAAGCACCACCATGCTTCAATCCGTCCCAGAGCGTCCTCACTCTGGACAGGATTTGTCCCTGCCCCCCCTGAAAGAATATGATGGCAGGATGGGACAGGAAGAAGGTGGGAAGAGGGTGGGGTTATATGCAGACATGTGTCTGCATGGCCATTCCCCCACGCTGCCACAATTGACCTGTCCCTCTTCCTGATGGGTGGCCATGACAGCCTATGAGGCTGCTATGACTGTCTTGAACTGGACTTGGTTACATGCAAGTGGGCCAACCCACGTAACGGCCTGCTTTACCCCAGACCAGAGTGCTTTGAACAGGTTGTGACAGTGCTTAGCACAGGCTGTTCCTCGGGGATGGTCCTGAGGAACAGCCCACAGTAAGCGCCACCACTGCCCAAGCAGACAAGGGTTCCAGCCCAGGCCAACATGTGTTGGCTAATTTCAGCCGTAACGAGAGCATGGAGTTCTACACTTGGAAACATGTGGAAATCTGTGCTCTTATCATGTCTGAAAACATCCAGTGTCCTAAAAAGGCAAAGTTGGAGAGCTACTACCTTGCAAGAGATGTGCACCTGGATACTTCATGAATGATGTACATACCTTTTCTCTCTTTGATGTCACTTCTTTCTTGAGGTTACCATTGACTAGAAGGGTGCTGCCAAAGTAAAGGCACTGTTCTAATTTCATTTTCTTAATGATTTGACTTTGTTGTCTGGCTGCTTGATGTCCAAGTTTTAAAGGTGTTTGTTTGGACATGGTCGATTGATTTTCATCCTGCATTGGTCTGTTACTGTAGTGGTAGGTTTTCTGTGTTTGCTTGTAGTTTGGGGGGACTATTACTCTACAGCACAAAATTTAGGTGTTTTAGATATTTACAGAGGCATATCTAGGTTGGAATGAGCCCTGGTGTAGAAGATGGCACCCCCCCTCCTTCTGGAGTCCCCTCTCTTGCTATCCTTGTCAGTGCAACCCCAGCCCCTGAAGGCCCCCCAAAGCTATATATGCTAGGGGTCCTTTTCCCTTCCTTTTCAGTATCCCTTCTTCCGGTAAATGCTGCTGAGGGTGCCCTGAGTAGGAGACAGTGACATAACTTTGGGTTAAATTTTGGGAGGGAAGGATGCTGGATCAGCCTTCACTCACAGAAGTATGACTGGTAACTGTTGCTAGGGGGTGGGGAGTACAGGAGCAGGGATGCAGGGATGGCCTTACTGTGGGGTGACTAGGGGCGGTCGCCCAGGGCCCCGCCCCTTGGGGAGCCCCGCAATTGCTCCGCGATTGGGCTGTTTAAAAGAAAAATTACATTTTTTTCAGGGGGCTGCACTACGGCCCCAACCACAGTACTAGCTGGCAGCTGCTGTCTCAGGAAGGGGGGGGCAGCATGCATGCTTGTCGCACGGGGCACCGGCTGCTGCTGCCACTTGACCCACAGACCACGCTGCTCCAGACTCAGACTAGATCACCCCAGCCATTCAAAATCCAATCCTTGTCTGCCTCCACCTGGCATGGCTCCACCTCCTTGCTCCCTCACATCCCCCCTCCTCTCACAGGAAGTTGCTTTATGCAACTTCCTGGCGCAGGAAGGAAATGGACGTGGGCGGTTGTATCGGCCGGTGATGGAGCCTGGCACAGAGAGGAGTCAGGCGGATGAGGAGTTGGACGGAGCAGCAATGGCAGTGGCAGGCAGCACTGCAGCACAGAATCTAGAGGAGGCGAGATGAGTGGTGATGCCGGCGGAGTCGAGTCAGAGGCGGTGTCTGTGGATGGAGACGGAGTCAGGAGACCTGGGCTGAAGTGATGTATGCTAGTATGATTCGAATGGGGGGGTGAAAGAGAGAGAGAGAGGTGAAAGCATGTGTGAGAGCTTGAATGGGTGTGTGTGTGAAAGAGAGAGAAAGAGAGGTGAAAGTGTGTGTGTGAGCTTGAATGGGGTGTGTGTGAAAGAGAAAGAGAGAGAGGTGAAAGCGTGTGTGTGAGCTTGAATGGGTGTGTCTGTGTGTGTGAGAGAGAGAGAGGTGAAAGCCTGTCTGTAAGCTTGAATGGGGGTGTGAGAGAGAGAGAGAGAGGGAGGTGAAAGCGTGTGTGTGTGTGTGTGTGTGTGTGTGTGTGTGTGTGTGTGTGTGTGTGTGTGTGTGTGGGAGAAAAAGNAGCATGTCTGAGTGTGTGTGTATGAGTGAAAGAGAGAGAGTGGTGAAAGGGTGTGTGGAAGTTTGAATGGGTGTGTGCGAGAGAGAGCGAATGAATGAGTGTGTATGAAAGAATAAATGTGTGTAAGAGAAGGATGTATGTGTGGGTGAGTGTGTGTGCGTGAGAGGGAGTTGCTCCCCCTCCCATGGCTGTCCTCCATCCCCCCACGGCTCCTGGAGGGGGAAAAGGGAGTCACTCCCATGCCCAAGGAGAGGCTGCCCCCTCCTGCCTAGCAGTCTAAGCCTGCCAGCCTTGAAGTGACCTCCAGCCCGGCTCCCAGAAGACCCAGGCCCAGCAGCAGCTGAGGTAAGGGCCATGGGGCCAATACCTCTTCCTCCTCTTTCTTGATGTGAGCTCATTTGTGCTGCTGCTGCATCCCTCTGTGGGGCTTTGGGAGTAGAGTGGGGCCATCTGGGGGGTGGTTTGGGAAGGGGCTGGAGGGTGCTGTGATTGTGAGGGAGTTGTTTCTTGTTTGATATGTTTAGCTGTATTTTCAGTGCTTTGGTGCTTGAGATACTTAAACCCAATAACTGGGAATGGGCCACACTGACAAAGTCTTTCTGAGAGCTGTGTTTGGCCGCTCTGGGCCTGAGGTTCAGTTTCTTATCCCTGCTTTCATGGGGGGTAATGGCTGTGTGGGGATTGTTTGATTTATGTTTGATCAGCTGGATCTATGTTTGAACTCCTGTGTTAGGAGTGAATAGGAATATGCTCAAGAGAAGGAGGGTTCAGGCCATGGATAATCTGTCCCGTTGCGTGCATGCCCTCCTGTGTTTTAAATAAGAGTCTTTGCCTTTTAACCATATCTGTGTCCTGGGCTCCCATCTAAACCAGATTGAAATGTTCTTTGGAGCACATTGTACTGACAAGTAAAAAATAACTTATATGACAATGCTCTAATTGTCCAAGGGAAGTGGGCGGGGCCTTGGAAAATGGGAGGAACCATGGGAAAGTGGGTGGGCTGTGAAAAGTGTGTGGCGCTGAGGGGGCCCCACATTTTGTGTTCGCCCTGGGCCGTGCAATTTCTAAGGCTGGCCCTGCAGGGATGGACAACAGTTTCTATAGAGTTCTACAGGGCTTCCAAATATCTGGGTGGGACACATGGCCCCCCCATTTCCCTCCAGGAGTCGCCTATGCAGAGAAGTCTCACTCCTCTCCCAGAAAGACCTTCCTCTAATTCACAGATGCCCCACCTACTAAATCTAAAGCCCCTAATGACTCTGGCCATTTTCACACAAGACACTCTCCACTAACTACTCACTCACCCACTATACATGTTGCAGGGCTGCAGTGTTGCCCTATCAGTGCCCTGTAACAGGTATAGTGGGTGGGCCCTGTAACAGGTATAGTGGGTGGGTTGTGGGTGGAGAGTGCCTTGTGTGAAAATGCCCTCGAAGAGTTAAACAACTAAATTCTGAAATGTTTGAAACTTAAAAATATGTTTATTGCTTTGTGGAAGGTTCTATTATTCTGAAGTTCACATATACTTTGTACGTGCTATTTTCAGCAACAGGTTAGATTAACTCTTTCAACAGCAAGGATGGGAACCATTCTCATTGAACATGAAGCTCCTTCCCATTCCACACTGTCACAGCCCACCACCACCACTTTACTGTGGCTAAGTGCATGCAGGACCAGGACCAGATCAGTTATGCAGTCACTCCTGGGGTTTCTTATATAATCACAGTTTATTTATACACTGTCCCCAGGCCAGGCACCTAGCCTCTGGACAGTCCCCAAATCCTATAATCCATATACATGGATTGTATAATCCATATACAACCTATAATCCATATCCATATACAGAGCCAAGCCACTCACCATGCCTTCCAGACACTTCCACCCTGCGACCCTTTAGACCTACACAGGTCAAAATACATGCAATCTTTTACATTTACTATCCCCTTCCCAGGGTTTACAGTCAGTGTTTTCCATTCATTTATACATTTCCCTTAGAACTTCCTGCAGTTTATTGGGTATTGGAGCTTCCTTCAGGTCCTTGCAGATAGCCGGCAGGTCTCCCCTGCCAGGCTCTACCTTTTAGGGTTCCCTAACCACATAACATTATTAGTTAGATAGTCTGCAGGCCTCCCCTGCCAGGCTTCACATCTAGGGTTCCCTGCAACCCCTAGTTACCTTACTAGTTGATAGCCTGTGCGCCTCTCCTGCCTGGCTTCACAATTGAAACAATGAATAGAGCTTCCTTCAGCTCAGGCTATCTCCTGCCAGGGAGGTCATCCGCCACCCAGCTTACAGCTAAGCTTCCATCAGCCTTTACATTATCCCCCTTCTGGGGTGGGAGACAGGCCCAGCCTTCTCGCCATACCACCCAGCCCTGGGACCCTTAGAGCAGGGTTGTTCCTGCAATATCAGTCCCAGTTACCTAATCACACAGTTGCACTCTCAAAGATACACATATTTCCCAGGGCTTTCATTTATCCTCTAAGGCTTCCTGCAGCCTTTAACATTACTGTAGCAGGGGGTCTCCCAGGGCCACACAGGGCACTGGGGTCTCACCCTGGGGAATTGGCTCACTCCTCTGCTATGACTTTTCAGCCCGAGCCTCAGCTGAAAACCCCCCTGAGACAGAGGGGTACCCTCTTCTAGGACACAACACCCAGTCCAGAGGGTATCAGTCCACAGTCCTTTATTAGACTCTGTGTCCAATGTAACTGGGGCTGCCGTCTCAGTCACCTCCACCCTGCAAACCCAGGTCAGTCTCTCCAGACTCAGGACCACCCCAATATCAATCCCCAAAGTCCATCCAGTGAGGCTTTAAACCCCCAGGCTCTGGCCAAGCCTTCCCCAGGCCAGAGGCTCCCTTCTGGGCACAGCCTCCCTCACCTGTCTAGGTCCCTCTGGTTCTCCAGCCTACAGCACCTTGGATAGCATAGAGCAGGAAGGCATCTTCAGGGAGATGTTGCTCCTTCGGTTCCCTGGCAGAGACGCCTCTCCTCTCTACCATGCTCTCCTTATATCCCAGCAGAGTGGGCATAGCCAGGATTCTTCTCCTCAGCCTTAAAGGGCCAGTGTCCTGCCCACTCTGTCTCTGGAGTTATCAACCTGTTTTCCCCACAGGTTGATTATAGCTATGGGCTGTCTCTCCCAAGCCCATACGTATGTGCCCAGCCCTCTGGCTGGCCCACACAGCCCCCTTCTTAAAGGGGCAGTAGTCCCACAGGCTTGCTCCCTTCTACAATTACCAGCAGGCAGGTGTTTGTAATTCTATTAGGCTTGCTCCTCAGTTTCCTGATGCTGTACTTAGCTACCTTCAACTCTTTGTAGCACCTGCTGCTCAAGGTCTCAGCTTGACCTACTTTTTACTTATTGCTTGGAGCACAAGCCTCTTTCACTGGGTTCTCCCATAGGTTAGTTCCTCTGCTCTGTTCCCACAGAGCCACTTGCTCCTCCTCTATATTATCCAGTACCTTCAACAAGACTTTCCCCCTACCAGGTGTCTCCTTAGGGCTTGAGGTAAGTCTAGCCAGTTTCTCTACTTGTCTCAAGACTTTCCCCCCTTTTTCTAACTCTCTCATTAACTCTCCCCTCTTTCCTTCTAGAGCCCTCACAGTCAGATCCTTTGTTACTTTTCCACTCTTGCCTTCTAGAGCCTTCACAGTGAGATCTGTTTGCACCTTTTCATAAAATGTGTCAGGGGATTCCTCAGTCCTCTTATTCAGTGTGTTTTCCAATTTTTCTAGGATTTCTAATGTTAATCCTGTCTGTATTTCTTTATCTTCCTTCTTACCCCTATCCTGACTTTGTCTCTCTTTCTTTCTGTCTGAACAACTTTTCCTTATTTATCCAGGGAGCTTTAGTCTCTCTGGGCAATCTCATTTCAGATGCCCCAGCTTGTTACAAGCCCAGTAGACTCTTCTCTCTGTTGGCTTTTTGATACAGCTTGTCTGTACACTAGTAACCACATTACATTCCTGCTCCCTTCTCCCAGTCACTTGGCCCTCTCTTTCAGGGTTGTTTCCCTTCAGGTGTCCTGGGTTACCGCAAGTCCAACAAAGCCTTCTCTCAATCCCAGAGGGGCAATAAGTCTTAATGTGTCCCTCTTGCCCACAGGTAAAGCAGAGTCTCAGGGGCTTCTCTTACTTAACTCCCCCTTGTTATCCAGGGGCACCCTTTGTACAAGTGTCCCCACTGTCCACAAGCATAACATTTCTTCAGGGCTCCCCCAACAGGGAACACCCCGATACCTGGCTTCCCACGTTGTCTGTTGGGTCTCAGTGGTCTCCTTGGTGGTGGGTATGCTCCTCTTAGCAGCAGTCCTTCTGCTGCCATCATACCACTCTGCTCCTCAACTCTGGCTCCACCCAGTTCCAGACAGTCACTGCTTGCCTCTGTCTGGGGCACAGTCCTCCAGCTCCCATCTGTCTCTGTACAGGGATCCACATCACGCCTTGGGGTTGGGGTGAACCTCCTGGCTCCAACCCTGCTTGATCCCCATCCTGGGCAAGCTCCTTTGCACCTCACTGCTCTCTGGTGTCAGGTGCACTCCTCCACAACACTCCCCTGCTCCAGGACCTTTGAGGTATCACTGGCATGGTAGTAGCCAGCAAGGTATGCCCGCATTCTCCACCACTATGACATCGGGTCCCCCCCCTTTACCATGCCTAAGTGCATGCAGGATCAGGAGAAGATCAGTTACGTAGTCACTTCTGGGGTTTCTCATATAATCACAGTTTATTTATACACCATCCCCAGGCCAGGCACCTAGTCTCTGGCCAGTCTCCACAACTTTTAATCCATATACAGAGTCTAGCCACTCAACATCCCCATCTCAAAAAAGACATAGCGGAACTAGAAAAGGTACAGAGAAGGGTAACAAAAATGATCAAGGGTATGGAAAAGCACCCGTATGAGGAGAGGCTTGATAGGTTGGAGCTCTTCAACTTGGAAAAGATGACTGAGGGGAGATATGATAAAGGTCTATAAAATCATGAGTGGTGTGGAATTGGTAAACAGGGAACAGTTATTTACCCTCTCAACTAGTACTAAAACTAGGGGACACTCCATGAAACTCACAGGTGGCAGAGTAAAAACAGACAAAAGAAAGTATTTTTTTTCACTCAGCATACAATTATGTTGTGGAATTTACTGCCAGGGGAGGTAGTCAAGGCCAGCAGTATAGCTGAGTTTAAAAGAGATTTGGACAAGGTTTTTTTTAGCTCTTCCCTGCCCTTATTTTATTTCTATTTATTCTCCTGCCCTTATGGTGCTCTTAAATTGTTGATTTTTTTTTTAAAAAAACTGTTTTTATTAATGCTTTTAGTTGTACGTTACCCCGGGATGTCGTAGGCATATGGGGTGACTCATAAATGTATATAATAAATAAATAAATAAATATAGTTCCATTAGCAGCTATTAGCCAGATAGGATTGGGGAACAAAACCCTTATTGTCGGGAGTCTGGGGATGACCCTCAGGGAATAGATAGCACGGTGACCTGTTGGGTGCTTCTCCCAGGCTCCCGTGACTGGACACTGTCGGAGGCAGGATGCTGGGCTCGATGGACTGTTGGTCTGACCCAATATGGCACTATTTATGTTCTTATGTTAACAGTCGCAGGCTAGCTCTCACCACTTACTCTCAGCTCAATCATCTTCAGGTCTCCTTCCTTCAGGAACCTCAGCTCCTCGTAGTCCAGAGAAGACTGTCCTCAGCCACCTCCCAGCCTCTCCATGAGCCACCTCTTTCTTCCTGCTTGCTTCTTTTCTTTATATGCATCAGGCCACATCTCAAACACAGACACTTCCTGTTTGGTGGCCATTTTAAGGAATCCAGATGGTGGACACCATTTTTTGGCTCAGCCTTGCCATACACACCCTTAACAGTAACAACCTGTGCTATCAGCAATTAAATTTCTGCCAATTCAGATATGCCCTGGGCATTTCCCACCCTCCCCCTTCTCCCCTAAAGTTCTAGAGATAGTGCATCCTCAGCCCCACATTAAATCAAAGTGAAAGCAACTAGCATCTATTAGCCTATTAATCACATTGGCCATTTTTAGAGGAGACACTACCACACAGGTCCACCCACCATACTGTCATCCAACCCCCCATCTGAAGGTGATATAGAGGGGGGCACGCCCCCATGACCCATATACCATCCACCCATGACCACTCATGGAAAAAAAACAAGATGCTCCATGCAGGAGCAGGGAAATTTGTGCATGGGGAGGGCCCCACATGTATGCCTGACCCACATGAACTGGGAAACACACCTATTCATGGAGACAGGTCCACCGGCACTATGAAGTGGTCGTGATGGCCAGATAGGAATGGGCGAACGTGGTTCAGAAGTTCAGAGTTCAGCACGAACTCGGCCTGTTCGGATGACCGAACGCGAACACAAACACGAACATACCGAACAGAACCAAACACCGAATGGCGAAATGGCCGAACAGTTCGGTCAGTTCGGATCATGTTCGGGTGAGTTCGGGTGGCAAAAAAAGGTTCACTGTAAGGTGACAGGGAGGGGTAGTACTAGTCACTGATGAGCAGACTTCCAGGCACCAGGGGTGGAGAGGCTTGCAAGAAATGAAACTATCTGTCTCTCCCCTTCCCAACACCTTCTGATCTAATCACTGTTCCTGAACAGCAAGCGTTGAGTAGGATTATTAGATTGCTTTAAGTTTCATTTCAGTTTTGTACTGAAATGAAACTTAAACCTTAAACTGAAACCTTGTGTT
>QEPC01000529.1:5723593-5733881 GCA_003113815.1 Sphenodon punctatus | reverse complement strand
CTGTGTACTTATTAGATAATCCATTTAGTTCATAGCATTTAGAATAGTTAATAGCAGTTAGATTTAGTGTAGATAGATATATATAATATTAGATTAAAAAAATTAAAAAACCCATATAAAAACAAAAAAACCAAATAAAAAACAAAAGAAAACCATATAAAACCCTAAAAAAACAAAAAACCATATCAAAAACAAAAAAACCACCCATAACATTTCCTGAATGGTCGAACTGAATGGCCGAATGGCCGAACAGAACGGCCGAACGGCTGAACCTGAACACGGCGAACTAACCGAACGGCCGAACCGAATGCAGCCGAACCAAACGGACGAACCGAACGTAGCCAAACCGAACGGACGAACCTGAACCGCAATCTGTTCACCCATCCCTATGGCCAGAGCAGCACAGAGACCAATCATGAACCAGTCATCCCCTGTTCTGCCCACAGCCTGACCTGGAGACTGTCCTCCTCCATGCAGACCCCAGCCACACAGGCTGCACTTCCCACAGGCCCTGAACCCAAGGGCATACCATGGGAACAGGAAGAGACCAGGGCCCTCATCTGCCTGTAGGGGGGAGACCAAAATGCAGAAGCATGTGAGATGCCACCAAAATGAACTGGTAAAGAAACTTAGAAAGACATCTCCAAGAAGATGGTATGGCTGGGGTACACTAGGGGCATGTCACAGTGCTGGCAGAAGGCAACAGACTGGAGACGGAGACACAACAACTACCTGCTGTCTACCCATGCCAAGTGTGCAGAGCCATTTCATGAGGTTCCTCCACTGCCCCATCTCCCTTAACAGTGTGTGAGATCCACCTGGAGTGGGAGCAGATCCAGGACCAACAGCTCCTTGTTACCAACAGGTCTACTGATCAATTTTCTTGGAGACCAATTTTAGATTTAGACTATTTAGAAATTATACATGAATTATTAATGGGTTCTCTAGAGACATTGGACAATATTGAGGAATATTCAGATGGTTTATTTTGCATGATTATCAAATAAAGTCCCCAAGAGAATTCAACAATTGCACAAATGAATACTCCAATTATAGATATACATGCAATCAAAACAAATATTCTTAAAGGCAATGATTCTGCTATCTAGTAAATGTTATCTGGTTCTGGTCTAAAAACTACACTTGGCCTCCTATTGATTCCTTAATAAGCTGAGTTATAGTTACCCTCCATTCAGAGAGACCACCTCCTGGATGGATATAGAAGTTGATCAGGTCTGGACCACAAAATAGAAAGGAGAGAGAAAAAGACGGAGAAGCAGTGAAAGTCTCCCCTCTTTACCCTGGGTTTTTAAAAGATTTCAACTCTCCTCCCCATTTCACCCAGGATATTACTTGCTCCGATAAAATCAAATAAATCCTAACCAATAAGAAGGCTAAATTCAATTGACGCACATACATACATCAATGGAAATTGCTTCAACATTGCTACAATTTGCAGTTATTCTCATTTGGGATAAACAAGACCTTGTAAGGTGATGGTCCAGGTCACCCCATCGTAACTCATCCTGTTTATCATGCCAGATGGTACCAGGTTCTCTAATTTTACTCAACTTCTTCTAACCTCATCCCATTTCTCAATCTATTGCAACCTCAGTCCCTACAACACTCTTCTCAGCTATTTCTTTACATTTCAACATGCTGTAACTTGAACATAGTTCAACAAACTAAAATCTTTAAATTATATATATATATATATATATATATATATATATATATATATTCCACATCAAAGCAAATCACTCATCAAGCAACTAAGATTAATACCTTATAAATCAACCTCAGGCATTCACTCCACTCTATAAATGTTCACATGTGTAATATATGTGTAACTATGTGAATAACTACCTAGGCCTCAAGCATGAACCTATCAACTCAAGAGCCTGGGAAACATCCTTCTGAAGATCTGCTAGCAGGGCACCTGCATGAGCTGTCCCATGCTCAGAGCACCTGATGAAGCCTGAGCCGGGGCAGGTAGCCATGATTACTATGCTTTAGCATCCTGTTTCCCCATTCTGTTGTGGTAAGGTCAGGACCTCGAGCCAAATGTGGAACCACAATACATGGACTTCCCTCAGAAATATCCCCTCCCCCTGTGGAATCTCCAGCCCTGCTCCTCTCTACACAGATTTTCCAGACTGTGCTGGGAAGGAGCAGAGCAGGAGCATCCACAGGGGCAAGGGGATGGAGAAAAGTTGGTTTTCCTGCCAGTGTGCTGGGCCGGGCTGGGGGATGCCAGTGGATTGCCTCCCCCCATCCCAGTCCTCAGCCCAGCAACTCACCCGAAGGTCCAGCAACTCATCCGGCCAGCCTTCCCACTCCTTCTGGATGCATCCTGCCCCTCCCAACAGGGCCTCCCAGGACAGCACAGCTGGATGATGTCATATGGCAATGCCACCCATGAGGTCCCATTGGGAGGGGCCAGAAATGGCCTGAAGTTGGAGAGCCAGCTGGAGAAGCTGCTTCCAACCACTGCTGGGTGAGTTGCTAAGCGGGGACGGGGCGAGGCAACCCACGCCTGGCCCTCCTGTGCTCCTTCTGGCTGTTTCCTGGTCCCACCGATGGGGCCTCCTGGGGCAGCATGGCTGGATCATGTAATCTGGCCATGCTGTTCAGGGAAGCCCCCTGTGGTGGAACTGAGAAGCAGCCAGAAGGAGTTGGCCAGAGAAGCCCAGATGGAGAAACTGCTGCTGCCACCAGTTGAGTTACTGGGCTGGGGAGGGTGGGTGAGCAGGTAAACTGTGGCAGCCACCCCCAGTCTGGCCTACTCGGCAGAAGCCCAAGAGCTGCCGTTGCCCTCCCTTTTCCCAGCCAGGCCAGTCTACTGCAGCAGAGATGGCTGTCCTGTATGAGATCTGGACCCAGGCAGATATTCAGCTCACTCTTGACATCAGGGATCACAGTGAACCAAACTGCTTGGTGGAGCAATATATGTGAGGGAGATGCTATCGAAGAGGGATTTTTGCATGGACTGTGTATGTGGAGGGTGCATGGTTCCTGACTTCAGCTCCCCCAATGAGCCAATTTCAGAATGCTCAGTGACTGTAGACCCCTCCATCTCCCATGTTCCTGTGTGTGGGACTGAGTCTGCTTAACTTTGCCCTTGGACTTTGTCTTCCTTGGCCCTCTGCTGTGAACACCCCCACTCCAGACATCACACTGCCCATGTGAGTTTGTCACCCGACAGGGGGTGAGAGTGGACAGGCTACATGTTTGGCCATTGTATAACCCTGAATGGTCATCACATGTTTAGGATCATGTTTGATTAAGGCACATGGCATTGTACTCTTGAGTAGGGGCACAGAGCACAATTAGGCAAGGAAACCCACCTGCAGGCTTGGGGAAGCTATTCTCACTGCGGCTGCAAAAGTACCTAGCCAGCCCAGTTTTGCCAAAAGGGGTTGGGGTGGGAAAACTCTGCTCTACCAGACTGATGTAGGAATCCCAAGCAGATTCCAGCCTCAGGCTAGGAAAAGGTATATCAGCCCTTGTCCCCAAAGAACAGAGGGTGATTTCAGACATTACACGGTCTCAATTCACCACAGTGAATTCCCAGCAGTGGTGAGCCATATAACCACCCCCCTGGTCCGGGAAGACCCCGAACAGATGTGATGGGACTGGGACCACGGAAGGGAATCGGGCCACCAGACCACGGCCCGGGGCAGCGCAACAGACATTATGCCAATTCCCAGCTGTGGTAAAAACACCCAGAAGGCACCGGGGAGGGGCGGGAGGCAAACATGGCCGGCTGAGGGCAAATGAAGCCAAAAGCGCTCACAGGGAACGCCCACACAAGGGAAATGGGAAGGGAGGGGGAGGAGAGCCGCCGGGGCAGCACACACCACAGGCACAGGGAAAATGAGGTCACAGCAGTACACACAGCACAAACACATGCCCAGATGCACACACACCCGCACGGGACAGGCAGGGAAGGGTGCGCACAGCAGGACAGACAACACACATGGCACAATGGGCACAGGGGGGGAAGGGGGTGGGTGGGCACAGGGAGGAGGGGGGGACCAGTCCAGGGGTCAGGGCAAGACAAGGGGAATGGCAAAGAGAACCCGAACAACAACACAGCCCGCATGGGCACCCCCACAGCAACACAAGCAGTCCTGGAATGGGAGGACCCCCAGGGGCACAGCACAGTCACAGGGGGAGGCCACACAGACTGGGGAGCAGCCTAGGAACAGTCCAGGAGGCTGTCAGGGATCCCACACACCGGTGAGGGTGTTCGGTGGTTGAGTGGACTATGTCTTCTGCCTGCTCCTCCCTCCGGCGCTGTACCCATGCCCGGTGCTCCCTCATCCATTGTGCTTGGGGAATGGAGCTGGCCTGCTGGGACCCATCGGGTCGCCCTGTTGGGGTACACATTAGGAGTTGGTTAGGCACCCCACCTGCCTGCCCCATATCCCATGGCATGACTGGGAGGTTGTGTGCCCCCCCTCGGCTTGGTGGTTGGTGCCCTCCCCCAGTGTACCACTGTGCCCAGGCCCCCCCTCCCCCACACCGCGTGCCCTGGTTCCCCCACCCGGCCTCCAGCGGTGCCCTCTCCCACCCACCCCTTGCTGGTGTGCCTCACCTGGGATCTCTGGCTGCTCCCAGGGATGCTATCCGCCATCCTCCTCGCCCACCTGTCACAGGTGCCGAGGTGTGCCGTGCCCTGTAGGAATATGGGAGGGGCTGGGTGGGGGTGGTCTGACCATGTCCCCTGACAGCCCCCCAGATGCCCTTCCCGTGGTCTGGGGTGCCTGGTTTTGCTGGGGGCAGCCCCATCCCCAGAGTGCCCCCCCTCGGTCCATCCCCCCAGGTCCGTGTCCCGACCCACCTGCTTGATTACCCTCGATGTCTGTCTCTGAGCCCTCCGAGGCCGGCCATTCTGTATTGCTGGGGTCCCTCTGTGTCCACTGGCTGAGGGTGACCTTTGTGTTGGCCTCAGATTCTCCTGGTCCGGACAGGGGCTGGGGGCTCTCGGGGCTGGTGCATGAGGGGGGCATGTCAGTCCCAGAGGTCCCGGGGCATTCCTCCTGGGGGGTGGGGCCTCTGGAGCTGTTGTCTTCTAGGGAGTGGCAAGGGGAGCGGGTACCTTGGCCAATTCCCTGCCCTGGACCACGGCGCTCCCCACGAGGTGCAGGGTGACTATTGAGCCCTTCATGTGAAGGATGCGGTCCAGGGCGTCGTAGTAGGGGGCGGTCCGGGCTCCGGGTTCGGACCACCGGTTGTTATCTTTTATGGCCTTGTACCCCCTCTTGAGCTCCTTGGCCTTTGAGCAGCACTGGGCCACGGTCCTGTGGTGCCCCGCCGCCTCCATGTCCCACTCGATCTCCCGATAGACATGCTTGTTCTGCTGGTTGATTGCTAGCTCCAGCTGGTGCTCCAGGGTCCCCCAAATCTGGATAAGGTCCTGGGTTTCCCTGTGCCCCTATTGCCTCCCTCGGTGGTACAGCCTTCTCCCATGGGTGCCCTCCGGGTCACAGTCTTCCTCCTCCTCCTGGTCCTCCTCCTCCTCCGCAAGCCCTCCGGCCCTCTCCTCCATGGGCTCAGGTTCCCGGGTCCATTTCCATGTCTCTGGGTCGACCGGGGGGGCGGTTGGTTTCCGGGTTGCCTCTTACCCACAGCCCTCCCCCTTTCCCCCCCACCTGCCAGCCCGCCCACCCCCCTTGGTGCCCCTGTGCCTCCGTGCCACCCCCCTTTGCTTCCCTTACCTGTTTCCGGGGTGCCTCGTCCCCGGGGTCGGTTACAGGTGCTGGGGAAACCTGCCCCAGCTGCTGATGATGATGATGATGATGATGCTGTCCCTCCACTGCCTCCATTTGCAGCACGACCACTGCCTCCTCCACCTGCACCTTCTCCTCCTCCTGCCTTGCTCTCTCACCCTCTGTGCTCCTTTCCCTTCTGCCTCACTCCATCCCACCACGTTCCCCTGCTGCTGGGTGCTCTTTAAATCTCCCTCCCTGGCCTGTGTTGTTGCTGGTTGGCTAGCAGCAATGCTGCATGCTTTGTCCCTGGCTGGTAATCGTTTTGCTTGATTCCGGCCGGTGGTTGCCGTTCAAACATTACTTTTTTTTGTTTCCCGTTGGGAATTGCTTTGACCACACTTTTGGAGATGGTCCGGGCCGGACCTCTGGAAGGGTGGTTGATTTTGTCCCCTGCTTGGGATTGACTGTGGTGAACATCTGGCGGCTGCCGAATGGATGTTCAGGGCGCTTTGGCCCCACCGCGGGGTTGACCATGGTTCACTGTGGTTGACTGTGATCTCGTAACATCTGAAAACACCCACAGTCTTCCTTCAAACTGCTACCCCAGGGGATCAGCCACATTACAGGGGAGAAGACCCAGCCCTGGGATAAGTGGTCATGGGCATACTAAGTTTAGGGTGACCTGAGAAGGGAACCAAATGCAGACAGAAGCTTTCATGGTTTGCCCGTTGCATTCCTGTGGTTGCCTTAAGCTTTCCATAACCTTGCTATTGTCAAACCTTTCTCACCAATTGGCTTCGTTCATATACTTTGTTGAAATAAACTGTTTTTCCTTTACTACAGTAGGGTGTGTGCTCCAATACCCCTTAGACATTCAGGAAAGCCTGACTCTTTGTCTACTAGGAGTGTGTATTTTGTATTCATTATTATTTATTTATTTTAAAAAATTATACACCACCCCTCTTGCCACAGGCAACCCAGGGTGGCTGACAACATCAACAATAAACACAATAAAATATCATAAAATATAATAAAACATAAATACAAAAGAAAAGAATAAAAAATCACCCCCTCCCTCACCAACCCTCATGCCCTGTCCACCCCTCATCCCTCTCCCTCAGCAAATGCCTGATGGAACAGCCAGGTCTTACAACTCCTTCAGAAAGCTGGGAGGTCTGGGGCCAGATGGGCTCCCACCAGGAGAGAATTCCAAAGGCACGGCACGGCCACCGAGAACGCCCTATCCTGCGTGGCCCCCCGGAAAACCCAGGGACCCTTCAATGTGGTATTCCCAGATGACCACATAAATTATAATACTGATAATTTATTTATGTATTTATTTAAAACAATTTTCTATCCCACCCCTCCTGCTCCAGGCAGCCCAGGTTGGCTTACATCATAAAAACACACAAAATCAAAGACACAATAAAAGAGAAGGAAAACAAAACCAAAAAGAAGTGGCAGCATTGTTTGCCATTCTGCTTTGGGCTGATGCTTTTTCGGCTTGTCTGCCACCAGCCGACATCAACAAATGGCAATTTACGATACTTCACGGCAATTTATGGCAGTTTTCAAAAACATATGGTAGTTTACAGCAGTTTACAGTAGTTGCAGAATTGATGGGAGTGTACATAATGTTTATGGCATTTACGATAGTTCATGGCAATTTACAGCAGTTTTAGTGACATTTACGACAATGTTCAGCAGTTGTCACATGGTTTTCAGCACCTTTTCAGTATATCAATAGACTGTTTAGGCTCCCTCTTTGCAACTCAGTCTTCAAATTGTTTGATCACACTACAAGCCCCATTGACCTGGATGGGGCTTGCCCTGGTAAAGCACTTTGAAATGTAAGTTGTGAATGGGGAGCCTTCTTCAGCAGAAGAAGAGATCTACATTTATTCCTTCCTCTAATTTAAGCCCAAATTGCCCCATGCTAGAAGAATTTCCTGGGTCAAAAATATCCTCAAAAGGAAAAAAAATACACTAAGCAGTGTGTGCATGCTGACTTGCTGCTGCGCTTGCAGTCAATGGCATGTATAATATGACCAAGTTACTTTTCTGTTATCTCATACAATTGAATAACAAAGCAACCAGGTATGGATCCAAATGTCCTGTTTGTATGTGTGCCTGTTGGAATGTGGGTTTCTTACATTAGACGGGGTAGCTCTGGTATGCAAGGGGATGAATGAGCGAGCCCTCAGCAGAAGTCAAATAGAAAGAGAAGGAATAAAGGGAGAGCTACCTTTAATAACCATGTGCTAGTTCAAGCAGAAAGGACAGCCACTAAAACCAATAAAAAGCACAGCTCTCATCTGATCCACTAATCACAAAACAGTACACACAGCACATTCCAATAGTTCATGGCAATTTATGACAGTTCATGACAATTTACGTAATTTTACGGAACTTCCAGAAAGTTTACAACAGTTCATGGACGTCCACGAGAGTCTCTGAAACTTTCAAAAAGGAGGAAAACAGCTATATGCCTGAGCAGAAAGCAGCAGAAAATAATAGTAAGTGCCGCTGCTTCGGTGGGGTTTGCCGTGTACATGAAGGTGGTGTTGGATTGGACATGTCCGACAAGAAGAGCTGCTGCTACCACTTGCTATTTCACCCCTGTTACCCACTACCATGACCTCTGTCTTGCTGGGATTCAACTTCAGTCAGCTCGCCCTCATCCAGTCCCCCACAGCTGCCAGACATCGGGTAAGCACTGAGACTGCCAGTTCTGGGTCGGATGAAAAGAAGAGGTAGAGCTGGGTGTCATCAGCATATTCATGACACCGCACCCCATACCGTCTCACGACCTCGCCAAGTAGCTGCATATACAGATTTATTTATTTATTTATTTTATAAATTTATACCCCGCCCCTCCTGCGAACAGCCCGGGGCGGCTTCAAATAATAAAATACAATACAATAAAATACAATTTAAAATCATCAATAACAATATAAATTATTAAAATTATTAAACAGGGCTCAGGGCCTTCATATACATACTAAATAATAGATCAGGTGGGGGAGCTAACCCCCCCTTACCCCACCCTCGCACCCTCCCCAAAGGTCTGGGCGAACAGCCAGGTTTTACAACTTCGCCAGAATGTCAACAGGCTGGGGACCAGGCGAGCTTCCTCTGGAAGGGAGTTCCAAAGGCGCGGTACGGCCACAGAGAATGCCCTCTCCACTGTGGCCCCCCGCTTAACACGGGGGACCTCCAAGAAGGCACCCCCAGTGGACCGAAGGAGCCGCTCTGGGGCGCAGAGGGCGAGGCGGTCCCTGAGGTATGAGGGGCCCAGATCGTGAAGGGCTTTATAGATCAACACTGAAACCTTGAACCTGGCTCAGCACGCTATTGGCAACCAGTGCAGAGCTCGGAGCACAGGTGTAACATGCTCCTGGCAGCCTGTCCCCGTAAGGAGACAAGTTGCCACATTCTGCACTAGCTGCAGCCTCTGAACCAGGAACAAGGGAAGCCCCACATAGAGCGTGTTACAGTAGTCCAGCCTCGAGGTGACAAAAGCATGGATCAGGGAGGCCAGGTCTGGGCCGGAGATGAACGGACACAGCCAGCGCACCAGATACAGCTGGCGGAAGGCAGCCTTAGCAACTGCCTCCACCTGCTGCTTCAGGCGGAGGTCTGTGTCCAGTATCACCCCCAGACTCTGGACCTGCTGAGCTATAGGAGGGCGAACCCCCCCAACCAGGGGCCACTACCTCCCTCGCTCTCCCCACCAACATCACCTCCGTCTTATCGGGGTTGAGCTTCAGTCTCCTCTGCCGCATCCACTCCACCACGGCCTCCAAACCTTGGGATAGCAACGAGACAGCAGGGTCTGGGTCAGTTGAAAAAGAGAGGTACAGCTGAGTATCATCAGCATACTGGTGACAACGCACCCTGAACCCTCTCACGACCTCCCCCAAGGGCTGCATATATACATTAAATAATAATGGAGACAGGATAGAGTCCTGCGGAACACCACATGATAAGGCACGGGGGTGCGATGTCTCATCCCCTAACACCACCCGCTGGCTTCTCCCCGAGAGGAATGAACGGAACCATTAAAGAACAGTCCCGTCCAGACCCCCCAGGTCACGCAGCCATCTCAATAGCAACCCATGGTCCACGGTATCAAAAACGGCCGAGAGATCTAGCAGGATGAGAAATGTTGAACATCCTGTGTCCATCTCCCGGCGGAGGTCGTCTACCAAGACCACCAACGCTGTCTCAGTGCCATAGCCGGGACGGAACCCCGATTGAAAAGGGTCTAGGAAACCAATGCTGTCCAGATGCAACTGGAACTGGAGTGCTACCGCCCACTCAATAACCTTCCCTAAAAAGGGAAGGTTAGAGACAGGCCAATAACTGGTGAGCGCATCCACATCCAAAGATGGTTTCTTCAGCAGGGGCGCACCACAGCCTCCTTGAGGCAAGACGACAACCTCCCCTGCTGCAAGGACGCGTTCACTACCCTCGCCAGCACCGTCCCCAACGTCTCCCTGGAGGCTTTCACCAGCCAGGACGGGCATGGATCAAGTTCGCAACAGGTGGCCCTCACAGACCCCAAAACA